>UESW01004046.1:1099750-1244347 GCA_900491605.1 Calamus simplicifolius
GATTCTTCAATAACTAAAGTTTTCTTGTTAAATACTCTATATGCTTTACTAGTTATTGAGTATCCTAAGAATATTCCTTCGTCAGATTTAGCATCAAATTTGCCTAAATTATTTTTACCATTATTGTGAACAAAACATTTACAACCAAATGCATGAAAATATTTAATGTTGGGTTTTCTATCATGCCATAATTCATAAGGTATTTCTTTAAAATAGGTCTTATTAAAGCTCTATTTAAGATGTAACATGCTGTGTTAATAGCTTCCGCCCAAAAGTATTTCGGGAGTTTACTTTCACATAGCATGGTACGGGCCATGTCTTCTAGAGTCCTATTTTTTCTTTCAACTACACCATTTTGTTGTGGGGTCCTAGGTGCAGAAAAATTATGATTAATACCATTTTCATTGCAAAAACTTTCAAACAAGTGATTTTCAAATTCAGTTCCATGATCACTTCTTAGAGACACTATGGTAGTGTTTTTCTCATTAGTTACTTTCTTGAAGAATTTTATGAATATCGAGAAAGTCTCATCTTTGTGAGCTAAAAACATTACCCAAGTGAATCTAGAGTAATCATCTACTATCACAAGACCATATTTCTTTCCTCCTAGACTTGTGGTTCTAGTTGGTCCAAAAAGGTTCATGTGAAGTAGCTCTAAAGGCCTAGAAGTTGAAACAATATTTTTAGATTTAAAAGAGCTTCTTGTTTGTTTTCCAAACTGACATGCATCACATATTTTGTTATTTTCAAAATCTAATTTAGGTAAACCTTTACTAAATCCATTTTAATTAGTTTTGAAATCAGGTGTGGCTTGCGTGACCTAATCTTCGATGCCACAACCAACCAATCTCATTCATATTAGCATTATTTGCAACTAAGCAATGATTATTTGTAGACAATTTGTCTAAATCAATCATATATACATTGCCATTTCTATTTCCAATAAAAACAATGCTATTATCAATGGGATTAGCTACAGTGCATAAAGAAGATTCAAAAGATACTTTAAAACCTTTATCACATAATTGACTTATACTAATTATGTTGTGTTTTAAACCATCAACATAAAGTACATTCTCAATAAATGTGGAGGGAGTTATTTGAATGTTACCAAACCCCAAGATTTGGCCTTTGCCATTGTCGCCAAATGTAACAACTCCTCCTTTCTTTTCTTCTAGGGTGATGAATTCTTCTTTGTCACCCATCATATGTCTTGAGCAGCCACTATCAAGATACCACTTTCTCTTTGATCTCTTGGCCACAAGACATTCCTACAATAAAATCAGACTTTATGTTTAGGTACCCAAGCTTTCTTGGGTCTTTCATGGTTAGTACAAACAAATATTGTTCCTTTCGGAACCCACTTTTCTTTCCTTTAACATTTAAGTTTTTGTTAGGTTTCAGAATTTTACATTCATAAGATTTATGCCCTTTTTGATTACATTTAAAGCATGTGAAATTACTTTGGCCAGCACTTACAAAATATTTTTTAAGTGATTTTGTTTCCTTAAAGTGTTATATCCTAATCCGACTTGTCAAAAACTGCTTTTTGACTATTTAATAACATGTCTAGTTTAAGTGACTTAATGTAAACTTATCAACTATATTTTTATGTTTTTCAACCTCATTCTTTAGTTTATCTTTTTCAATAGAGATTGATTCATTTCATTCATTAAAATTTCATTTTCAGATTTAAGTTTCTTAATTTCATTGTTAAGATTTTCTTTTTCATGAATGAAAGTTAAGTTTTTATTTTCAAAATTTTGTACTTCTTTTTCAAAACTTTGAAATCACTTACAAGTTCATTAAATGCATCAAAAAGTTCATCAAAGGCAAATTCATCGCAAGGGTTGTCGGAACATACCTCGTCATTATCGTCCGCCATAAAGCATACGTTTGCGACTTCTTTTTGTTCTTCTTCTTCGGAAGAAGATTCCTCGCTGTCACTCCATGTCGCCATATAAGCCTTCTTTTTCTTTTTGTAGGCTTTCTTCAACTTTGGACATTCATTTCTAAAGTGCCCCGGTTTATTACATTCATAGCACGTCAAGGGGTCTTTCTTTTTTTCCTTGTCCTTGTCCTTAATCTTATCTTTTTCTCCTTTCCACTTAGCTCCAATTTTTCTTGTGGAAGGGTTTCTTTCTCCTCATAAATCTCTTAAATTTCTTTGCTAAGAGAGCAGTCTCCTAATCATATCATCATCATCATCACTGCTGCTCTCTTCTTCTTTTGCAGCTTTGAGGACAATTACTCTCTTTTTCTTTGAATCCTCCTCAACATGCTGCCTCATAGTCAGCTCATGGTCATAAGGGATCCTAGAAGCTCCTCTAAGGGTAAAGTGTTGAGGTCCTTCGCTTCTTGGATTGCAGTCATTTTTGCTTCCCATGATCTGGTAAAGACCTAAGAATTTCCGAACAAGTTTAGAGTTAGTATATGTCTTACCAAGGCTTTTCAAACCATTTACAATATCTGTAAATCTAGTGTACATGCATGCAATGGTTTCAAATTGTTCCATGCTAAACAATTCATATTTGTAAACAAGAATATAATTTTAGATTCTTTTACTTGATTGTACCCTCATGGGTAACCTCTAGTCTGTCCCAAATCTCCTTTGCGGAATTACATGTGGAGATTCTGTTGAATTCATTAGCATCTAAGGAGCAATATAAAACATTCATGGCCTTAGCATTAAGCTGTGCCATTTCCTATCATTATCATTTTAGTCCCTTTCAGGCTTAGGAACAATAGTGCCATCTATTACATGTGTGGGTGTACTAGGTCCATTAATTATAACACCCCAAAGCTCATAATCAGAAGCTTGAATGAATATCCTTATTCTAGCTTTCCAATAAGAATAATTTGAGCCATTAAATAGTGAAGGTCTATTCGTAGAATGACCCTCAGCAAATGAACCAACTTGTGTTGCCATTTGGAACTTTAGCTCTTGATCGTGTGATCAAAATCTAATGAGCACTAGCTCTGATACCAATTGTTGGCCCAGATGACAACCCAAGAGGGGGGGTGAATTGGGTCTTTAAAAAATTAGTCTTTTAAAGTATTTAGCTTGAGATGAATGAAGACAAATGCAAGGTAAATAAAATTGCAGTGAATAAAACAGAGATAGAGATAGAGACAATAGAACACGGCAAACACAAAGAGTTTATAGTGGTTCGGTGTATACAACACCTACGTCCACTCCCAAGATTCACTTGGGTCCACACTATAATCACCCTAGATTACAACAGAGTTGTTTTACAAGCTCACAACTCGAACTTGTTGTTTTCCCGGGCGCACAACGAACCCAGCTGGTTTTCAAAGGCTCACCAGCACAAAAACCTTAAACCCAAGCTTAACCAAGCTTGAACTGAGGTAAGACTACCTCCTCTAGTTCAATCCCTCAGATTGAGCTAGACACAAGGAATAGAATATGTTTGTTTAGTTACAATGGCTCCTTAATGAGCAGATAAACAAATGTAAGAATAGAGTTTAGATAAGCCTGATTTGCAGTTGGTTGGCTTAGAGCTTTTCTTCTTTTCTTCAACTCCTTTGAAGTGTAGAACCCGGCCTCAGCTTGGATTCTTCATGGAATGTGAGTTGGAGTCGATTTGGGCTTTTCCTCTTTTCTTTGAGCGTTGAAAACTCTTGAGATACTCTTGAATAGCACTTGGATTTTTTTCAGAAGCTTCCTTGGATTTGAGCTGAACACAGAAGGAACTTCCTTTGATTTTACACTCTTTCTTTCACTCTATTTTGAATCTCAGATTTTTTCAACTGAAGCTCTGTTTTTCCGATTTTTCTCTTTTTTTTTCTTTGAAATAAATTTCTCTCTGTTCGTCTCTCTTTGATTTGAAAACAGCTTCTCTATTTATAGATTCTGCAAGAATATAGCCGTTAGAGACAAAGAAAAATAGCCGTTAATCAAAAAACTTACCGTTGGAGCTGAGTTGGCATCCGTAAAAATTTCGCCAAGATTTGCTGGAGTCGACTCATGCTTTTCCCGAGTCGGCTCGAGCTCGTGATACTAAAAATAGAAATGTTTAGAAAGTCATGGGGTCGACTCACCAAAAGTAAAGTGTCGACTCCTGAAAGTCGGGGGTCAACTCATGAAAGGTTGGGGTCGATTCGCGAAGTGCTCAGAAAAACACACCTCTGGTGTCTGAGCGGAGTCAACTCGCACAGTCATGGAGTCGGCTCGACAAAATCGGGGGTCGACTCGTGAAATTACGTGGGTCGACTCGAGACAGATAGACATTTCTGTTCTCTGAGTGGAGTCGACTCTGAAACTCAAGAGTCGGCTCCGGAACGTATCAAAAATCAGAAACTTTTCTGATTGACTTTAAAATCGTTCCAAATTCATTTTAATTCATATTTTTGACTTGAATTCAATAAAATTGACATTAAGAATTAATTCAAGAAGTATTCCATAAACTCATTGATTTTAATATGAATTATAAAATTTCTTTTTGAAAACTTAAACATTGAGCTTAAAGTTACTTTCAAAATGATTAATGTCAAACTTTAACATTCTCATTGATTGTTCAAAATAAATTCATTGCATATGTAAATAAACTCATTGCATCTTTTATCATACTCATGGCTTTTAGTAATCATCAAAATCAAAAGGATTGGGGCATATAATTTTTTAATAATCTTCCAACAGTGGTCTATGTACATATCACATGTCTCTCCATATAGATAATACCGCCAGATCTTTAAGGCAAAAATCACAGCGGCCAACTCCAGATCATGGGTAGGATAATTTTGCTCGTATGGCTTTAGCTGTCTGGAGGCATAGGCTATCACCTTCTCATTTTGCATTAGAACACATCCCAATCCCTTCCGAGAAGCATCTGTGAATAGGGTGAATCCTCCAAATCTTGATGGAAGGATAAGGACGGGGGCTGATACTAGGCGTTGCTTCAGCTCCTGAAAACTTCTCTCACACTCCTCAGTCCAGTCAAACTTCGCTTGCTTTTGAGTCAAGCGAGTCAAGGGTAGAGCAATGCGAGAGAAGCCTTCCACAAATCTGCGATAATATCCAGCCAGCCCCACGAAACTTCTTACTTCAGACACATTGGAAGGCCTACATCAGTTAACAACTGCCTCAATCTTCTTTGGATCCATAGATATGCCATCTTTAGATATTAGATGACCCAAGAATAGTACTTGGCTCAACCAGAAGTCACACTTCTGCAACTTGGCATAAAGCTTTTTCACCCGAAGATTTTGTAGAACAATTTTAGGTGGCCACATGGTCCTCCTGGCTTTTAGAATACACCAGGATGTCATCAATGAATACCACCACAACTGGTCCAAGTATGGCTTAAAGATTATGTTCATCAAGTCCATGAATGCTGCTGGGGCATTAGTAAACCCAAACGGCATCACCAAGAACTTGTAGTGGCCATACCTAGTCCTGAATGTTGTCTTAAGCACATCCCCAGCCTTGACCTTGAGTTGATGGTACCCTGACCGAAGATCAATCTTTGAGAATACCCGAGCTCCTTGGAGTTGATCAAATAGATCATCAATCCTTGGTAGAGGATACTTGTTCCGCACTGTTACCCTATTGATTTCTCGGTAATCAATGCAGAGCCGAAGACTTCCATCTTTCTTTTTGACAAATAATACTGGAGCACCCCAAGGAGATACACTAGGTCTGATGAATTCCTGGTCAAGGAGCTCCTGTAATTGGCTTTTCAACTCTTTTAGCTTAGTCGGAGCCATACGGTATGGGGCCTTGGATATAGGTCCAGTGCCAGGGGCCAAATCAATAGTGAACTCAACCTTCCGATCTGGGGGTAGTTCGGTCAAATCATCTGGGAATACATCAGGAAATTCTCGAGCTACTGAAATATCCTCCAACTTGACCTCATCTTGCTGAAGGTCCTTGACCACAGCAAGAAACCCTTGACTACCCTTCTTCAAATACTTTGCAGCCCGTAGTGCTGACACGAACACCGAGGCCAGATGCTCCTGACTTCCAGTAAAACTAAATTCAGGTTGATTAGGAATTTTGAAAATCACCATCTTCCTCAAACAGTCTACTGAAGCATGATAGGAGGCCAACCAGTCCATCCCAAGGATAACATCAAAGGATTTTAGTGGGAGGACGATTAGATCGGCCTTCAATCTCCTATCCCCCATGTTAATCAGGCAAGATCTACATACTGAGTCTACCCTTATAACATCACCATTTGGGAGAGCAATGTGCAACTCCTGCTCTAGGGGAACGGGTGTCAAAGATTCGTCCTTGGTGAGATATGTGCTAGATACAAATGAATGTGTGGCACCCGGATCCACTAAGATTTGAGCATAAGTGTTGCATACTTTAATTATACTTGGTCACAAAATTTAGTTTGTCTTAGATGTCATGAGGTTTAACAATACTTTTATCATTCATGATCAATGCATTCCATTGCATATGAATGAAACAATCTTAAATGAGTACTTAAGTAACAGGTGTACCTATCACAACGGAGTTGGAGGCGGCAGCATCCTATTGTGTGAGAGCAAAGACCCTTCCCTGGGTCCTAGGCTGCTGCTGCTGGCCTCTACCCTGATCCGCAGGAGGCTGTTGATCCCTCCGAAGGGGACAAGTGGTCATCTTGTGACCCACCTGCCTACATATGAAGCAGGCACCCGTCGTCCCGCGGCACCACTTGCCCGGGTGGGAGTTTCCGCATTTAGGGCAATGAGTTTCCGTACTCTTTGGTCCTGAGGGGCCTGATAAGGGCCTTTCTTCTTGGCCTGCCTGAAGACTGGCCAGAAGGAGACCCCTTCTTCTTCCTCTGCTGCCCCCACTGCTTATGGACCACACCCATATCCCTCTCAATCACCAGGGCCTTGTTTACCATGGCACTAAATGTGGAGAGTTCGAAGGCATTGACTGCCTGCATCAGTCTGGGCCTCAGTCCCTCGGTGAACTTGATGATCTTGGCTCTCTCAGTAGCCGCTATGTCTGGAGCGAATCGAGCCAACCGGGTAAACTCAGCTTCATACTGTGCCACAGAGAGATTTTCTTGCTCCAGTTTGACAAACTCCGACTGCATTTGTCTCTGCACACTATTGGGAAAGTATTTGTCATAGAAGGCTTGCTTAAACTCTCCCCAGAAAATTGCCCGTCCATCCATTCGCTGCTCCACAAGTAGCCACCAATCATATGCCTCCCCTTGAAGGAGGTAGGTAGCGAATCTGATTCGCTCCTCCTCTTGGCTACCAAGAGCTGCAAAGGCTTTCTCCATCTCCCTCATTCATTTTTCAGCATCAGCAGGGTTAGTAGATCCACAAAAGGAGCAGGGGCCAAGTTCTTGAACTCAGCAAAGCTCCGGCCCCCTCCCCGCCATGGCTGGGATGGAGCCGACTGAGCAGGCTGCGGAGCGGGAGAGGCAGGCCGAGCAAGCTGAATTTGCTGAATCTGTTGCTGCATGGCTTGCATAGCCTGCAACATTCCCGCTAGAGCCTGAAGCAACTGGGCCTGAAATTGTGGTTGATCATTGTCAACTAAATTAATGGAATCAGAGCCTCCAGAAGCTTGCTGGCCTCCCTGCTGGCCAGAGTCACCAGCCTAGGAGTTCCCAATAGGCCGCAGACTCCTAGTGCGACGTGGCATTCTTAACTGCTGCCAGAGTTAGGTTCCAGTCAATATCCTTGAAAACCACAAAAATTTAGGCTTTCAAAATATATTACTTAAAATTTTTAATAAAGTTATCACCCTCCCAATGTAATCCTAATGTTCTACCTAGTGTCATTTTGTGTTTGTCCCTAAGGTCAAACCTAGGCTCTAATACCATATAAGTTGTCACGCCCTAGACCCTATATTGGATCTAGGGGTGGCAACCTGCCGCATGCTGGGCATGCAAGGCGCCCCAAAATATAACATTTAATACAAGAAGGGGTAATAATTATATTTCTTCCAATTTAAATGGTTCTTAATACAAACCATAATCATATGTTTTAGGCTACATGCCAAAATACATAATTCAATGGGGTTACAACAAAGTATTGGATTTAAGTCACTCTGATAGCTGCTCCAACTACCCCATATCCCCATCTTCAGTTCTGTGGTTTGAAAAACATTGTGAGATTTAAATGAGCTCACACTCAATAAGTAAGCCAACTATAATATAATGTAATTACTTCATACTTTTATCAACTCAAAATTTCCATAATAAATGTCTTGCCAAGCTTTCATAATTCAAATACATTTTACCATGTTATCAAAACATGCATCATGTGCTCAAAATAATTTTGGAAGCAATTGTCATATATAGCATATCAAGAATATACAATTTCAGGATAAAACCACTGTACCACTGTAAATAGCATGTAAAAGTGCATTTTTATACCAATGTCCCACGGCCACACACTATGTACACAGAATACCCGCCTCGGGTGTATACCCCCCTCGGGTGTATCCTTCATAAATATCCCCTATGAGTCCGGGTCCTGGAACAAGTGTCATGCACTCACATCCTGCCATATCCGGCTACAACACACCCCAAGAGTGTGCTCTCCATATATCCCCCTATGGAGATGGGTCCCGGTGCCATGTGGCAAAATATTACTATATCCTGTCACAGCATACCTCCTCGGTGTGTGTTCTCTATATACCCCCCTATGGAGTTGGGTTTCGGTGCCAAGTGAGTCATGAAACATATCATCATATCATATCATAGCGGACCATGGTGGGACATATTATCATATACATAAAATATCATTTTCATGTCATATTTGCCAAATAGCATGTATATTTATAAAACCTTTAACAATTTCAAAGGTCATGCCAATTGATCAGTTATCCACATAGATACCTAATTATTTACAAAATATAATAAATAATAAACTAATCATAGTAAATGCTCATTTGCAAATATTAATACCAATCTATTTTTCTCATTTTCAATAATGCAATATATAATAGCCTTTAAATACATAATTTTCATACTTTAATAATTTATGAAAATTATGATAAATGACTTACATACCTTCTGGCGCTAATCCAAAAATAGCACCTGGGTACCTACAGCATCAATTTTCCAATTTTTAGTCCCCAAAAATAGCATATTAAAATAGCTTTTAACCTCTGCCCAGTTTAATCCTGGGGCCAACTTGGGGCTTAAATATCTCCCAAATATAAGCCCAAATGGAAAGATAAAAATACTCCTAGAAACTAGAATCAACACTGATCCGGGTAGGGGTGAAACTTGGGCGGGTTCAACCTGAACCCGGCCCGTGGAACCCGATTTACAGCAGTACTCAAACTCTAGTTTTCTTAACCCGAACCCGAAGGATCCGGGTTGAACCCGGACCGATTTACAACTTGGCCGGGTTAGGGTTGCAGTCAACCTGAACCCGAGAAAACCCGAACCCGCAAAGCCACAAGCAGTAGGCCCACTGGTGTTGTGGAAGTGATGATTTAGCCTTGTTTGTTAGGTTTAAAATATATAGAGCTGACAATAGTTTTGTGAAGTGATGATTCTTGGTATGAACATTCCACCAGAACCTTCATTACCTTTTAAAATGAACAATATACCTTAACCATTGCATTTTATCATGTAATGTTGGTGGGCCAAACTAGTATCTTTATTTTTTTTTAATTATCTTCTTTGAGACATTTGTAACTTCTAATATGAAGTTTGCCAAAATTTTATGAAAGCATCTGGGAAGAATGAGCAAAAACTAAACATTTGGGAAAGGGGGTGATGAGTAAAATCAGAGAGCTTTGGATGGCAAATGCAGTCTGCTACTTGAAAAAGATTTCTCATACCAGACTTATGTGGTCTTCTAACTGGCTCTTTATATCGTCTCAATATTTTCTGCTTTCAAAGGATAAAGGTGACTTCATCAATGCATATAGTGGCTATGAAATGTTATGCACATTTGGATTACTTTGGATATATTTTGGTTTAAATTTTTTTGTTTAGTCTGTGAAGCTTGTTTGTTTCAAACTTTAGCTTGTTTGTACAATGTAAAGCTTATTTGTTTCAAACTTTAGCTTATTTGTGCAATGTTAAGCTTGTTTGTTTCAGATTGTCATATATATATATATATATATATATATATATATATATATATATATATATATATATATATGTTTCTATCCCCGAATTCCAACCCGAAACTTAACCCAAACCCGATTTTTAAAAATAGGGTTAGGGTTGAGGTTTTACAAATAGGGTTGGGTTAGGGTTAGGGTTGACATTTTACAAATAGGGTTAGGGTTAGGGTTCAAGGAAACCCGAGTTTCATGAGCCCAAGTTGCACCCCTAATCCGGGGTATATTTTTATTTTTCATTTTTGACCCAATACGGGATCCAAATCGTGGCCCAAAAATTGCTCGTGAGATGGCCCAATAGGGCCCAAAAGGGAACGGCCCAAACCGGCCGCTCCCCCATTCTCCCCGCCTCCCCTGTTTCGTCCGAAATAGGGGAAGCGTGTGCCGCGGCCAGGGCCGCCGCCGCCACTTCCCGAAGGGGCCCGGCCGCCGTCAATCGGCCCAGAGCCGGCCACCGCCGCGGCCGAGCTCCTCCCCCTCTCCCTCTCTCAATCTCTCTTTTCCTTTCGTCACTCGCCGCGGCTGTTACTCGTGCCGTGGCACGGCCGACCACCATGGCCGGCCGACCTCCACCGGACGCTGCCCCGGCACCAGTGGAGGCCGCCGGTCGCAGCCCGGGCCCGGCGAGCCGGCGGGCACTCCCCGGGCCCGAACCAAGCCGTGAACCGGCTTGGTTCCGTGAAGAAGGGAGGCCGTCTCCCTCCCTCAATCTCTCGTCTCTTTCTCTCAATCTCAATGTGAAATCCATGGAAGAAGGGGGGAAGAGAGAGAGTACCTGGGCGATTGATGGAGATGGGTGGAGGGAGGAGGCTTTCCCCTCCCTCCCCATTTATAACGGTGTGGGGAGGACCTCTCTCGCGCTCGTGAGAAGAGGGGCGCCGCCCTCTTTGACTGGCGGAGCTGGGGAGCCCGCGTGCGGGTATGACTGTGGCGCCTCCCCCTCCTCCGGTCCAAGAAGACGGATCCTCACATGGTGAGGATCCAGGGCTCACAATATTGCAGTTGTCCTACTTAAAACATGTGAGACGTTTAAAAAAAAGAAAAAAAACGTAGTTCTTTTAGCTCCCAAGACGTGATGATCGTTGGGAAAACGTATGTTAATATGATCATGTTCTCGCCTCAATGTGAACAATCATGTGTTTTCTCTGGTAGTTTTACTGCTCGAATTTGTTGTTTAATTCGTTTCCAAAACTGCAGTTTTGGAACTCGTGTGGGCTTTTGATGCAATACTGGCCGGTGGGATTAATTTGTGTGAAGACGGAAATCACACGCAATCAGCAATGGAAGCAGATGAGTGCACGTCTAACTTGGCAGTCATTTCTTTCAAGTGAATATTGGCGTTATGTTTGCGGTTACTGCATCCGTGTAGCCGCGTCAATTTTTCAATCCGTGTTAAACGAACGACCATCTGGTTTGGAGCCAACGGCCGTCTAGTTTAGCGTATTGCTCGATAGAGTCGAAGATAATTTTACTCCTTGAGCGACGATTGAAGTAGTATTTACCTAATGGTAATGTGTTTGATCTTTGAAACTTAGCTCTTGGGAATTCAATCGTTCGATATAAAATGAAAGCCAAAACTTACAGCAGCTTGCCAAACAAAAGCTAAAAGGAAAAAAAAAAAAAAATACAGGTATGATAGGCATAATATCATCTATGATTGGATTGAAAAGGGCATAAGCTTGGGGGCAATTTGATAAAAAAACATATTAAGCATAATAAAATTTTGTTGTTGTAGATTAGATAACTTTACTCTGATCGGGTTATTTTTATAAAAATAAATAAAAAAGACAAGTCTTTTCCTTCAAACTCTCCCAAATAAAAATCCTACTTTCCATTCCGAATGAGAAGTCTAGCTATATATAACAATTATTGCAATAATTGTTAAATGATAACAAGCTAATTTATTTTTTCAGAGAGTTTATCATTAAGAACAGATAACACATCATGAAGAAAATCTTGCCCAAGTTCCCAATCATTTAGATTTTCTCACATCAGTTCTTTGGATTATGTCAACAGCGTTATGTTCAAAATTTATCGCATCCTGCAGTGTCTGAAGCAACGTTCCATGCGCATGTTCTGATGCAATATTCTATGCTTGAATTGTAAAATTCAACAACTTTACAATCCATTCTAGCTAGTTGTTCAATTTACTACCATGGAATTAATCTGTTTTGCCATTCCCAAATGACTTCCGGCATTAGGCATCTATAGGTTAAACTTGCAGTAAGAGAATTCTCGTTGCTTAACAACAACAACAACAAACAGGTGCAACAAGAATTGGTCAGCATGTGTCACAAGATAAATCAGTCATATAAAATAGGAGTCCGCTTCTCAAAGCATTTTGCTACGAAGTCCAAGATCAACATCAGAATTGATAGGACAGATCAGTGAGCTTGTGTCTTGATTTGGCTCACTAGACTGTAACTCTAAATGACCCAAGTTCCCTTCATTCTCTCAGACCATCATCATACGTTGGCAAGTTGTTGTCCTCATGAACTAATCATCTGTCACATTTTTAATGACATGTTTGCAGCAAAAAGAACTCCTCCCCACTCTAATTTGAAGAAGCTGGTCATTTGGACAAAGTTTATCTTATCCCACCAAGAATGGGCAAATAACCCCCTCTTCATGGATTAACTTTGTAGTTAGTTCAGCATGTTGACGGTGCAACGCAATTTATTGTTTGATGCTTATCAGTTCAGGTTGGCCTTGTCATATTATAGACATTTCTTCCTCTCCTGCTATTCAATTCATTGAGATCAAGGATTGTAGTCAGCCGGAATATTTCACCTTTGTGGAGTCCTTAGTAGTTCAAAAAAAAAAAAAGGAACCAGCAATAAAGGACATAATTGCCACATTTCTTGCCTTTCATTGCTGAGCAAATGAGGAAGACTACCAAATGCTGAGACCACAAATCAGAGAGTAACCCACAATCATCAGTGCAAAGGGCCACTGGATGTTCTCAATGGTACAGATCAACTGCATAAACATCATCCAGTCAATAAGGTAAACAGAAATATATGGTGTTCATAATTAGGAAACTTGATGAATATAAGGAAGAGGAAAACACAACATAATGATCTTTAATTGAAGGGAAACGATCAGTTTGGACAGTGGAGGTTACATATCTCTATGCACCTAAATGGAGGAATAACTTCAGCACAATTAGAGAAAGCTTGATTTACAAGGATTAAGCATAATGGAAGATATAAATAAATTAACCATAACCTTTGCTGATTTGTCCTTCACCATTCTTTCTTTTCGATGAAACAAGATGACTTATCCTCTCAGGGCAGATGTCCAGCATTGGTTGGAATTCTTCTAATAAGATATCTGAAGTCACTGAGACACTGAGATAAATGAACTGGTAAGATGATTTCAATGACAAACTAGACTGTTAAGAAAGAAAAACAAAATAAAATTGATTTTGATTTTGAGTGAAACTCGACATGATGACTTAGAAAACACATTCTCTTCATTGATTGCATGTAAATTTTCTCAAAACTCTGACCTGCCTCAGCGCAGTGGAGGTGAACAGGGATCCCTAGTTCTTTAGCATATATTACTGCCAGCAGAAAGGTTTGCCTGCAGCACAAAATGACAAAAGAAAAAAAAGGAGTGATTGAGCAACAGGAGAGACATCACTGCATTCGTTTTCTTCATAACCATATACTCATTCTAACTTACCATTCCCCAACAACAGGATAGCCAGAGAAGTCAACACCAACCACCTCAGAATCCTTCGATTCCATTGCCAAATCAACATATCAAATTGAGAAAGTTTAGGATGAAACCAGTTTCATTAGAGTATTTAAGGAAGTAACTTACAGTCTAACAGACAATGCCCAAACCGTTTCCATTGCTGAAGTCAATGCTTAAAAAGACAGTAGATATATATTTTTTTCCTATTTATTCCAACTTGTGCATCATTTATTGATAAAAGTTCAAAATAGCTGTACCAAAAGCAACATCAACAGTACCAAAAGCTATTAGCTGCTTTCATAAAAGAGTACTTGGTCATCCCTTTAGCTTCATTTTTCTGTAAGATCAAAAAACTAAAATAGCAGACTTAGGACCACCACCCAATAGATATTCAAATATTTCTACTTAGAAATATTTATTTGACCCCACAGGTAGGACCACCACCCAATAGCAAATTGCTACCAGAAGAATCTTGGGATTCTTCTAGAGAATTTCCTAATTGTTCCAAAGCAATTGGAAAAAGATACTTTAACCAAAGAATTCAGCTCATATATAGGATCAAGGTTTTAAATCTTATATGATAGAGACATCGGTTTTTCTATAGAATGAGACACTCCGCATCCTATCCCAATTGCCAACCCGATCAAGCATTTGGATACTTGCTTAAGATGCTTTTTCTTAAACAAAAATTATTTGCAAAACTTTAGTGTTTTTTTAATTTTTAAACATATTTAAACTTTAAAAATTAAATTTTTATAATAAATTAAATCTATTTAAGATTATAGTGCCAATGTATTATGACCAAGAGAGGATGGGACAGGATGATCAAAATCAGTTCTAGAACTTTTTTGGGATTGGACAAAATGGTCGAGATGGTCCCCATTTTGGTGAGACTTAAATCATTATGTAAGATACCTTTCCAAAAGTTTTTGTAACTCAATCATGTATGATGGAATTATCAAAGAGGATTTGTATGGTATGCTATCAGATAATCCTGATATGACAGATCCACTTAATTTGGTCAGAAAAATACACACAGATGATACCTTTGGAGTTGTTCTTAGTTCCAGGTAGACAACATTCTCAGCTGCAAAATCTTCAACAACCCATTTCAAAGTAAGAATCAAGACTGAACAGGATACATAACAGAGAGTCTCAACAAGTTTGTGCTGAACATACCTCCTTGGTGATTCTAGTGACTGCTTCATGGTTGGTTGCATGGAAGTGAAACAAATCAAAAACCTTGAAGCTCTCTGGCAAGGATCAGCCATCTGCATAAAGTTATAATAGAAAATAAGTATGAGCAGATTCATCAGAAAGACATAAATGGTGAACAAATAGCTTCTTACGTATTTCACCAATTAGCAACTTTTCCATGATTTACACAAACAAGATGCTTATTTACAGTATAGCATTTCTTGTAGTTTCTTTGAACATTTTTTTCAGTGAAAAAAAAAGAAGGGCCTTTAATATACGTACATACATACATACATACATATATACATACATACTTAATCCCCCTTTTCTGAAAAAGTATCCTTGCCCCTTCATACATGTTTATAACTTGTGGATGATAATAGAACCATTAAAACCAAAGAAGAATATGTTGAACGAAGATTATAGGAAATCTATACGATGAGACTGTCACATCAGTCCAAATCATGCCAAGGCCCAAGAGCAACCTCAAAGAAATTATATCAGTTCAATTTCATTTATTATACATCAGGTTGAAGAGAAAGATCAAACTGCTATTGCACAGCATAAGATCATGGAAACTATAATAAGACAATGATAAGACTGGTGCAAATACAGAGCATAAAGAATTTGAAGATTAGGATGTTCGAGTGGCAGCAAAAGACTGAATTTGATGTATCATAACTTATGTTACGAGCCAACTTTGATCTGACTCAAGTTTGCAAATAGTTCTTGTTCTCCTCAAAAGTAGAAGCTCATTGTTAGTTTGTCAGTTGCTGTTCCCAGTTAACTGAGAGTTGCAGGTAATGGGAGCTGCAAATTTGATAATTAGAATCTGCACCCAACTTCAGAAAGTCAGGCAACGATGTCATTCACTTGTCAATACTTCCACTACCATGTCCTCTAATTATGGTTGTGCTAACTTAAAAAATGAACCATAGTTACTAAATTAAATAATGAACAACATAAATAAAGATATGGTTTAAATTGAATAGCAGTCAGAGACATTTGTTTTCTTTTTCTTTCCTTCAATTTTTTTGAATCAAATGAATGCTTCTAAATGGTTAGCGAATCATTCAATTGTTTCCTTATCAGAGAAAAAGAAAGAACAGATAAAGAAAGCTAATGATGAAGTCACTTTGCTAGTAAAGCCTAAAAATAGCAATGGGCTTATGATAGAACATCACAACATGAAGACTTGTGCATCATGCAGTACACTTCAGATCTGAACATTATATTTCTGTCTTTTATGGAGGTCAGCCATTGTCTGATCTGCCTGATTCAAACTTCCTAGTGTTACCGGTCTTATTAATGGGCAAGATATTGTGATTCTTGAGTACAATAATAATGTATGCTTGACACATCTTTTACATATCTTTTATTAGAGAAAAATACATCTTTTATATTCAATACATAAGCTCGGACATTAAGCATTTATATAATTGAAATATCTTCCATTACCACAACACCAGATAGTTTCATGATCTTCAGAATGTACTCAATTCAGAATACATTCTAGGTTCTAGATGAGAAGTTACTATTTTGCTCTACTTTTCATTTGGCTAAGGAGATATGCTCCAACCAAATCCTTCTTTTGAGCCCAAAATTGAAAGAATAACATTTATACTATATTATTAATTAATGAATTCATATCAGCACAAGTTCCGTTGTGGTCCACAACTGTCACGCTCCAGATCCAAAAATTTTGAGCTAGGGTGACAATCCGCCGCATGCCGGGCATGCAAGGCGTCCCGAATCATGATACTAAATTCAAGAAAGGCAACAACCTATATATCATTTAAGTCCATAACTTTAATACAATCCATAACTAAAGATTTAGGCTACAAGCCCTACACGCAAACATTACTGGGGTTACATCAACATATGAATCCACTTTATTTTAAATAGAAGCTCCAACGACCCTATGGTTCCTTCTTCAATCCTGAGGCTCTGAAAAACATTGTGAGATTTATATGAGCTCACACTCAATAAGTAAGCCTATATTAATATAAAATAGTCATATATCATCATATCTTATCAAGATATCATCAAGTCATAATTTCATAAACTTTCAATTTCAAATGCATTTATCATGCTATCAGAACAAGCATATCAACTCAAAATAATTTGGAAGCTTTATACAATAAATACCAGAAAATGCACTGTAAACAACCCACTGTTTATATGATCATTTTTATATTATATTTTATGTGTCCCACGGCCCTGCTACACCTCAATCAGCGCACATTCTCTAGATGTGTGTGGCCTCCACATGCCACCTCATCGTCAATCATAGCACATCCTCTAGATGTGTGGCCTCCACATGCCATATCATCATCAGTTAGAGCACATCCTCTAGATGTGTGGCCTCCACATGCCATATCATCATCAGTCATAGCGCATCCTTCAGATGCGTATGGCCTCCACATGCCAACCCATAATCAATCAACACATACCTTATAGATGTATGTGGCCATAATATATGAGAATCGTGGCGATACATACAAGATTATTTCAGTGTCATCTTTACAATTGCATGTAGTCATCTCAATAATACCAACATATTTTGCAAGTTAAAGAATTTATATTTTTGCACATAACCAAAAACTATTTCTTGCAAAATATTACCAGTTGCTATAGTCATAATAAATGCTCATATATAGATTCATGATACCATTTAAAATAATTAATCTAAATAAACTTCCGTTTTCCTTATTTCATAATATACATGTAAACTATAACTTCATGATTTATAAATTACTAATTATAAATAGGCTTACTTACTTTTGTATGCAACTCCAAAATGATAAACCAGCTACTTGAACGTCTGGGTACCTTAACAATGTTATCTCCACCCGAAACAAGCCATCAGCCATATGGGGAGGTGTGCCCCTTGTATGTATGGATGCATCCTTTACTTTGAATATTTCACAACTTTAGGTTTGTATCCAACGATCCAGATGCAATGAGTTCCCTAAATGGATGAAAATCATCATATATACAATTGGACCTATGCCCCAATAGAGTGCAAAGAACTCTTGTGTCCCCTAAATCTCACAATTTTATCGTGCCATTGGCTGCTCCAGCAGCCACAAAAACTTCTGATGAATCAAATTCACGGACTCAACTGCACTTGTATGGCCTAATAGGCTGATCAGTACATCGGGTTTGGCAATAGCCCAGAGATTGACCTGGTGATCTTCACCACCGGTGACAAAAATCGTTAAAGTCTTCCTTCCAATTTTGACACAGATCACATTAGAAGCATGGGCTATAAACTCCTGTAGCTTAGAGGCACGCTTGGTGGTCATCATGAAGCATGCAGGGAACCACCCAAAACAAAGCCTGCTCTTCTTCTTCTCCTCTCTCCAAGATTCCAACAACAAGGTCCAAATTCAATCTCAAACTCCACTAATATCAAGCCACATCAAACATCCTCAGCCCACGGTGATTCTCAAGAATCTAAACCCCGCATATCTCCTCTCTGACCTCCCCGTTTCGATTGCAGCACTGAGCCTCCACCAGCTACTTTTCGATGGCTCCATCACACCTAAACTCCAAACCAGAGGCATGAAGATTGATGTCTTTGGATGGAAGGGCCGATATTTGGGCGCACCTCCGGAGATATTCGTCTTCTCTATTCGCTCTCTCTCTCTCTCATTCGATCCTTCTCTAACTCTCTCTCTCTCTCTCTCTGGCATTAGGGGAATGGCCGAGGATTACTTGAAGGGAAGAGTACCCACTTCCAGGAGGGAGTCATCCTCCATTCCTTTTAATCCCCCAGGTGATTCCTCGGATCAAGGATATCGGAAACTCATCAGACACGCAAAGACTCGGGAATCCAAGCATCATACTGGGAACCTAAATGTCAGAATAAACTCTAGGTGTCAGGTGTCCATAAATAAATGCTGGGGGGTTACATTCTCCCCCCTTATAAAATTTCGGTCTTGAAATTGATGCACATTCATAAAAATATAGAATTCAAATTTTCTATTCCATAATCAACTAAATTTTATTCAAAAGTCACAGTCATCGATACATCATTGATCTGTAATAAGATACAAATTTTTGTGGATGTTTCTTTTTTATTTTCTTCTTAGACTCCCAAATAGTCTCCCTCTCAGAATGATTACTCCACTGAACTTTGACATAAGGAATACTACACTATCTCAGAACTTAATCCTTGCGGTCCACAATGTGCACATGATGATCTTCATAGGTCAATTCTTTCTTAAGCTAAATTGGTTCAAGTTCTAACACATAACGGGGGTTTGAAATATACCTCCTCAATCATAAAGGTATGAAACACATTGAACACCCCAAAGAGTAATGAAGATAGTGCTAAGCTATAAGCCACCTCCTTTATTTTGATCAAAATCTCAAATGGCCCAATGTATTATGGACTCAATTCACCTTTAAACACAAACCTCATTATATCATTGGTTAGTAAGACTTCTGAATGATCTTCAACCTGAAATTTTAAATCTTTCTTTTTGACATCAACATAACTTTCTATTAACTCTGAGTTACATGAAACTGCTTTAATTAACGATACTTTTCATAGTTGCTACACCAGCTCAGTCCAAAATTGTCTCTCTCTCACCTTATCTCAATATGAAGGGAATCTACACCTTATATCATAGACAATTGAAATGAATTCATTTGAATATTGGCTTGGTAATCAATAAATAAGCAATTTCACTAAGGGTAAGAAACTATACCAAGCACCTCACACAAGCTCGCAGTATATGATCTAAAATCTAATTGGTTCCTACAGTTTGTCCATCTATTTGAGGGTGGAAGGCTAGAAATTCAGCTTAATCCACTAAGCCTTATGATGACATCATCGAATTAGGAGAGTGAGACAAATGGGTTCAGACTCAATTTACGTAGTTTGCCATTAAATCAAAAACAATATTAACATTTTTTCCCGCTAAAATTTCATCCTCGAAATTAAATGTCCACAAATTTTGTACCATTAAAGATACTCACTAGCAAACTTTTATTTCATTCCCAAGTACCCAAATGACATGTCCAACTTTCAAAATTAATTTAATCTTTCTACCAAATAAAATTAAATTCCTTAAGAAGTATTTTTTTTCCTATCCCTTTTTTTTTAAAATACCTTAACTTCTCATAACACAATCATCATAAATATCATAGAGTCCATCACATGTATTATGTTATCCATTCTTAAGGTTAGTAAAACATCAGGTACTCTTAATTCCTCGATAAGACAGTTCTAAATTCTTGTGACTTGATATAAGATAGTTTTCTTCCAATGCTCTCTCAACTCATAAATAGTTGAATATGCCACTAATCATTACGACACTTATTTCAATCATCATAACATACTTGGTTTCACTCTTGAATACTTCAAGCTAACATCAATGAACATTAAGCCAATCATTTAGGATATCTTTCATAATTATCATAATCAACTAATTTAATTTTTTTGAATAATAGTGTCATCATTAATCATCAGTATGATTAATTTATCTCCTTCATATTTATCAATAATACCACCATAACCAATCAATTTCTCTTGAATAGGTCAGTATATCCTCAATAAATAATGCAATTTAAATGATTCAAATTCTTGAATCGATTATTTCATTACCAATGATTATCAAAATCATCTATAGATTATGCAATGTCTCATGCCATAACATGACCAACTAATTTAAACCCTTCAAATATCTCAAAGTGACTTCACTAATCTAGTTCAGATAGATACAAAACTTATAAGGTCAATAAAGATTGAAAATGCACTTACCATCCGAAAGACATAATTAAAAATTATAGTAATCTCTCTATGACTTGAAAGTGATAATAGATGTACCCTTAACCATAATCCATAACTAATAATAATCAAAAATAAAATCATCTCCCTCCTATTTTCTTAACAATAATTATGCCACTTATGGATGATTGATAATTTATCCATCCTGAAGAAAGATATCTACTTAGGAACTATGAAGAAAGGCATAATAAATTAATGAATAGATATCTTGATTTAGAAATCTATTAAAAGATGAAATCCCCATGAAATTCTTTATCAGTGGAGTTTATCTTATTCTCATTATTGCTAAAATCTTTCACTTTCTACCATCAAAATATTTGATCATTTATAGCCAAAATCAGTTCTAAAGATTAATAGAGTCTACTGCTCTCAAAAACTTAAACAGTAATTGTCTCAGAATTTAAAATTTTATAATCTTCCTAAATGATCCATCATGATATAATATGCAGTCAACTATTTCATTAACATCAGTATCAACCATCTACATATCTAGCAAAGTAACAATCAGTTTTGAACATGTAATATCCATAATAAAAGTTCTCTTAGTAAAATTCACTATATATACTTATCCATCCAGACTTAAATTCAAAAAGTACTCAATTATAATTGATCAAAAATATGTAGTTAACTATTTCATTACCAAAATATCATCAATATTAATCATCTCTATAATCGGCAGATTAGCTCATAATCTTAACTTACAATATCAATAGTGTAAGTTCTACAAATAAAAATTCATTGTATATATCCATATCAAATTCAGATTTAATAACTCAAAATCCAAATATCTAACTCAATTGCAATTTGGATATAATGATGTTATCTTAGTCATATTAGTCCTCAATTGCAATTTTAACTACTATATTATTTAAAGATCTGAAACTGCTACGAGCCATTTCCAACAAGTTTGACGAAACTAAAACCTCTAGAAGCCCCTTGGCCTCCCCATTGGTCAAGGCCACCAGCCTAGGAGTCCCACACTATATCATTAGCTTCAAGTGCGATGGTTCATTCTTTATTCTATCAAATTCATATTTCAATTAATATCTTGAAAACTTTAAATTTTAAGCTTCCATAGCATAATTTCTGAAATTCCTTTAAAGTTATAATTGTCTCAATGTCATCCTAGTATTTGCCTAGGTGTCATCATGTATGTGTCCTAAAGTCAAAACCTAGGCTTTGATACCATAAAAGCTATCATGCCCCAGATCCAAAAATTTTGAGCTAGGGTGACAACCCGCCGCATGCCGGGCATGCAAGGCGTCCCGAATCATGATACTGAATTCAAGAAAGGCAACAACCTATATATCATTCAAGTCCATAACTTTAATACAATCCATAACTAAAGATTTGGGCTATAAGCCCTACACGCAAACATTACTGGGGTTACATCAACATATGAATCCACTTTATTTTAAATAGAAGCTCCAACGACCCTATGGTTCCTTCTTCAATCCTGAGGCTCTGAAAAACATTGTGAGATTTATATGAGCTCACACTCAATAAGTAAGCCTATATTAATATAAAATAGTCATATATCATCATATCTTATCAAGATATCATCAAGTCATAATTTCATAAACTTTCAATTTCAAATGCATTTATCATGCTATCAGAACAAGCATATCAACTCAAAATAATTTGAAAGCTTTATACAATAAATACCAGAAAATGCACTGTAAACAACCCACTGTTTATATGATCATTTTTATATTATATTTTATGTGTCCCACAGCTCTGCTACACCTCAATCAGCGCACATCCTCTAGATGTGTGTGGCCTCCACATGCCACCTCATCGTCAATCATAGCACATCCTCTATATGTGTGGCCTCCATATGCCATATCATCATCAGTCAGAGCACATCCTCTAAATGCGTGGCCTCCACATGCCATATCATCATCAGTCATAGCGCATCCTCCAGATGCGTGTGGCCTCCATATGCCACCCCATAATCAATCAGCACATACCCTATAGATGTGTGTGGCCATAATATATGAGAATCATGGCGACACATACAAGATTATTTCAGTATCATCTTTACAATTGCATGTAGTCATCTCAATAATACCAACATATTTTGCAAGTCAAAGAATTTATATTTTTGCACATACACCAAGAAACTATTTCTTGCAAAATATTACCAGTTACTATAGTCATAATAAATGCTCATATGTAGATTCATGATACCATTTAAAATAATTAATCTAAATAAACTTTTGTTTTCCTTATTTCATAATATACATGTAAACTATAACTTCATGATTTATAAATTACTAATTATAAATAGGCTTACTTACTTCTGTACGCAACTCCAAAATGATAAATCAGCTACTTGAACGTCTGGGTACCTTAACAATGTTATCTCCACCCGAAACAAGCCATCAGCCATCTGGGGAGGTGTGCCCCTTGTATGTATGGATGCATCCTTTACTTCGAATATTCCACAACTTTAGGTTTGTATCCAACGATCCAGATGCAATGAGTTCCCTAAATGGATAAAAATCATCATATATACAATTGGACCTATGCTCCGATAGAGTGCAAAGAACTCTTGTGTCCCCTAAATCTCACAATTTTATCGTGCCATTGGCTGCTCCAGCAGCCACAAAAACTTCTGATGAATCAAATTCACGGACTCAACTGCACTTGTATGGCCTAATAGGCTGATCAGTACATCGGGTTTGGCAATAGCCCAGAGATTGACCTGGTGATCTTCACCACCGGTGACAAAAACCGTTAAAGTCTTCCTTTCAATTTTGACACAGATCACATTAGAAGCATGGGCTATAAACTCCTGTAGCTTAGAGGCACGCTTGGTGGTCATCATGAAGCATGCAGGGAACCACCCAAAACAAAGCCTGCTCTTCTTCTCCTCTCTCCAATATTCCAACAACAAGGTCCAAATTCAATCTCAAACTCCACTAATATCAAGCCACATCAAACATCCTCAGCCCATGGTGATTCTCAAGAATCTAAACCCCGCATATCTCCTCTCTGACCTCCCCGTTTCGATTGCAGCACTGAGCCTCCACCAGCTACTTTCCGATGGCTCCATCACACCTAAACTCCAAACCAGAGGCATGAAGATTGTTGTCTTTGGATGGAGGGGCCGATATTTGGGCGCACCTCCGAAGATATTCGTCTTCTCTATTCGCTCTCTCTCTCTCTCATTCGATCCTTCTCTAACTCTCTCTCTCTCTCTCTGGCATTAGGGGAATGGCCGAGGATTACTTGGAGGGAAGAGTACCCACTTCCAGGAGGGAGTCATCCTCCATTCCTTTTAATCCCCCAGTGATGCCTCGGATCAAGGATATCAGAAACTCATCAGACACGCAAAGACTCGGAAAGGATATCAGAAACTCATCAGACACGCAAAGACTCGGAAATCCAAGCGTCATACTGGGAACCTAAATGTCAGAATAAACTCTAGGTGCCAGGTATCCATAAATAAATGCTGGGGGGTTACAACAACCATCCATTTTTACCTGCCTTCCCACCTCTAGTCAATAAAAAGGTAACAAATAGGTACCTTTATGAGCAAGGCTTTAAAATCTTATGGAACATAGGTATTCTTATTTTTTTTCATGAAACAAAACGTCCTAAGTTTCATCCCATCCCATTCAGATTCTTGATCCAATTAGTCTTTGGATACTTGCTTGCAATGCTTTTTTTCTGAAAAAAAATTATTTCTAAAAATTTAGTATTTTATTTAATTTTTAAATATATTTAAAATTTAAAAGTTATATTTTTTATTTAAAATTCATAGTATATATATTCTAAATAAGATAGGATGGGTCAAGATGACTGAGTTCGTTCCAAAATCTTCCTGGATAAGACAAAACAACCTTCTTGGCTTCCATTCTGTCTGAGGATAAATAGAATTAAAGTTTGTCGTACCAACCCATACCCAACTGTACAATACCATATTTAAATGGTACTGAATTTCAATTCGATATGAATCAAACCGGCTTGAATCAACCCATATAGCCCAGACTTGCACCGATTGGTTAAAAGTGAAAAAAGTGGCCACTTTATCTCAATCGGGGATACATACAACATCATACTAACCATACCTATAATATACCGGTATAAGTCTCAATATCAGTTATGCAAACCTTGGATACATCGACTGCAATTGGGGGAAGAACAGGAAGGCTCCTGAAGAGAATGCTACCCGACATTCCCAAAATACAATCGTTGGTGTATTGCATATGCAAACTGTTTTCCCAAAGTTTGATCATGGATATAGTTATCACCAATTCTGCTTCTCTCTGAGTTGCACTCAAGCTATGAACGGCTCCGGTCTAAAGAATAATAGCAAATTTCAGACTATATTTCCAAAGAAGTAAATCAGAATTCTTATTCAAGTTACATGGTCAAAGTTGAGTACAAAAAGGATAAAGAATTTTGCACCTCGGCAAAGATTAATAATATTGACAGATTCCATGCATTCTTAGACAGGGTACATGGATCCTGCATGAACGTCATGAACATTGAAGGTTGAATTGTAGAATTTATTAAAATGATATTGATGATTCAGGAATAGTAATCAAGAACTACTTGACTAACCAAGATCTCTTGTAAGCAATTGAATAATTCACAGCAATTCAAAGAAGAACAGACTTTTGGTACATGCATCAGACAACAATTAGAGAACACACAAGGCCTCCTCTAGATAAAATAGAAATGCCTGAGAAAATGCATGCCAAGGTAGAAACAGGTATTTGTAGGAAAACAGCTCCATGGAAACAGGCCCTCAGATCTGTTTCTATCACCGCAAGTTCCTTAGGGAAACATATCATAACTGAGACGAAGTGGTCTCAGCTAATGCGATCCAAACTGAAGCATGAGAGCATATACTGGACTGAACTCCTTGTCTCCCCGAGCGCGAACCTTTATCTCATAATCTTCAAGGGTTGATTTAATTCCTTTCCAAATCTGATCGTCCCCATGTGAATCAAGCCATAATGAATATTGAAGTGGCGTGAGATTGTTCCTTTGTAATGGCGATTGCAACTCATCAGGGCTCGAGAATACAGGTGATGGAGTATCACACTAGGTGGCAAATCCTGAAGAAGTGGAGAACCACTGAGCTGAGATGTCTCCAAGAAGATGACAGGACGGAAAGCACGAAGCGCTCGGTATGGTGCACCAAGCTGCTCCACAGGAAACAAGTTCTGGCCAACTGCTAGCTCCAGCTCTGCCATGTCCCTTGCCATCCTTAGCTTGCCCGACTCCGAAAGAGGCCTAACCAGAGCAGCATGTCTAATGAAGAATACAAGGACTCGAGAAGCCATTCTCCGAACAAGACTGGTGCATATAGTCTCCGAACGTGAGGTCGAAGGAGGAGGCAGAAGTTTAGATAGAAACTCATTCCGGAAGTGGACCGTGCATTTCTGAAATTCTTCCATGTAAGTAGAGGCATTATTGTCCACCACTGCATCCATTCCCTGGACCCCAAAGTCCTGTTCATGGATTTGAATGATGCAGGACTCAAGACGATCAAGCATGGCTTGGAAGAGGGAGGTGACTGAGTCGCAGGCAACTCCATAGATAACACCAAGTGATGGTGATAGGACATCTGAGGCAATGGCTGGTAGTGATGACATTGTGCTGGAAATGCGTGTGTGGATATCTTGCAGATGCTGACAGAGGGCAAAGTTCTTGAGTTGGGCTGGAGTTGCAGGACCTGTAACTTGACGAGCTTCAGGACCAGTGGAAATCTACAAATTTGATATATAACATCATTAGATAACAATACAGATAAATGCTAACCAAATCATCAAACACTTCCACAAAAATAAATCAAAACAAATTGTGTGTTGATTTGCACTGATCTAGCTACAAATTCAGATGACCATGGTTACGGATAATACAAATGAAAACAGTGAAAACACATTTTCATGCTTTACAGTAATTTGTTATATGATCCTCATTATTCAAATGGCCAGATGGGAGAGCATAAATTAAAATTCGATTACAAAATAAAACTAAGTTTTTTAAGTGAGATAAATAAGACTCGCTGAATAAATGAATGAAAGCAGATGATATAAGAGAAACATAAAGACCTGGAGGACATGGCTTTTTATTTTACCATCAAAAGGTTCCAGAAAAAAATATTGAAGATAATGAGTTTAAAGGTGAAAAAACATCCAGGAAAATAATCAAAAAGTCTTGGCTGACAACAGTGAACACATGCACATACCCATAAAGAGTTCCGGTGACACAAAACCAAACAAAATCTTGGTCTAGGTTGGGCCTTCTAAATTCAGCTTCCCTTATAGCTACCTCAGTTTTTTTTTTTTCAATAACAAGATCACTGTTAAGCAGCAATGACTTAAAAAGTTGCAGAGCAAGAGAATATCTAATGACAAAAGATGGGCACTAGATGGATGCAATGAGCAGCTTAAAAAAATATTACATCAAATAAAGCCTTTAAAATATCAAAAATCATTCATAGATAATGGAGTTAGTGATTCCAAATCAGAGATCTTCAAAATCAACTTTCCAACATCTGCGCATGAGGGGGCCCAAAGCAACAAGTGAGAAAAAGAACATTTGATCATGCTGGTGACAAATGCTTTGAAGCATTCCTACCGATGAAGTAGGTTTAGGATTAGAAGAGCCTAAATAAAAATGTAGCAGGCGAGGTTTTAAATCCCATGAGAAAGGGTTGTCTCTATGGAATGGGACACCCCACTGTCCCAACTTATCCCAACAGCTATCCTAATCAAACTTTCCGGTAGCCATTCTTCTTTCCTTTAATTGTTTTTTACTTTACTTGTTTCTTTTTCCCCATTCTTCCTCCTTTCATTTCTCTTTCCTTTTCTTCTCCTTATTTCTCTTCTTTCTCTCTCTTTCCTTTCTTTCTTTTTCTTCCCCCTTCCTTTCTTTCCCCTTTCCTCTTCTTTCCTTCCTTTCTTTCCTCCTTTTCTTCTTTCTCTTCCTTATTTCTTTTCTTCTTTCTTCTTATTTCGTTGCGTGGTTGGGTTTCGAAAACCCACTCTGATACCGGTCTTAGGAAATGAGTTAAGCAGTTGCACATATCATAACTTAGCTCTGACAGCATTAACAGAAAATAAGATGTTAATGATAAATGCAAATATTGATACATAAGTGATTAGAATGGTTTGAGCTTGTAAGATTCCAATTCACATCGAGAGTCAACTATCTTCTACTAAATTCCAGTGTAGAACTTGAGCAATAAGTAGGCAAATGAGGATTTGAGCTTACGCAGGTCAGGAGAGCTGAGACATCACCAATTGTTGCAGTACGATAAGAAATCAAAAGGCTCTTGGAGCAAGGTGATCGAGTTGAGAGGGCAACACTTTTAATATCTATATGTAAGAATACTGTCTCAATATGGAATACTCAAGACACAGCCACTATAACATACAGCTCATAACAGACATTACAACAGAGGAAAAGAATTGCTTCAAATAAAATCCCAAAAAAAAAAAAATCTTTTGTCTTTGCAACAATCTGTTTCAACTTCAACAATTATCCATAACAATTCGAATTCATTTCAAGCCCATCATTTAAGGATAATATCATTAACTCAGACCAGGATTTGGTAGTAAATAGGTTGGAACCAGTTAGCTATTTTAAGGCAAATGTATACTTTTGCTATAAACTTTCATCTGAGTTAAATGAAAGCTTGCAAATGCGAATAGAAGCCATGTTTAAAAGGTCACACTATCAAATGGGAACTACTGTAACAACGATATCAATTTTATGAAAAGGTTTAGGATCTGAGCTCAAACCAGGTGAATGAGAAGGAAAGCTAGTTTACAGACATGAGATGACCAGACACCTCCCATAAAGCTGAAATGCATTACTAAGATTAGAAAAGTGAATGCTGGAGGATGACCTAAGACAATCTAGATAACAGTCAAGGGAATGGACCTGAAAATGCTGTTGTTGCATGACTTGGACCTTACCAGGAAAGTAAGCACAAAAGTGAGCCAAAATGGGCAGAACTTTTAGCCTAATTAGTTTGATCTTGCTACTTAACCTACAAGTCAGCAAAGTCCACTTGATGGTCTTAGGGTCTTGTCTTAAAGCTCTTCAGAAGCTTTAGAAACAAGTATGATAGATTATTTATGCAACTTTCAAAGGGGAATTTCAAAAATCCCACACTTGCTCGTTTAGCATTTCTTTTATGGGATATTAACCTAACTTTAACTGAATTTCAATTCAGATGTCTTTTTTATTAAAAAGACTTTATTTTGTGGTGGATGAGAGAGAATAGTCCCTACTATCTAACTGATAACTAACTCCATCAATCTCTTTACATTAAATGATGGTCGTAACCTTAATTTACTCTACTAGGTACCTTAAACAAGGTCAGCGAAGTTGTATCATTCAAAGAGTTTGTTTTATAAAGATTAAGAACAAAAATATTATTTAACATAAAGATATTGATAGTATCAGTCATTAGTTGAATGATAGGGGCCCTTTGTCCTGTTAGGGAAAAGAAGAAAAGGAGGTTCCATACAACTTATAAGAAAGGGAATTGATTAGAACAATTGATAAAGCCGAGGGAGCAACAAGGGTGATTGGCCCCCTTGAACTCATGGGAGATCTAGAGTGCATGTGATTCTGTGCTGGAAAAAGGAACCATGTGTATGGCAAATGATCTCCTGAAATTTTGGGATTGCTTTTTATCTTTTTCCTATATGACTGATCTAAATTTTGCACCTCAATCTTGGTCATCTGTTCAACTATTCATAACTAGATAATTGTTTGAGATTACCATGTGTTATTTGGATAGTTTTCCAATTCTAAAGGAAAATTACAATTTTTTCTTTTCTCTTTTGCTCTTGAGGGCTCAAATTTCAAACATGAAACCAACAAGGAGGCTGCTTTCCCCAACAGTCCATGTTATACCTGCTAAGTGTCTTCCCCTTTTGACTTTATTTTATCCTTCTCTATTTATTCTTTGTTTTAATTTTCTTTACCTTTTTTTTCTTTTTGATTTCTTCTGTGTTTTTTGAGTTCTTATTTTAGCTAGAGCAAGGAGATAAAGTAGAAGATGCCATGCGACCTAGAACATCCATCTAAATGCAACAAGAATCCATGAACCACCAAATTGATCCAAATTAGGAAACATTCTTAAAATAAACTTAGCATGTAAATTCCAGGGCCATCTGCTGCCTCATTATCAAAGATATTTTTTATTCACCAACTACTGCTTGAGTGGGTCATCTTGAAACCCAGAGCTGGGATTTGTATCCAGTAATTGTTTAACAGTCCTAGAAGTGGTTTCTCTTTGTAATCTGGAGCAGTTTCTCCTATCATTCAAAGACACTACACTTTTTTCCGATGCTCTCAGATAAATAGAACATTCAAAAGCCCAACGATGGACAACTACATCACTGCAGCAGAACATGGTGAACACCTTAACAGATAACTGGCAGGTAGATAAGACACTAAAACAGCCTCTTTGTATGCATATATATCATTGGTGCACGATCTATACGAGTTTTTGTTTCTTGAGAAAAAAGCTAATGGAGAAGTTCTTCCCCACATTCCTCCAACATGAAGCCGTTATCCACTTGCAGAGCTCCTTAGTTTCAAAAGTAACGGGTCTCCTAACAAGCTCATCTAACATGTTCATTTGTGGACCTGGTTGTTAACCTGTCAATAGTAAGAAATTAAGAATGGTTCCATAATAATACTATTTATCTTCCTTTTTCTCAATGTTGTAAGTGTTTCCAGTTAGCTCTTAAACATTACTTGTAGCTTAGATATGAATACAGTTCCATTTATCAAACCTTGATCTCTTAACTCTTTATCCACAGGAAAATTGAGTGTTGTTCTTTCGTTGCATAAGCTCAACCAATAACATAGATTCTTTTGCCATCCAAATGGCCCTTTAAATTGAGGCACCAATTCAAAGTATTGATATCAAGGTCATAGAACTTTCACAAGCTTTGATAGATTACAACTTGACTGTTAAAGCCAGCTCGAAAAAACAGGGAAAAAGTTAGTGGCGAAGGATTTAAGTTAATATAAAACTTTTCAATGTCTAAAATCACCCTCTCTCTCCTTTTATGGGGAGTAAGAAGTGAGCATGGTAGTGTTTTACATAATAGATTTCCTACACAAAATAATAAAATAAAATAAAATAAATCAACCAATCATAAGAATTAGACTACGATAAGTTCATGCAGCAGAGATTTTCACATAATACCAAACTAAAAGATAGTTCATATTCCATGTTCACAATTACCACCAATATCATTGCAGGCAAACACTAGCAGAAGTTGAATTGGTACCATTAACAGCATAGTGATATTTGCTAAACCAAGAAATAAATCAATGATGCCAGACACATAACAGATGGGCGAGATACTGTCGTCCAAAGTATCTTAATTTGTAAATCATTTACCTGGTATTCAGCTCTCTCAGCTAATAGGAGCAGAACTTTGCCGATTTCATGCAGAACAAGAAGCATTAAGTGCCCATGCGTTCTAACAACCTCAATCTCTTCCTGCATACGCAATACAACTTTTGAGATCTGGTCTTTTGAAGGAATACTTCCACGGCTGGATACAGGAAATATGCTATTAACATAATCAGAGAGGCGACCAAGGCAGAGAGCCAGGAAGGCTGTCTGGAATATGTTAATGGCAGTAATCATCTGATCCTTTCCTTCAGGCAAGAGTGCTGGTAGAATCCCTTTAACATTCGTGTCACGTGAAATCCTTTCAAGAAGATTTTCTACCATGGTAAATAGTTTTGGATAGCCATGAGTGAATACTTCCTTGACAAAACTCGATGCAGTGAAAGCAGATTTCATTTGGTTTGCAAAAGCTTTCACAAGTGCTTCCCAGACTCGATCAGTTAGCAGAGGGTCTCCCTCCTGCACAAAGTATTGTAAGGTTTATGACAAAATTGTGGATGATCCTAAAGGTGTAAATCGTTTTAATTCTATGCAGATATTTCCAAAATCATCAGAACCCGTCCAGAATTGCAACCCGGCTCCAAAACTGACAAACCCTAGATTCTTAAAACAACTAGAAAAAACTGAACACAATTCAACCTTGTCGATCTAAAATACTGGTTCAAATTCAAGTCTTTGAAAAACAAGTTATCATATCTAATATTTCTACACATCAACAAAGAATCCAATATACCAGAATTGTAATCCAGTTTAATAAAAAAAAATGGCATGAGAAGCGAGAATGTTATTAGAAGGAACTCGCTCACCTGCCAGACCTCATGGAGGAACAAGACCTGCGTGAATGGGACCCTCTTCTTTGAGAGAACGGTCTGAAGTTGCCACACAGCCATCATCACTTTATGAAGCTCATCCATGCACCGCCCCATCCTCTCCCAAAGAGCCTCTCCAGCCCTCTTCCCTGCACCGATCTGCGGCGTTCCGCTCCTCTGCACCCCGCCAGGGCCAAATCCCCCTGACGACGCGGAGATCGCCTTCATGTCCAGTGCCGATCCCACGCTCTTCACCCCGATCCCCTTGTACTTGTTGATTATGGAATCGACAGTGGATCTCAGCTCGCCGAGGTTGTAGAACACCTGGAGGCCGCACCAGATGTCGTTCTGGTTGGACTCGTCCATGCCCCTCTCAACGGCCTTGATGGCCTCGGATCGCAGTTTGTTGCCGGTCTCGGAGAGCCATCGGATCTCGTCCTCGACGACGGAGATGCCAGCGAGGCCGCGCTCCTCGTAGAGGAGCTCGATCTCGCGGTACATATCGGCGGCCTTGGCGAGGTCGAGGCGGTCGGGGGGGTGGGACATGTGGTCGCGGAGCTTGCGGGAGAGGCGGAGGAGGCGGGCGGAGGACTGGAGGAGGTCGGCGGCGGCCTGTAGGTTAGAGAGCTGGAGTGTGTGAGAGCGAACGAGGCGACGGGGGTCAGCGATCTCTTGGCGGGCGCGGCGGAGTGAGGACTGGAGGGCGGAGACGCCGGAGCGGACGCCAGCGAGGGAGGACTCGGCGTCGCGGAGGGAGGAGAGCTGGGAGAGGAGAGAGGAGTGGCGGGCGAGGACCTCGGAGCGGAGGTGTTTCTGGAGGAGGCGGATGGCCTCTTGGAGGGACTCGGCGCGGGCAGCGGCGGAGCCGGAGCTGAGGGCCTGGGAGGAGAAGCGGGCGGAGTCGAAGTCCGAGGAGAGGAAAGCGGAGAAGACGGGGTCGGAGGCGAAGGAGTCCAGTGGGGACGCCTCGGAGGAGGGCGACGCAGCCGCCGGAGAGAAGGCGGCGTCTTTGAAAGTGGCGAGCTTCTGGAGGGGAGAAGATGGGAGGATTCGAGGTGACGCCATGTCTGGCCGGAGCTTCAGATCTCGCTGTCCGCCCCCACGACAACCCTTTTGTACCCGCCGGCTTGACTACCGGTGGAAAACGGGGCAGGCCGAGCAGGGAGTGGAGTTGATCCGGAGTTGGCAGATCCATTGAACAGGACCAAATGAGCAAACCGAAAGAACCGGGCACGGGTTGAGTCCGGAGATCTAAGCAGCAATATTATTATTCTTATTTCTTATTATTTTTGTTTTTTTATCGAACGTACTGCACGTGCGGTGATTAACCACGTAAATACAAAGTCGATGATATAAAAGTTGAAAGATATTAAATCCAACGGGTTTTTTTTTTTTTTTTTTTTTTTTAACACACGAGCCTTTAAATTAGTCTTATATGAGTTAGCCCAGATACAACAGAATATAAAATTTAAAACAAAATAGGAGGACAAGAGTCTTTTAGATTCCATAGCCAATATGCTGAGCAACAGAAGCCGCTATCCAGTCAGCCGAGTTGGCTTCTCGAAAAATCCAACGGTTGATCGTATGAGTTTAAAGTTTTTTTAAAAAAATTATATAAAAGCATCTTAATTAAACCTGTTAGATTAACATATGAATTAATTATTTATATTAATTTTTATTTATTTAGTATTTGGTTTTCAAAAGTAATTTTATTTTTATTTTATTTTTATAGAAACAAAAATATTAATAGAAAATGTATGGCAAATGAAAGTGGAAATAATTTTCTTAAAAACATATAAAAAAAAAAAATAGTTTAAAAATATGATCACTCTTTTTCATAAAAATTAAAATACAAGCCAAAAAAACTTAGAAATATGAAAGTAAATATATATATATTTATTTTTTATCTATTTTATTCTTTTTTAAGGGTATGTGTGGTTTGTAAGAATGAGACAGAATAAAAATTGAATTCTACTTTTGTATACATACCCGCATCTGATAAAAATTGAAATATAAATAGCATTCCAATTCTCATTATTTAAGTTTGATTCACACAAGATAATAGGAATCGACATATTTTCAATATAAATGTAAGACCTCGTTCTCTAAAAGGTATTAAAATTACTCAGGAATCTACATTTTTTAAATAAGTATTACCTATACAACATTTAGATGAAAAAAATTACCTATATTCTTTTATATACTAGAAAGTGACTTTGGTATATATTACTATTTTATATTATAACTTTTTGAATAAATTGTTAAGTTCTATCCCTCTTTTCATAATATCTTTTATGTTATTAAGTCTATTTTGCATACTAATTATATGCTATCTTATGTAGTTAAAGCTCAATTTTCTCTTAACAAATTATTTTTAATCATACTTTCGATATATATATTAATCATATTAAATATTATTAAATAAATTAAAATATTTTTTATAGTTATTATTTATTAATTAAATAATAATATTATATATCTTCATAAAATGTAGATTATATCATGAGAAAATATTTTTAATTTAATTATAAAATTTCACATAAGCATTGCCTTCTTTTTTTTTAAATGCATTGAGAGTAAAAAGCATATAAAAGAAAGAATTGAGTATTAATGGAAGGAAGAAACGTAATCTTACAAGGTTATTTGAGAAATATTATAAAAAATATTTTGTCTAATTTATGAAAAATTATTTTGAATGGTTAAATATTATCCTAAATTTAATGGGTAAATTATAACTTAGAAATATAATTTATTTTTTAATTTTTTTTATTTAACAAAAAAATATAGATAAATTGATAAATGAAAAAGTTGGCCAACCTTTTTATAAATTTTATTTTAAAAAAATAGAGCTCAAAAGGTGACATATTATGTAGGCAATCCAAAATGTCTTTATTAATCTCTTAATTGGTGGAGACTTTCTCTTTTGAGAGTTAAATGAAGAGATCAAAGGTACTTATGAGCATGATAAAAAAAAACCAAAAAAAAGTTAAAGTTGTAATTATGAATACATTCAAATAGGAATAAAAGAAAAATTAACAACTACTTATTCCGATGAGGACTTATTCGGATAAAAAACGAGAGCAAAAAAATATGGTAACATCAAAGGAGATCGGGTTGGGCGGACTAGACGGCTACCTCTATGACTCAGCATGCTGGATCATGGATATGAAGACCGAGCGACTGATTTGCATTAGACTACTGCAGCAAATTTTATACTCTGATGTATATGGACTGATTTGCATTAGACTTGTATGATCGTTTATTTGTATTTAAAAAAAAAAAGAGCAGAGTAAAGAGAAGAATGAAAGACATAGGACCTTGTAGTGATTCAAGGGGTAATATGGAGGATATCAAGATAGTAATTATATATAGAAGGTTTCATCATTCATCAAGATTTTAGCTGAAAGAAATTTTCTGATTGACATCAATGCCTCTTCAAACACTATATCTACCATCTCTTTGGATAGTGGCATACAACGATTTATAATTTATGATAGAGAAAAAAATAAAAAGAAAGGAGAAAAAAGGCACATCTTATACACCTTTTTATCAAGGGCAGATTCCAAAGAATGTGAGTCCACGTAGAAATGAAAATGGCTCTTAAGAGATGAAGTGAAATGCTAATCCCTCGAGGTATAATTTTTATTCCTTATGAAATGACAATGAAAATATAAATTTTAAAAATTAAATATATAAAATGGAATAAAATAAAGGGTCTTCGTTTTTATCCCTTCGTCCCATGCCGACAAGTTATCCATACCGTAAAAGACGTTATATATAATAAAAATAAAAAAACAAAATATTTTTTCTACTCACCTGTATTTAGCAAAAAGTGCAAATTATTTTCAAAATATAAGAAAAAGAATAAAATATTCTTTGTAACTGTACCCATATTAACGTTCTATTATTATATTCATGACAAATTATTCCCCTGTATCTGCTACCCATTAAGGTAATCCTTCATCCACATCCATAGTTTTCAATAGATATCTTTTATGTTTAAAAATATTATAATTTTATGCATTTTGAATCATAAAGGCATCCATTGCGGTCCTCGGTGTTTGCATCTATTAAGAGCCAATCCCATGTAGTTGGAAAAAAAAAAAAAAAAAAACTTCGATGAGTTGAATTGTTTGAATCATAAAGGCTCATGAAGGTTAACATTCAGTTTTGCAACGAAGGCTAGATATTTTCTTTGGTGAATTATTATTTAATTACTCAGTTTTCAACAAGAAGAAAGCTCAATGTTCATTGCCCTTACAACGCTAACCTATACAAAGGCATGCGTTACATCTTTTTCGCATCTGGTGGAATCTTCACACCCATGAGTCCAAGCAAGTTGGAAGCCGGTCCTGGAAGGCCTTGTTGGGAAGAAAATGAATCAAGAATGCTTTTCACCATGTTAACATCCACATCCACAGGGGTCAGTTCCTCATCCATGTCCTTTGCAGCATTTGACGGCCCCTGAACATTACAATATTATAATTTAATGTAAGAAGAATTGTGATTAAAAAAAAAATCCATTCAATTTTCGAAATCATAGCTTCCAGGTTAAGCTGGACATGGTGCATTTTTTAAAAAAATAAATAATTGACTAAACAAATAAAAAATAAAAAAATAAGAGGAAGGAGAAGAAGGTGGACTAGGTGGTATTAGAAGGAGAGGTGTGGGTTCCAATACATGCAATTAAACCACGTATACATACATACTCGGTTCCATGATGAAACCTGTGCACAAGAAGATGCATTCAAGTAATAGTACCATCTAAACTTTCAATAAGAGGTCAACTTTGTTTGAAGACATAACTAGCGGAATGAATTATTGTGAAATATAACTCTATAGTTTACTTTGAGTGATCTAACCTCTTAACAAGGCTTCCTGATCAACTGCCTACAAAAATAACAATCTAAGAAAATATAGTCTCCGACGATGCATGAGTGAAGGGCCTTCAAGTCACATGATTTTTGATGATTTTTTTTTTTATGTTTAAGCACTTCAGAGATAATAGATTATATAGATTATTGATGTGAGACCTCCATTGTTGAATCTAAACCCAATTAAATTTGAATAGTACTTTGATTAAGCTAACCTTTTAACAAGCTTCCCTATCAATAAGAATGCTGATATAAGAAAATGTAGCCTCTAACGATGCATGAGCTAGGAATCTTCAAATCACATGATTTTTAATAGATTAAATCCAATGACTCAGATTATGGATGTGAGGCCCCACATAAATACAAGATGAAATAATGCTAGCAAACAATATGTAATTTTTAATTTTATTTTAATACAAACAAAATTTAGTTCATTAAGTGACAAGACATTTAAAAGATATCAAAAGTAAAAAATTTAGGTATTTGGGATTAATTATCAAGCAAAAGGTGAAATAGGTGAATATGTGAATCATAAAGTTAAAATAGGATGGATTAAGTGAAAGAGTGCTTCAAGAGTATTGTATGATTGGCGCATCCCATTAAAATTGAAAAAAAAATCTATAAAACTGTTATTAAGCCAGCTATACTATATGGAACAGAGTGTTGAACATATTAAAACATGTGAATAAATTAAGTGTAACAGAAATGCATATGTTAAAATGAATATGTAGTAAAACTTTAAAAGATAAAATTAGAAATAAACATATAAGAGAAATGATAGGAGTAACCCCAATTGAAGATAAAATGAGAGAAATCGATTACGATGGTTTGGACATATAACATAGACCTTTAAATGCTTCAGTTAGAAAGAGTGATCTTTTAACAATTCATGGCAAGGATAGAGGTAGAGGTAGACCTAACTAACATGGGTAGAAATAATTAAAAAAATATAACTATTTGTAATTTAAATATCGACTTGGTCCTAAATAGAGTAGAGTGGAGGAAGCAGATTCATGTAGCCGACCCCATATAGTTAGGAAAAAGCTTAGATGAGTTGAGTTGAGTTGAGGTGACAAGACATTCTTATGGATTGATGATAGTTTAAATGCCATGCAGATTGGATGTTTGAAGCACATCCAAATTGCACAAGATGATGCCACTCGAGAGAAAAACATGTGTGATCAAATGATTAAAAAAATCACATGGACTAACCAAATATATATTATGCATATAACAATGGGCTGGATGGAGTTCTCTTACACCAAGAATCAATGACAAGTACTATTACTCTTTGTTTCCAGCCAATAGTGAGCCAAACCGTAATAGAAGATGAGTAGAGAATGCACCATTACAAAATACAGGGTAAAAGAACACAATATAAAATAGAATCAATTTTAAAGGCATCAAAGGACAAGCTAGAAATAAGATTGCATAATTGTTAAGTATCAGGTGATGCAATGAAATGTTAGCTTCATGACTAAATATATTGGAACTCATTGTTTCTTACAAACTTGATGAAGAATAACTTTCAAATTTCTTCATCATACACAATGTAGATACCCATAAGGCCACTGTGCACACCAAGCACGTCACATGCCCTTATAATCTTCAAAGTTATGACCTCCAAACTTTTTTTGTATTGTTTGACATTAAACATAAAAAAAGAATGATGTATGATTCCTGTTTATCAATAATCATTAACAAAAAAACTCAAAAGCCTTAAAAGCCTTGCAAATCTTGAATTCATAGCTAAGCCCTTATATATATATATACACAGATACCAAAGTTTGCAAACAACTAATCAAATTGATAGGATTAATCTTTCAGACTTCCATTTTTCATTTTGCTTAATCAGATCATCAGTTGTGCATCAGTGCATGTGTCAAAACTAGAGCCAACAACATGACCATGACCAAAGATATGATCAAATTTCAGCAGACTTACTAAATCTGCAACCCAGGAGCCAAAAGCACCATAACTTATGCATCTTCAATGGCAACACTACAATCCATCCACCATTCTATAAATTTGCATTCCAGAAGTGCCCTGATTTTTGTTGATAACAACGTAGAGATGATAAAACAGAACCATAACTAAAGAAGATATTCTTTTAAGTTCTATTAACATGTTACCATCTTAAATGCAACATACAGAGTGGACAAAAATGTTAAGAAAGGCCAAAGAAATCTTCAAATTTGCTCTTGTTAAGAAATACTGAAGAAATCTTCAAATTGGAAAGTAAAGAATCACCTCATTGTTATTGGAGTGTTGTTGACTTGCACGAATGAAGCTCCTTTTAAGAGTAGTATCATTTAATTCCTCATTCAAAACATCAGAATAGGACTGCATAAATGTATCTTCATTGCCTTGGGATGCAAGTTCTTCAGCAAGATCATCTTCCTCTTCAGAATCATCTGCAAAATCATTTTTTAAACCAGTAGAATGTGAGAGAATAGGAACACCATCCTCCTCCTTAAGAAACTAAAGATTAAAGAATGGTTGGATGAAAACATTCATCATTCCAGTATGCGATGGGGAAATATGCAGAATGTAAGCAGAATTAACCAAAGAGATGTATCTGTAAACTGATACCAAAATCAATATCAGATGATGAAGGATCTTCTTCAAACTCAGCATTACGGGCAATGTCTTCATGCGGTACTTGTCCTCCCACTGATTCCATGATTTTCATGAATTGATCAGCATCAAGTTCGACTGACTTTGAGTTCCTTTTCCAAAAAATATGAGAGAGAGAGAGAGAGAGATAAGTAAAGGAAAAAGTTGGAAACAGGCTGCCAGAAGGTTAAATTGAATTTCATGATGGAAACTAACATCTAAATGCATGCCCCAACATTTTTCAAGATCAGGCTGGTGCAAAACAGCAAAGCCATTACAGCCACTGATGATTACTTTGGGACTTCAGCCATCTCTCAAAGAGAGTGTCTTCACTATCATTGGCCCCAAGGTGACTAGACTAAATTAGCAGCACAAAGTAATGCCTAATGTCTGAGGACTACAGCAACCTCTGCATGCAAGAATGAACAGTTCTCCTTTATCTATAGAGGTAGGCTTTAACTCACATTTGAATTTTGAATTTCACTCTCCTAAACAGCAAGGTTCCTAGCTAGCAAATAATTGGCATTGTCAAGTACCATATGCAAGGCAATACACTCTTCCTGGGTAGATCCAACCCTCAATCAAGGTAAAATCAACCTAGCTCATGAAATCCGCAATATTAGGAAATATAACAAAACCAAATCCTAATTTTATGGAAAAAGTCCAAATACAGGATAGGCAGTTAACTTACTTAGAATAAAATGAAAGATTTGCTGATAGTTTACTAAGGAATGCATCTACAGTGTATTACATCTCATAGTTAAATATATAAATATAGTCAATTAGTCTAACAAAAATAATTAAGAGAGATAATTATTTGTAATTTGAGTGTCAACTTAGTCCTGAATAGAATAAAATGAAAGATTTGCTGATAGTTTACTAAGGAATGCATCTACAGTGTATTACATCTCATAGTAAATATATAAATATAGTCAATTAGTCTAACAAAATAATTAAGAGAGATAACTATTTGTAATTTGAGTGTCAACTTAGTCCTGAATAGAGCAGAATGGACGAAATAGATTCATGTAGCCGACACCATGTAGTTGGGAAAAGGCTTAGATGAGTTGAGTTGAATTGAGTTGAGTCAATTAGTCTAACAAGGCTTAGATGAGTTGAGTTGAATTGAGTTGAGTCAATTAGTCTAACAAACAGGTGTGTGTGTGTGTAGACAGCTAATGAAGTCAGCAAAGAATCTTGAAAAGACCTGTTTGGCGGAACCTCAGCTCCTTCAAAGCTTGAAACTTTTGCACAAATGCCTGCATAGTTTCCACAATGTCTCCCAGATTGAAATCACCTGAGAGCGAACTAGAACCATCACCAGTGTCTTTCTGTTGTTTGTCCTTTCTTTGCTTCCTTTCAGCTTCGTAAATTTCCATCTCCTTTTGCCTCTCCAAAATGGCTGAGTTTAATTCATCTTCTCCATCATATAGCCAAGATCATCATCATTTGGAGGAAGCTCGCTACCCATAAAATCATCAATGGAACAGGGTAAAGAAAGAATTTCATCCATACGCTGAACCGGAGCATTCATAATCTCCCTGCACCAAAATACAAAACCATTAAACAGATTTCACTATAATCATTGTCTCTTCTTTCTTTCTAAAATTATCTCCAATTGCATGATTACAGGTACCCCTAGAAGAAGCTTCGTTACTTTTTCCAACAAATACACAAGAGTAAGGTGGAACCATGCAATGGTTCAAGATAACTAGGTGTACGCCTATGCAATATGTAGGTACTGATTTGATCAATAATAAATAAAGATATAGGTTTATTTGATTTTTTTTATTTTATATTAGAATTTTAATTTTAAAATTATTTTATTTAGATAAAAATAAAAAAAAATAAAATATATGTATTGGATTCAACTATTTTTAAATTTTCAAAAATTAATTGATTTGAAATTATAGATTAAAAAATAGATGAAATAATTTATTAAAAATAGAGTTTTTTTAAAAAAATATAAACATCATCCAAAATGGAAAGGTTAAAAAAGAGGATAATATTAATTTATTTTTAAAATTTTTAAACAATGATTGATTTGAAACTATAGATTAACAAATAGACAAAATGCTTTCTTAAAAAATATTTTTTTAAAAAATATAGATATAATCCAAAATAAAAATAAGATATATATATATATATATATATAATGTATTAAATTATTTTAAAATTTTAATAAACTTAATTGATTTGAAACTGTAGCTTAAAAAATAGATGAATTTTTTTAAAAAATAGTTTTTTTTAAAAAAAAAGCATAATTCAAAATGGAAAGGTTAAAAAAAAGGAAAAGATAAATAAAATATAGATTATATAATTTCTTTAATTTTATATTAAAATTTTAAAATGTCAATAAAAAATAAAATTAGGAGAGAATCAAACCACAGCCAATATCATGTAATACAACACCACCATATTAAGTACAAATGTTAGAAAAGTTCTGAAAAAGAATGATTTTAGGTGAAAAATTCACTATATTAAAAGCTATTCATTACGGCCATACATATGACAACAACAGAATAAACCTAAACCATATTATCATGACAAGTATGTCATGATAACTAGCATACCTGTCTTACCAAAATTACGTCAAATGGACCATTTAAAAGCAAGTGTTAGTTGATAACCTTAAGTAGCTGTAATAAACTAATACTCGTGCACATCTACAGCAGCGTTTTTTTTTTTTTTTTTTCAATAACATCTACAGAAGCTTTTGAGAGTTTGAAAATAACCATTAAAAAAAAAGGCACTAAGTATCATTACTCGACTAATACCAGAAATCCTACTGCAAATCTAGAAGAAATCGTCAAATTAGCAATAAAAAGAGGAACCAATGATACCTTGTCCGAGAAGATAGAGAACTACTCTTGTAATACTCCAATGCACTATCCATAATCCTTTGATACTCTTTTGAACCTGGAAGAAGGCCCTCAAAACACCCACTGCTCTCCAAACTCCGTTTGAAAGCCTCCCAAGTGGTCCCTCTTCCTTCTTCACCAGCCCGACGCCTCTCCTGGTACATCATCTCAAATCCACAAGTTATCTTCATCCCTAATTCGGCCTCCATGTAAGCCGCCGGCCCTTCCTCCCTCGATGGCATCGGGTAGCACCTCGGCGCCTGGAACTTCTGCTGCACCAATTGGGCATACATTGCCCTTGACATCCGGACCGAAACCCTAACCATTTCAATCCCTCCTCCATTGCTTCTCAAGAACTTGTCCATCCGTGCTGCGTGCTTCATAGAATCCACATCACGGTCGTAGAACCCCTCCACCGCCAACGAGATCAAGCAAGGCTCGTGCTTTAAAACCTGGGCCACCGGCAGCGGAACCCTAACCCTAACCCGGTGCGTGTTAGCCCGAGCTCTCTCTGGATAGCTGGAGATCCTCCGATTAAGGGCGGCCTGGACCTCATCAGAGGCCCTGGTGTCGATGTCTTCGCTCCGGACGGCGTCGAGGGCGGCTGCGAGGGCCGGGGTCGAGGGAAAGCGATCTCGGGGGACGATGTGTAGGTCGCCGCGGCGGATGAAGACGCGGTTGAGGCTGTTGTCGGGGTTGACCCAGCGGGGAGGGAGAAGGCGGCCTCGATGAGGAGGAATTCGCCGTCGGAGTCCCACACGCGGGCAGAGAGGGACGGGATGGCGCGGGATGCCTCGAAAAGGAGGAAGACGACGAACCACTCGTCGTCAAGGTTGTCGCCAAAGCGGGTCTTGCCGTGGAGGTGGGGGAGGGGAGGGGAGCCACAGAGGGGGCAGCGGCTGGCGGCAGCGGATGCGGTCGAGGAGGAAGAGGGGAGGGAGAGGTGGAAGGGCTCGTGCTGCCAGATGTAGTCGCGGAGGTGGGGGGCGAGGACGGAGTCGAGGAGGTGGAGATGGAGGGAGCGGAGGGCGGCGGCGGCCTCCGCTGGCGGGGAGTCCGGCGGGAGGTCCGGGTAGATGGCGTAAAAGACGCTGCCCTCGGGGACTCTAGGGATCCGGCGAGCTCCTTCCATGGAGTTCTCTCTCGGTTGCTCGCGAAGGTTCTGGGTTTTTGGAGAAGCTGATGACACTATAACCGTGGTCCGTGGGAAGACGCAGAGGCTTACCGTTCACCGTTCTGCTCGAGCTGCAATTTTGAACTGACGCCGGTGATTCATATGCCGCTATTAGGCTTTATAATCCCGAGCCAGATGGGGTCTCCCGCATTTGGGACAGAGGAAAACTCCTTGCAGACCGCCCGGTACACAAGTCCTATATGGCTGCATCATCTCTTCTGATTGATCTATATAGATTCTACATGGTTAACTTATGGACGGTATGGCTCTGCTACGATGTTACGTTCGGATCGTGACGGCCATGAAAAGCGCTTTGCTTTTTTTTTTTTAATTAACGTGCAGACAAAATACCCCTTCCCTCTAGCTTACTTCTACCGTCATTTTTTTTTGGATTTCATCTGTGCAAGAAAAACTCTTTCTTCTCCCTCGCTCTGGCTTTCGGATTCTAAGGAATCAGTCAAAGGTTTGAGCGCGATCCTATGCCCTCGCTCTTAAAATCCGTCGAAAGAAAATATTTCAGCTTCGAGGCTGGAATACCTTGCTACTGAAGTCTTGTACAAAAACTTCTGGAGAAAATATCATCCGCAGCATGAAGTAAAAGTCCTTCTTCCCACTCTCTGTAAAGCTCCTTTATTACACCAACTGTTTTTTCTCGTTAGATATAGTTAATGCGTGACCAAACCGTTTAATGCGCGGATAACTTCCTTAGAACAAAAACATTCTGAGAGTCATAACTGTTTAAAGTTTACTGTTTTGTAGCACGAATGTCATACTCTTTTAACTAGGATGTTATACCTCATAAACTGGGGTGTCGTCAGAGTGTTTCGGCCTATATTCCCCGTTATTTCCTATCCATATAGCTGTAGTCTTGTCATAAAAGCTACGACACCCCAGATTTACTGTTAAAACACTGTAGTTACAAGCCTACGACACCCGTGCTCCAAACGAATGCTGGAGAAAAGCCTCACGACATCGCAGGAGAAAATCGGGAGTATTGCGACACCCAAGTTAAAGAAATAAGATACCTCTGTTAAACAAATACGACACCCCTGTTATGCTCGGCCGAAAATCCTTCGCGACACCGCAGTTCAAACATCATGACACCCATGCTTATAACCTTACGACACCCAAGGAGGAATTCGGCCAAAAATCATTCGTGACACCGCAGTTGAAACGTTATAACACCCTAACGGCAACGCTACGACACCCATGCTTATAACCTTCGTGATCTTCGTATGTTGCTTTCCGGGGTGTCGTAGCTTGTTCTATGGGGTGTCTTTAACTGCTAAAGGGTATGTCGTGCTTATAACTGACGCCGGAGAGCAGCCCGCGACACCCAAGTTATGTTCCCCCCAAAAAAGATCTACGACGCCATAGTTGAAACATTAAGACACCCAAGCGTCAACGCTACGACACCCCGTATGGAGAACAATCCCCGCAACACCCCGCTTTAACAGTCACCTCATGGGTGTTGCCTTAAAGCTAGGGTGTCGTCAGATGCGAGCTAGGGTGTCGTTAACAGCCTGAGTTGGGGATGTCATCGGTCCCCCTAACAGTCCCCGCATTGGAGCCATCGCCTTAAAGCTAGGGTGTCATCAGATGAGAACTGGGGTGTCGTTAATAGCCTGAGTCAGGGATGTTGTCGGTCCCCCCTAACAGTCCCTGCATTGGAGCCATCGCCTTAAAGCTAGGGTGTCGTCAGATGAGAACTGGGGTGTCGTTAATAGCCTGAGTCGGGGATGTCGTCGTTCACGACACCCTAGTTGAAACCTTACGACACCCTAGCACCAATTCTACGACACACGTGCTTATAACTGACCACGGAGAGAAGGCCCGCGACACCCAAGTTACAAACCTAAGACACCGTTCACCCTTAGGAGAAAACTTTAGCACATCCCAGGATGAAATCGGTCAAAAAAAAGTTACGACATCCAAGCTCCCTTATCCTTCGGTATGGCAGCAAACACAAAAGTTACTAAAATTTTATTTAATCACACAAATAAAGACAAGAAGAAAAGAAAAAAGTACAGGAGCCCTCACTGGGCTTGTCATTTTCTTCGGGTGCTGCCGAGCTCCCCCCACGCTGCGGGGCTAACTCGGCGATCTGGCGCTGGAGGGACGCTACTTGCCCCTCCAGCTGGCTGTTGGCCCGACGCAAGACCTGATCTCTCTCGTTGAAACGGCCATGTATTGTTCGGCCGCCCTGTGGAGTCGCTCACTGTTTGCGAGTGATGACGCAAAGACCTCCGCATCGATGGTTACCGTTGTGCGGCGGCTCCCATGGGGCCAGTCGATCGTCCCTCGCCTCCAGAAGCCATCTCAGTATCCAAAAATTTTGAAGATTAGCTGAAAAGGTGATTAACGATGGCATTCCCCATCCATATTTAAGCTACTCCTGGCGGGTGTTTCGATTGCCCGAGCTATCAGCTCCGGCACCCCTATCGTGGAAACTCACCACGTGCCACCATCTCAGTGGGCGCTCAAAGGAAACGAAGGGTTGTGCCCCCCTCACTGAGTTTCGGGGGATGGGGAACAGAAGAAACCATTACTGAAGAGAGTGTCGGGAAGCCAAATACTCGGTTACCGTAGTAAGCTTGACGACGTCCCAAGAGGAAACCTCATGACACCCCAGGAGGAATTCGGCCGAAAATCCTTTGCGACACCCAGTTGAAACCTAACGACACCCTAGCACCAATGCTACGACACCTGTGCTTATAACTGACCACGGAGAGAATCCCCGCGACACCCCAGGCGAAATTCGGCCGAAAATCCTTCGCGACACCCTAGTTGAAACCTAATGACACCCTAGCACCAATGCTACGACACCTGTGCTTATAACTGACCAATGGAGAGAATCCCCGCGACACCCCAGGAAAGATTGGATTTCAGCCAAAAATCCTTCGCGACACCCCAGTTGAAACCTCATGATACCCTAGCACCAATGCTACAACACCCGTGCTTATAACTGACCACGGAGAGAATCCCCGCGACACCCCAGGAGGATTGGATTTCAGCCGAAAATCCTTCGCGACACCCCAGTTGAAACCTCACAACACCCTAGCACCAATGCTACGACACCCGTGCTTATAGCTTTAAGGTGACGACACACCCGCCTTAATAGTCAACGCACGGGTGTCGTTGCCTTAAAGCTAGGGTATCGTCATATGAGAACTGGGTGTCGGTAATAGCCTGAGTCGGGGATGGTATCGTTAGGCCCTTCCTTAATGTATTATGAATTGGTGTCATAATTTTACAGCTTTGGTGTCATTTTTTGTAAACTGGGGTGTCGTAACTTCTGAATTCAGATCATAGGTGTCGTATTATTTTAACCTTCGTGTCCTATCCTAATCCTTTGTCAGGATATATTGACAACTAAATCTATGGATATCATTGTTCATGACTGTGTGCCTATATTTCCACAGACAATACTAAAATTATAGATCGGAAAGAAATCGATAACACTCCGGCCGTGCACCTTCACCCGTCGCTCCAAATGCAGTGGATGATAATGTAGTTCCTCAAACTGGAATGAAATTCAATTCAGCAGATGATGTATATACTTTCTACAATGGATACGCGAAACGAGTTGGTTTTGGAATCACAACTGTGTGTAGCAGGGCCAACAACAAAAATAACTTTGCTTCAAGCACCTGGCGTGTTGGAGATAAGGAAAATCTAGAAAAACATAGAAGAGTATGAATCATAGGGATACTGGGAAAGTTGATTGTATGGCATCCATAAAAGCAAGACTGAATGCTACAAGTGGTAAGCGGATATTGGTTGAGGTTTCTCTAGAACATAACCATGGGATGTCCATAACATCAACTGGTTATCTACGGTCGCATAGGAGGATCAGCACACCAGAAAAGGCAGAGATCAGCAATTTATATGCCGTGAATGTTCCGACAACTCAGATATACTCTGCCATAGCAAGGAGAAAAGGGGGAAAAAGACAATTGGATTTCACCGAGAAGGATGCTCATAACTTCATTTGTCGCGAACGTCAGTCTAAACTAAAGAAGGAGATGCTCAGTCGATGGTAATTCATTTCACCGAAATGCAACTCAGAAATCCCAATTTCTTCTATACCTTAGACCTCAATATAATGGTCATCTGAGGTCTGTCTTCTAGATTCATCCAAGGTCAAGATTGGCATGCACATACTTCGGTGATGTTCTAAGCTTTGACTCAACCTACTTGACAAACATATATCAAATGCCTTTTTGTCCATTCGCGGGATCAACCATCATGGATAGTCCACCTTACTTGGTTGCGCATTGTTGTCTGATGAGAGTACTGAGACATATAAATGGGTTTTTCAGGCATGGCTGGATGCAAATGGTGGTCAAGCACCTATTGCCATAATAACTGACCAAGATAAGGCAATCGAGGCTGCTGTCAAAGAAGTTTTTCCTAACACATGACATCGATTTTGTCTTTGGCATATATTGAAGAAGATATCTGAAAAGATTGGCCACATTTGCACAGCAAATCTCAAGTTTATGGTTGATTTGATGAGGCGATATATGATTCATTGACCATACAGTCATTCGAGGAAAGGTGGGCACATATTATGGAGAAATATAAAGAATGCAAGTCTATAGATTGGTTCAATGTCCTTTACGAATGTCAGGATAAATGGGTCCTAGTTTACCTAAGGGATACATTCTTCGTAGGTTTGTATGTCATTGTCTTTGGTTCATGTTCGCGTTCAACACTTTGGATATCATCTTCACAAAGGAGCGAGGGCATAAATTACTTCTTCGATGGGTTTATAAATTCGAAGACTACACTAACGGAGTTCATAGGTAAGTATGAAGATGCCTTGGAAAAAAGGTATGAGGCCGAAAATGAGAAAGATAATAGGACGTTGCAAACGATGCTTTCCTAAAGACATCATCACCTTTTGAGAGACAAGCTGTAGGAAGGTATACAAGGCGCATTTTTAAAAAATTCAGAATGAGATCCTTGAAATGGCTGCATCAAATACTAAATTGATCAATGAAGCTGGCAACTGTTGTGTATATTCTGTAAAGTCGTACGAAAGGATTGAAGTCGATGGAATCGGCAAGGAGATGATCAAAGATTATATCGTGTCATACGATAGAAATATTGAGGATGTCTAATGCAGTGCCGATACTTTCAGTTCAAGGGGTACCTGTGTAGGCATGCCTTATTGGTTCTTCATCAAAGTGACGTATTTCGTTTACCAGATAAATACTTCTTGAAGAGATGGTGCAAGGACATGAAATACCAATTCGACGAATTCGATTGCAATACTGAAGGTTATGATAAAAGCATCCGAAAATCATGGTACGCAGTGACAATTTTTAAATTGAAATGTCTTAATATATTTTCATTAATATTATGTTATTGATTGTAGATATAGTTTGCTGAGTCATCGGATGATGAAGCTCGCAGAGATAGCCTCCATGTCTGAAGATGCATTTAATGTAGTGATGGATGGTCTAACACCTATATTCAAAATTACCGTGGATGCCAACTGCACAGCTAAGCCAAGTACAGAGCTTGTAATTCAAGATCCTGAACAAATTAGGACGAAAGGTTGCCCAAGAGAGAACATATTAAAGAGTGGAGTCGAGAAGAAGTTAAAAAGATCAAGGAAAAATCTGGTCAAGGCAATCGTTGATGCTCCACAAATGCAAAATCTCTTAAGAGCTACTTCAAGCAACAGGCAGACTTGTATGCAGTCAATTAATACTGGAGAGGACAAGGAAAGAATTGTACCGCCTTCCAAAACTTTGATGGATGAATTTGATGCTTATGTATTGAGTCAACTTACACATGAGCATATATAAAACACGGGTGTCGTAACTTTCTAATTAGGGTGTCTTGGTCGCAAATGAAGTGCTTTCTAACTAGGGTGTCTTTTTTAGTCAAATGAAGCGCTTTTAGCGCGACGACACCTCAGCTCTGAGCTAACTACTCCCTAGCTCTACCACGACGACACCCGAAAGGCGGAAAGCAAAATCGTACGACGCCGAAGCTTTTAAACGATGACACCCCAGCTTTGGGTTAACGACTCCCTAGCTTTAGCGCGAGGACACCCCAGCCTGGGCTAACGACTCCCTAGCTGCAAATGGGATCTTGTTGAGTTGCCTGATGGAGTAAAAGCTATTGGCTGCAAATGGGTCTTTAAGACCAAGAAAGACTCGTTAGGCAACATTGAGCGATATAAGGCAAGACTCGTTGCTAAGGGATTCACTCAAAGGGAGGGAATTGATTACAAGGAGACATTTTCCTGTATCTAAGAAAGATTCCTTCCGCATTATCATGGCACTTGTTGCACATTTTGATTTAGAGTTGCAACAAATGGATGTGAAAACTGCATTTCTCAATGGAGATCTAGAGGAAGAGGTTTATATGAAACAACCTGAAGGTTTTTCCTCTAGTAATAATGAGCAATTAGTATGCAAGCTCAAGAGATCTATATATGGATTGAAACAAGCCTCTCGGCAATGGTACTTAAATTTCATGATGTGATTTCTTCATTTGGATTTGTAGAGAACATCATAGATCAATGTATATACCAGAAGGTCAGTGGGAGCAAATTTGTTTTCTAATCCTATATGTAGATGATATTTTACTTGCAACCATAATAAAGGTATGTTACATGAGGTGAAACAATTTCTCTCTGAGAATTTTGACATAAAAGATATGGGTGATGCCTCTTATGTCATTGGCATTAAAATTCAAAGAGACAGACTTCGAGGTGTTTTAGGTCTATCTCAAGAAACCTATATCAATAAAATTTTAGAGAGATTTCGGATGAAAAATTGTTCGCCGAGTATAGCTCCCATAGTCAAGGGTGACAGATTCAATTTGAGTCAGTGCCCAAGGAATGATTTTGAGAGGGAGGAAATGAAAAACACTCCATATGCCTCAGCTGTTGGTAGCTTGATGTATGCTCAGGTCTGTACAAGGCCTGACATAGCATTTGCAGTTGGGATGTTGGGGAGATATCAGAGTAATCCAGGTTTAGACCACTGGAGAGCTGCTAAGAAGGTGATGAGGTATCTTCAGGGTACCAAGGACTATATGCTTATGTTTAGACGGACTGAAAATTTGGAAGTAATTGGCTACTCTGATGCTGACTTTGCTGGCTGTGTTGATTCTCGGAAGTCAACATCTGGATACATATTTATGTTTGTTGGTGGAGCTGTATCTTGGAGGAGCGCCAAGCAGACTTTGACTGCTACTTCCACCATGGAAGCCGAGTTCGTATCATATTTTGAGGCTACTTCGCATGGTGTATAGTTGAAGAGTTTCATTCTGAGCTTAGAATTGTGGATTCTATATCTAAGCCATTGAAGATTTATTGTGACAATTCAGCTGCAGTGTTTATGGCTAAAAATAATAAGAGTGGTAGTCGAAGCAAGCACATCGACATCAATATTTAGTCATACGAGAACGTGTTAAAGAAAAGACAGTGGTTATAGAGCACGTGAGCACTGAGTTGATGATAGCTGATCCCTTGATAAAGGCATGCCACTACAGAAGTTTAGGGATCATGTAGACCGTATGGGTCTTGGTTATTTTATTTAATTCATTGTACTGATGAATTTTATAATTAATGAAACTCTTTTGTGATTGTGATATTTTTCACATTCAGTTATTTAGTGTACACATTTATTTGTGATGAGCATCATTAAGTTGGACCTAGAATAAACATGGGGTTTATTCATTAAGTATATGGGTTTATGTTGGGAAATATAATACATTGTAATATATGGTAAATAATACTCGATTTTAAGAGAACCTATTGCCCATGATTCATGTATTCTGTTTCTTAATATAGTAATAGAATATACGGACCAAGTGGGAGAATGTTGGTTTTTTCTCCATTAAGCGTATCGTAACCGATACGATTAAGGTGGTCCTATATTCTGATCTTGGGATTGCGTGAATTCAAATTTTGAATTCACGATTGAGATAAGGATCCCTCACCATATCCGTTTAAAGCGGCGCCCTCTTGTGATGGACATATAAGGCATAAAGGTTTATAAAACGGGTAGGTCCCTGCGCCTGGTTTCATCGAGAGAAAGTTTACACCATCGCTAAGAGAGACCGCAAGGCATGGAAGATCCTTACCCTCATCTAGAAGAAAATCAACAGCAATGGCTGGAGGTATTTATCATCTTTGTTTAATTAATTAGAATAAATATATTGGTCCCATATTTCCGCATATATGATAGGGATCAATATATTTAATTTTAGTCTATCACTTTCCCCCTAGATTTTTCTTTTCCAACAACAAAGCTAATACTACTATAACTTTCTTTCCTATATTTAGCCTCAATTTGAGCAACATCTATTCTATGAACTTATAGATACTCATTGTAAAGCATGCGCAAAGTCTCTAAAATAGTAGTAACATGCACAACTGAATCAGCTTCTGAATAGATCAAAGGAAAAACACCATTCAATATTTTCTTTTATATCTAGGATCTAAAACACAAGCCATAAACATCAACAAGTTATAATCACCCCAATACTTATCAAATTTTTCTTTCATCTTTTCAACCATTGATTTCAGATAATCTTCTTCAGCTATTGATTTTTCATTCAACATCTTTTGATGCCATAAAGCTCAAGAAGAAATAAATTCGATGTTAGATATTCACTGCCTGTAGTAAAATTGCATTAAACTTATCTTAATTAAGGTATTCGAACTTTCATTAATCATATCATACTCTAAAAATGGAATTTATGAAATAGTTGAGTTAGTAATCAATACCTAAAATGACTTGAGTAGCTATTTGAATTCTTTAAGAAATGAGCACACTTCAGCAATTTTTGTCCAATCTTCCTCACTTGGCAGATTGACATAAGTTGGATCTCTCGTTGATAGCGAGGAAAGACTCCTTGAACTCCAAACAGCCGTTAGCATATAATAAGTGGCATTCCACCTTGTACAACAATCAAGAATAAGATGCTTTGACGACACTTCAGTTGCTTTGCGATTTAAGAAAATATGTTGAGACGAGCTTTGAATTCACAATATGTTTTACACTTTCACGCACATTCTTGATAATATCACCGATCATAGATAACCCATCTTGAACAAGGTGGTTTAAGATGTGAGCACAGCATCTTACATGAAAGAACTTGCCATTTAGAGGCATTGGACTTTTGTAAGAAAGGTTATGTTTCAATGTTCAGCATTGTCAACGGTCACGTCTAAATCTTATCTTCAATTCCCCCTTCAATCAACAATTGTGTAAAGCATCACAAATAGTAATTCCAGAATGTGGAGGTGGAACATCAACAAAGTTTAGCACTCATTTCTGTAAGGTCCAATTAGAGTCCACAAATGAGAGGTAACAACCATATACGACACCTTTTGATTCGTTGACTTTCATAAATATGTAGTGATACTTATTCTATTAGCATTCTTAAGCAATAGAAAAATATTTTTTTCTCCAACTCATAACTTGTGAAGCAATCCTTTTTACAATTGCACAGCTATTCTTTTGATAATTTGGAGTTACAGTCCTCATCAACATATTGAACAAGTCATACTCCACAAAATTAAATGGTAACTCATGAACCATTATCATATGAGACGTCGCCTCTCTAACATTAGCTTGATTGTATTTGAAGTTCTGAATTGCACCAATAGATTCGAACTCCGCTATGGTTGAGATGATTGTGAGTTATTTTTGACCTTTTGAATTGATCTCCTTCGTAACACATGCCCTCAAGTGCCTAAGTAAGTGCATTGTGGCCCCACTCTTTAGTAGTCTAAGTCATTTTTTGCAATGAATGCATTTTGCCTTTGTGGTATCATCTTTGATGGTAACTTCTTTGAATTCATCCCACATAGCTGAGTTTTTTTCCTTTTCTTTCGGCAAAATGGATTCTTCTCCCCATCATCATCAACAGAATCTTCAATAACCTCTCGGTAACTTTGTTTGCATCTTTATCATTCTAATTAACATATTTTCTAGAAACTCATTTGGCTCAGTCATCATGTTCTGAAAACAACATAAGAGAAAACATTGTCATTTTCACACAAAGAAATAAAAAAAAATCTCATTCACTTCAACGAACAAAAAAAGTAGATTACAACAAAAATTTACTAAATGATTTGAAGAACAAGAAATGGAGCCAACTACTGTTTAAAAGTATAACTTTTATGCTTCCTATACATTTTAATTTAAAATTGTAACTAGTGAATTAATTTGAGAACACGAAGGAATTCTCTCTCTTATTGTCCAATGTGAACTTAGCACGCTTTCTTAAGTATGAACTAGATCACTCCTGATCACTTTTTTTCAAAAATCTTTGTGAGAATGTTTTGCTCTGAAAACTTTTTTATGCCATTTTTGCATTGCAAGCATCTCCTTATGTATTTTGGTTGTGATGCTTCACTGGGTTATCAAATCGTCAGAAAAGATGTTCTTAAGTCATGTCCAATGAGTTGGGGTGCCCCCACCGGTCTCGGGGTGAGATATGAGGGTGGGGTCATCATTTCTTGAAAATGTACCCCCTCTGTGTTACTTGAGAGTTGAGACAAATGCAAGTTTAGGGAGCCAACAAATCATCATCCAGGTCCACTAGAAATGGAAAAAAAGTATGATGCCTTAAACATGTGGCTTTGAGATTTGTGCATGAAAAAATGATCCAGGCGAGCCATTACTGGGCCCACACAATAGCAATGCATTTGTCCCTGTGCACAAATCTCAAAGCCATTAATGGAGCTAAACTCTTGTTCCAACTACATAACAAACTGTAAAACCACAGCCCCTCCCATGGTTCTACGACTTTAAAAAGACTTCGAATGAAGGACGTGTCTTATAATACCACCATCAAGGATCGAATCTAGAACAACTTCCTAGAGCATGCAAGAAAATGGAGCCAACTACTATATCCAAGCTCCATCGATCACAAAAAGCAGATTAAAAAGAACAAAAAAAAGCAGAATACGTCAAAAATGAGAAGAGGCCAATGAGATCTTACTCGACAAGAGAGTGCGATGAGAGCAAAAACTGAGAGCTAGAGGAGAAGATGATGATGAGTTTAGGACTGGCGAAGGATAGAACCAAACGAAGGTGCAGCGTGACGATGATAAAAGGATATCTGTGTGCTTAAGAGTTAAGACTTAAGAGAGCCTAATCATCTAGAGAAGATGAAAGGGCATCTTGTTCACGAGCTCCTAATCGAGCCAGCTCGCGAGCTCCTAATTGAGTAGTCTCACGAGCTCTTAATCGAGCTGTCTTGCAAGCTCCTAATTAAATCTGCTCCCGTGCTCAAGCTCGACTCGTTTATTAAACGAGCTCTAAAATGAAGCTCAAGCTCGGCTCATTATATGATGAGCCGAATACGAACGAGCTTTTATCAAGCCGAGCCTCGAGTAGCTCGTGAGTGGCTTAGCTCAATTACAACGCTACGTGCATATATTTATCTCTTTGATAATTGAACTCTCAATAATATCCATAATTTTTATTACTGTTGAATCTTTCATAACCCTAGTTCTAGTAGTTCCATCAATTGTTGAATTTTATTTCATCATATTTTCTACATTTTAATTCTTGATGAATTGCCATGTTCATATTATTGTTGAATTATTGATTGCCAATAATAAGCACTTGGGCTTGGTGAGTTTATGCTCTAAATTATATCGTGATTTAGTTATTTTTTTCCATTTCTCCAAAACCTTCTATAAATCCTTGGCGGGTCATTTTAGAAATCATATGATAAAATTTGTTTATTAAAACTTAGGGAGTTAAGAGAGTCAGTAACTCTATAATAGATTGTTTGATTCTATTTATTTTTTAATAAAAAAATATTTTAAACATTAATTTCTTTAAAGTTTTCTTTATATCGTTAAGGAATTCTTCCGAGAGAAATGGAGCTAAAGTTACTTTTAAAACTTTCTTAAGATAAAAAAGGGAAACATTTTAAAATTTGTTGCGATATTATCCTTAGCTAAGGAAAGAAACAGGTGAGGCATGGTTAGGGATTTCTAAAGACTTCAATTTTTATCTACATTTTTGCCAAAGAAAAGTTTCCTCTCTTGCTTTGCTCTATTCTAGAAAATGAAGATTTTTTATCTCATCTCAATCTCATGAAGAATGATAAATTTTCCTCCTTGCCTCATCCCTCACATCCTTATCGCATTCTGCCCCTAATGATATACATAAATTTTTAATAAAGGCCATGAAGATAATTTTATAGATATAAAAATATTATAATATTTAAGCAAAGGGCTGGTAGGATGGAAATAGGGTAGGATAAGCTGAGGATATTTGTTCCCATCCCAACCCCATCATCATTACTAGGGACAAAATAAACTTCATCTTTGCTGGCTTTTTTCGAAACCTGATTTTACTAGTAGGACTATTGCTAATATGGATTCCCTTTTTCTCACCAAGAAACAGATATTTTAAGTTGCTGAAATTAAAAGAGATCCACATTAGGTTCTAGATTGATCAAGCATGAACTAATAAAATTCCAACCTTCGCCCTATCTATTAACTAAGGAAAGAAACATAAGTTTAAACGACTTGAGTTCACCAACCGTACCAAATTTTGTCTCTAAAATGCAATTACATAGGAGAAAAATAATTGTACTTTGGTACGACCATTTATTTGTTACAAAATTACCAATTTTTAACATTAACCTCACATTACAAATGGCAATAAGTAGAGAATGTTTCAGAAATTATTAAAAAATAAAATATGAAAAAATCAGGACCACTATTCACAATGCAATTCTTCAAATATACACATGAGATCTGCATCTAATCTACAAGAAATAAACCATTCTATAGTTCTATCAGAATGGTGCACAAAATCCAAAAGCCCAAATCCAAATATTATATTGGGACTTCTCTGACCAATGGAAAGAAAATATGAAATCTCTGAGAACATGGAATTTTTATGCGAAACAAATTCTGAGGTCAGGTTTTATGGTTAACTAACCCATCCAGTCCAAATCTGATTTCAGAGTTACATTGACTTGCCTATGGAGAAAGAATGTTCCCAAAGTTAAAGGTTGTGAAGACATGAGTCACCCTTCCTCCTTTCATTCCAAAAAGAGAGTGATGTCTTTGATGCCATGGTGTCAAAGCCAGAGTGATGACATTGTCACCAAGCTAGCCATAGAAAAACCCCACAAAGTTAGGCTAAAAATCGTCCTTTTATACTAAATTACTCTTGGTGCAGTATATAACATTGATGGTGACGGGTCAATAAGCCCTATGGACAACGGTAATCTCACCGGGGTCGTACTAGTCATTTTGGAGACAGCCAGTCGACCTCGGTCCTAAGTCTCGATCATTGGCCTCTACCAGTCGGCCCTCTGCCTCGGTCCTTGGCCTCGACCTCAGTAAGACAGCTAGTCGACCTCAGTCCTTGGCCTCGGTTGTCAGTCTTGGCCTCGGCAAGACAGCCCCTCGGCCTCGGCCAGTCGGCCCTCGGCCTCGGCCTAAGCAAGACAGTCAGTCGGCCTCGGTCCTTGGCCTCAGCAAGATAGTCAGTTGGCCTCGGTCCGCGGCCTCGGCCTCAGCAAGATAGCCATTCGGCCTCGGTCCTCAGCCTTGGCCTCGGCAAGATAGCCCTCGGCCTCGGCCAATCAGCCCTCGGCCTCGGTCCTCGGCCTCGGCCTCAGCAAGACAACCGATCGGCCTCGGTCCTCAGCCTCGATCATCGGCCTCAGCCTCACCTCCTTGGCCTCAGCAAGACGGCCACCTCAGCCTCGGCTCGGCCATAAACAGTGATCGGCCATAAATAATGCTCGACCATGAACAGTGCTCGGCCACCTCAGCCTCGGCCTCGGCCATGAACAGTGCTCGGCCATGAATAGTGCTCGGCTATGAACAGTGCTCGGCCCCCTCAGCCTCGGCCTCGGCCATGGCCATGAACAGTGCCATGTAAATGTTCACCCACGACCTTCTCTGGAGCTCATCCAAGGGTATGAATAGTGCCATGCACGTACTTTATAATTAATGCTCTACGAGGGACAGAGCCGGCTTCAACTCCAAGCTTCATCTTCTGCCTCAGCGGCTACACTATGGGGCCCACGTGCCTGACTTTATCGCCCATTACTTTTCGCACAAGGCAACGAAAGTGTGGCATGAGGGACACATCTGGAAAATGTTGTAACGATCGGCCATGCCCTGCATCAGCCTGCAATAGCTATCCAAACCAAGCAGTACCTGCCAACTATGAAGCCACCCACATTTGACGGGCCATAGCCTGCACTTCTGACATGCCACTAAGAAGTAAGCTCTGCCATTGCTGCAACCATCATAAATGCTTTGACAAGTGATCATGCCCCAAGACTGACAGACTCTGAGCATCAATAAAATGGATAAGAGGAACCCTCAATCGGGTAACTGATAACTCACTACACTCCTAAATGCTCATTCTTGCTCACAAAGAGCACGGCTCTAAGCCTCTCTTTTCTTCTCTCTTTCGAGCTTCCTCAAGCTCACGGCTGTTGCTCAGAGTACTGACTTAAGCGTCGGAGGGTCTCCACCAAAATCTCTGGTCCTCGGGACTTGTTTGCAGCTCCCAGGCGCGAGAAGCTCGCCGAAGGATCCTGAGCTCGCTGGAGGAGACGACTGGACGCTCGCGAATGCTTGAGGGAAGGTGATTTGGCGTCAACAGATTGGCGCACCAAATAGGGGGCAGAGCAACGATCATCAACGATGCTAGCTTGTGGATCCTCGTCTCCTTTAGATTAGCATGGTGGATCAAAACGATGATGATGGCAAGAGCTCGAAGAGCTTCCGATAGTCACGCTGGGGGGGCACCCCAACGAGCTGAACAACAGAGCCAACCGCTCCATTCCACCATTGCCACTACCTCAGGCCACTCAAGCAAAACAGCACGCCACCCTCATCTTGCAAATCTAAGCATTAACGACAGCTGTCCAAAAGCTCCAGAAGTAATATCTCATGGCCACACAGCAGCCAGCAAGAGCTTTCGCTCCCTCTTTAGTTGTTGCTTAGGCTAGCCATCATCCATTCCGTGGAAGATCTCTCCAGCAAGAGACTCACCGCCATCAAGCTCATCAGCATGAGCATCTTCAAGCTCAAAAGCAAGAGCTCACAGCTCGTAGAGCCACCACTTGCCGTCCAAACGGCCTTCTCTCCTATGAATAAGAGAAACAAGAGGAAGCCCAATAAGGACAATGGCATCTTCACTATAATCAACTTGATTCTCTGAGGGGCAGACCACCAATGTGCTGAAGTATCCAAATCAGCAGAAGGAAACAAGGGTGCTACAAGGGCTAAGTACACTACACTCAGGCAGTATTTCTTTCATTGATATTTGAAAATGTCATGCAGGGAAGCCCGACTCTAGCATCAGCACCTAAGCCCGAGGCCAGCTCGGCACTGAAAACCGACTCTAGCATCGGCACCTAAGCTCAAGGCCAGCTCGGCATCGAAGCCCAACTCTAGCATTGGCACCTAAGCTCGAGGCCAGCTCGACACCGAAGACCGACTCCAGCATCGGCACCTAAGCTTGAGGCTAGTTTGGCACTAAAGACTGACTCCAGCATCGACACCTAAGCCCGAGGCCAGCTCGGCAACAAAGACCGAGTCCAGCAGAGTCGGCCTTAAAACTGACTCCAAGCATCAGCACCAAAGACCGAGTCCAATAGAGTCGGCCTTAAAACCGACTTCAAGCGTCGGCACCAAAGATCGAGTTCAGCAGAGTTGGCCTTAAAACCGACTTTAAGTGTCGGCACCAATAACGAGTCCAGTAGAGTCGGCCTTAAAACCGAATCCAAGCGTCGACACTAAAGACCGAGTCCAACAGAGTCGGCCTTAAAAACGACTCCAATCATTGGCACCAAAGACCGAGTCCAGCAGAGTCAACCTTAAAACTGACTCCAAGCATCGGTACCAAAGACCGATTCCAGCAAAGTCAGTCTTAAAACTGACTCCAAGCATCGGCACTAAAGCCCGAGGCCAGCTCAACACTAAAGACCAAGTCCAGCAGAGTCGGCCTTAAAACCGACTCCAACTGTCGGCACCAAAGCCTGAGATCAGCTCGGCATTAAAAGCCCGAGGCTAGCTTGGCACCAAAGACCAAGACCAACCTTACGTTGGCACCTAAAGCCCAAGGCCAGCTTAGCACTGAACAACCCAGCGTTGGCACCAAAAGCCCGAGGCCAGCTCGGCACTAAAGACCAAGACCAACCTCACGTTGGCACCTAAAGCCCGAGGCCAGCTCGGTACTGAACAACCCGGTGTTGGCACCAGAGCCCGAGGCCAGCTCAGCACCAAAAGCTCGAGGCCAACTCAGCACCAAAGACCAAGACCAACCTCATGTTGGAACCTAAAGCCCGAGGCCAGCTCGGCACTGAACAACCCAGCGTTAGCACCAGAGCCCGAGGCCAGCTCGGCATTGAAACTGACTCCACATCAACAACAAAGATCATCGGCACAAAGAAAAAAGGCACTTGAGCTTGGTCCAAGCACCCTCAGGTCATCCTTCGGGGTTAAAGGCTTCCGAGCATGGTCCTATCATAGTGACTCTCGGGTCATCCTTTGGAGTTTAAAAGGCACCTGATGACTTCGACAACTCTCAGGTCATCCTTTGAGGTTAAAAGGTACCTGATGACTCTCAACTCTCAGGTCACCCTTCGGGGTTAAAAGTCACTTGGCGACTCTCAACTCTTAGATCACCCTTTGGGGTTAAAAGGCACCTGATGACTTCAGCAACTCTCAGATCATCCTTTGGGGTTAAAAGGCACCTGACGACTTCGGAAACTCTCAGGTTACCCTCCGGGGTTTGAAAGGCTCTCGACGGCCTCAACTTTGCCTCAATGGCTCTCTCTCTCTTTGCCTCCATAGCCTCATTACAACCTCAATGGTTTCATCTCAACTCCGAGGCCTTATATCTGCCTTAGCGGCGTTATTGCAGTTTCAGTGGCTCTATCAGCCTCAGCAGCTGTATCTCGTTACCTCTATGGCCTCATTTCAACCTCAATGTTTCATCTCAGCCCCAGCGGCCTTATATCTACCTTAGCGACATTATTGCAGCCTCAACAGCTCTATCAGCCTTAGCGGCTCTATCTCTTTGCCTCCACGGCCTCATTACAACCTCAATGGTTTCATCTCAGCCCCAGCAGCCTTATATTTGCCTTAGAGGTGTTATTGCAGACTCAGCGGCTCTATCAGCATCAGCGGCTGTATCTCTTTGCCTCCACGGCCTCATTATAACCTCAATGGTTTTATCTCAGCCCTAGTGGCCTTATATTTGCCTTAGCGGTGTTATTGCAGGCTCAGCAACTATCAGCCTCAACGGCTCATCTCTTTACCTCCATGGATTCATTATAATCTCAATGGTTTCATCTCAGCCCCAGTGACCTTATATCTACCTTAGTGGTGTTATTGTAGCTTTAGTGGTTCTATCAGCCTCAGCGGCTCTATCTCTTTCCCTCCATGGCCTCATTACAACCTTAACGATTTCATCTTAGCCCCAGCGGCCTTATATCTGCCCTAGCGATATTATTGCAGCCTCGACGGCATCATCACAGCTTCTACGGCTTCATTTCAGCCTCGGCGGCTCCAACACTGCGTAGCGGCCAACGGCTGACCGGGTAAGACCTTTGTTTAAATTATACTTGCAACGCATTGTTGGTCACTTTTAGCTATTCAAGAGAAGCCCCAAGTCAACTTACAGTAACGAGAGGCCAACTCCTCGGCTCACAGTTGACGGGCACCCATCTTCAAATTTTATGTCAAAAGTAGAAGACCCAAAGTTAGCTCACAGTAGGGAGAGGCCAACTCCCCAACTCACAGTTGACAGGCATCCGCTTCCAAACCCTACGTCGGGAGAGGATTACTAGCTGCTTCCTGCCAATCAAAGGTAATCAATTTACCTCCAACATTACTTAAAGTCTTTAAGCAGACAAAAGCACAAGAGAGCATGCAGACGTGGTCACAAGTCCACACAAGGCAGACGGAAACTATCCAAAGCCGGCATGCAAAGACAAGTGCAAAAGAAAGATATTACAATTCCTACACTACTTTCGCTTGGTGGATGCAAGGCATGCGGTTGCACAAACTCAGGAGTGTGAGGGGCATCTGATGGGGCCAATAAGCCCCATGGGCAACGGTAATCTCACCGGGGTCGGACTAGTCATTTTTGGAGACAACTAGTTGGCCTCGATCCTTGGCCTCGGTCCTCAGCAAGACAGCCCCTCGGCCTTGCCAGTTGGCCCTCGGTCTCGGTCCTTGGCCTCGGCCTCAGCAAGACAGCCAGTCGGCCTCGGTCTTCAGCCTCGGCAAGACAGTCCCTTGGCCTCGGCCTCGGTCCTCGGCCTCGGCCTTAGCAAGATAGCCAGTCGGCCTCGATCCTCTGTTGAGAATTATGTATACAAGATATGAATCTAATTCATATAAACATTGCGGAATGTATAAAATAAAATTCCCAGATGCCCAGGATCCTTAAGAACAGATTCATTAAATCTTAAATAAAATCTAATTTTATTCATACTGAGTCCTTTATCGATGTAGATAAGGATGAAGCTGGTTAATCCTTTGCCACTAGCGTCCATGTGTCCAGCCTCTAACGGTGATCCACGCGGAGAAAAAGGGATGAAGACCTCCAAGGTATGAAGATGACACTACAGAGAGAGAGAGAGTGGTGCTAGCGCCTCTTGAATCCCCTTAAAGAAATACAGAAGATATTTTTGAAGAAAGATCTAATCTTTTTTCTCTTCTCTTCCTCTTCCTTCCTAGTAAGAAGGAACCATATTTATAGGGTGAGAAGGAGACGTTCCAAGGGAGAAGAAGAGACCTCTCTCATGGCATGGTAACGTCATGGTAACTTTAATCAAAGAAACAGAAGAAACTCTCATTCTCATGGTAACGTTAATCCAATGTCATAATCTCAGCCTTTGAAATTAGGAGTATCTCATAACTACATGCCCCAATTTGTATGTGTTCATCATCGAACCATAGAGATTCATCATGCCTCATCCCATGGGCATGATTCCATCTTCACATGGCTGAGATTGGCCATCCATACCCGAATAATCAGAGCCATCCATCACATGGATCAAGTCATTTTGGGTATCCAATTATTTGTTCATCATATGCACAAACAATTTCTCCTTAACATTCCTTCTACTATAATGGATCATATCCATTATTATTATATCTTCTTTAAATTGGGTCTCACCCAATTATATAATTGATCATCTTATCTGAATTAAATCTAATTTAATTCTCATTTTAATTCATCCAAAATTCTCCTTAATGCATGTGACCCATTAGGCCCTTTAACATGTTGGCAATAATCATGTCCTAATCATAGACCCTAGGAATGATTGGACAACTCTTTGTCCAAGTCAACAACATGATTATAGATCATGAGAGGCCTCTAGCAAAGCATCATGACCACCCAACTGCTAAAGGTTTTGTTGACATGACCATCAACACCTGTCCATGAACGGTTACCGTATGATCAAATCATTTCGTCACATATCCAGATCAATCAGTGGTATGGAATGTGTCAACCCTGTAATTGATCTTTGTTTACTTGATATCAGAAAAAATTGACTCATATGAATTAGAACTTCGAAACCATTTCGAATTCCAACTCAACCTTGCAAGGATTTAACAATCAATTTAATCCATCAAGTGGCCATGGGATATAACCCTTTCTATCAAGGAGACGAATCCTGTCTTGATCAAACACCATCTTCATGTGCTTCATGTCCTACCCAATCGACACCATATTTGCCACCCATGGCTAGAGCAACGTTTGGATGCCATTAAAGCATGACATTCCACACATGAGATGCAATGAAGATCTTAAGTCAAAGGATCACTCATACCACCGTCATTAGAGATCAACCATTGACACTATAGAGTATCCATATGGGTCTCTGTACGGGTCATCCAATGCATCGTTATAATAACAAGCATCCACACACCTATCCAAGTATCTTCATATTTCAGCTTGTGAAATCAGCTGCTCACCCCAAGGGTGAGGATATGCAATGTGTGCTAGTCTCACGGTGTTCGATGGTGTCCAGTCCCATCTACACATCAACTAGGAAAGTTTAAAGAATCGAACCGTAACGTGCAATTTGAATCTCACAATTTGTAATCTTATTATAAATTCCATATGCACGGTTCATATTCTTTTGAACTTTATCTCACAGACAAATATATCAAATAAAAGACATCTAGATAGATAAAGAAACCATTTTATTTGATTTATATTCATAAATGTATACAACATTCAATCCAATTGGATCTAGGGCATACACTAACAATCTCCCACTTGCACTAGAGCCATTCACCCATGTATTTAATACCGAGTGACTTAACACGATTATCATGCTTCTGTGGCAGGGCTTTAGTGAGCGGATCAGCTACATTATCCTCAGTGGGGACTCGTTCTATTTTTACATCATTTCTACCAATAATCTCTCTAATTACATGGTATCTCCTGAGTATATGTTTGAACTTCTGATGAGACCTTGGCTCCTTAGCTTGCGCAATAGTTCCATTGTTGTCACAATACAAGTGTATTGGATCAGAAATGCTTGGAACCACACTAAGTTCAGTGATGAACTTTTTGATCCAAACCACTTCTTTGGCTGCATCTGATGCTGCGATGTACTCGGCTTTGGTTGTAGAGTCGACAGTCGTCTCCTACTTGGAACTTTTCCAGCTGACCACCATTGAACAGACATAGCCTGATTGAGATTTATAATCATCTTTATCAGACTGAAAACTAGAATCCGTATAACTCTGAACTATGAGTTCGGGTCCTCCATAAACCAAGAACATATCCTTAGTCCTTCGTAAATGTTTCTCACCAGGGTTTGCCTGGTATCTACTAGTGATACTCAATGCATAAGAAATATCAGGTCTCGTACATAGCATCGCATACATGATGGATCCGATTGCTGAGGCATATGGAATCCTATTCATGTGCTCTCTCTCTATTTGGGTCTTAGGACTCATGTCCTTGGAGAGATGTATCCCATGCGAATCCCTTCTTGGATTCCTCCATGCTAAACTTTTAGCACTTTATCTATGTACGTTGATTGGGACAATCCAAGCAACCTCCTAAATCTATCTCTATAGATCTTAATACCCAGTATGTAGGCTGCTTCTCCCAAATCTTTCATGGAGAACTTGCTGGACAACCATTCCTTCACTTCTTGCAGCAAGGATACATTTTCCTATCAATAATATGTCATCTACATATAATATCAGGAAAATAATAACACTCCCACTAACCTTCTTGTACACACATGGATCATCCTTATTTTTAATAAAATCAAACTTTTTGATTGTTTCATCAAAACAGATGTTCAACTTCTAGAGGCTTGCTTAAGTCCATAAATGGACTTTGCAGCTTGCATACCTTTTGATAATCAATGGACTCAAAACCCTCAGGTTATGTCATATACATCCTCCACTAAATCACCATTTAGGAAGGCGGTCTTGACATCCATTTGCCATATCTCATAATCGTAATAGGCTGCAATCGCAAGAAAATCCTTATGGACTTAAGCATGGCTACGGGCGAAAAGGTTTCATCAAAGTCAACACCTTGCCTTTGCTTGTAACCTTTTGCAACTAGCCTCGCCTTATAGGTAATCACATTACCATCCATGTCTGTCTTCTTCTTGAAGACCCATTTGCACCCAATGGTTTTATTCCTTTAGGTGGATCAACCAAAGTCATACTTGGTTGTCGTACATGGAGTCCATTTCAGACTTCATGGCTTCAAGCTATCTCTTGGAGTTAATGTCACATATTGCTTCTCGTAGTTAGTAGGCTCATCATCTTCTATAAGAAATCCATATCTTTTAGGAATATGATATGTTCTACTAGACCTACGTAGCTGATGTGTACTTGGAGCTACCTGTGGCTCAACCATTTCTGATAGAGGCTCACGTAAATGTTGCCTGAATGTGAGTTGAGTCTCCTGCTCAATTCCCATTGCATTTAATTGCTCCATGTCATCTAATCATGTGTCAATTTATGGTTCTTGAGTTTCACTAATCTCAATATTTCTCCCACTGCCGTTTCTTAGAAAAATCTCATTCTCTAGGAATATGGCATGCCTTGAGACAAAAACCTTTTGCTCGAGTGGATGGTAGAAGTAGTATCCTTTTGTTTCTTTAGGATATCACAAAATTATACTTGTCGGATCTAGCTCCCAGTTTGTCTGACTCATTACGCTTTACATAAGCGTAGCAACCCAAATCCTTAGATGACTAAGGGTTGGTTTCTTTCCACACCATATCTCATAGGGAGTGGAACTGACCGACTTAGATGAAACTCGGTTTAGAGTGTATTCGGTTGTGTGTAGGGCATAACCCCAAAACATTGTTGGAAGATTTGCAAGGCTCATCATTGATCGCACCATATCTAATAATGTGCGATTTCTCCTTTCTGATACACCATTATGCTGTGGCGTACCAGGAGGAGTCCACTGAGAGAGAATCCCATTCTCTTTCAAATATTCTAAGAACTCATGGCTTAAGTATTCCCCACCTCGATCTGATCGAAGTATCTTAATACTTTTGCACTTTGTTTTTCTACCTCGGATCTGAATTCTTTGAACTTTTCAAAGGCTTCAGATTTGTACTTCATCAGATATATATAACCATACCTACTATGGTCATCTATAAATGTGATAAAGTAAGAAAAACCCCATATTGCCTGAATATTAATAAGACCACATACATCCGAATGTACTAGTCCTAAACATTCAGTTGCTCGCTCACCCTTTTTAGTAAAGAATGACTTAGTCATTTTGCCACGTAACATGACTCACATTCTCAAACGATTCCCAATCGAATGAGCCCAAGTAGACATCCTTATGTAACTTGGTTAAATGTGTTTCATTTACATGGCCTAAATGACAGTGCCATAGGAATGAGTTCTTAGAATTATTTAATTTTAATTTCTTAGTTTCTATATTGAGAATAGGGCATTGTAAATTCAAAACATAAATCTCGTTGAACATTTCAGCAGAACCAAAGAACATTTCATTTTTAAAAATTGAAATTCCTTTATTTTCAATTTCAAATATATATCCATCATTTACAAGACATGAAAAAAATAATGTTCTTTGTTATGTTTGGAACATAGTAACAATTATTAAGCTCCATTACAAGCCCAGTGGGCAAAGACAAAGAATAAGATCCTATAGCTAAAGCAGCAACCTTTGCTCCATTTCCCATGCGCAGGATCACTTCATCTTTTTCTAGCTTTCTACTGCCTCTTATCATCTGCATATTAATACAATATAAGATCCACAACCGGTATCCAATACCCAAGTGGAATAAGAAGTAACAGAAGAAAACATTCAATCATAAATATACCTGATGTAGAAGCATCTGTATGTTTCTTTTCTTTCAGGCTAGCCAGATAAGCCTTGCAGTTTCGCTTCCAGTGCCCTTCCTTGCCACAGAAGTGACACTTCCCCTTGGCTACTTTGTTTTTCTTAATGCCCTTATTTGGTTTAGTCGCCTTGGCCTTTTGGACCTTATTCTTCTTTGGCCGCTTCTTATAAGCGCTAGAAGACTCCACGACCATAACCTACCCCTTTTCTTTCTTAATGTTGGGCTCGGCATTTGTCAGCATATTCGAGCTCAGGTAGAGATGTCTCTAGCTTGTTCATGTTGAAATTAAGAACAAACTACGAATAGCTGGGAGGTAATGACTGTAGAACCAAGTCAATACTTAGTTCATGATCCATCACAAAACCAATCGTGCCAACTTCTCAATCAGATTGATCATTTTTAGTACGTGGGCACCCACTGATGAATCCTCGTCATTTTGCACTGAAACAACTCTTTAGAAGTTTGAAACCTCTCATATCGAGACTGTGCACCAAACAACTCTTGTAGGTACATCAAAATCTCCTGAGCATTCATATGCTCATGCTGTTTCTGAAGATCAGGTGACATCGAGGCCAACATCAAACATGTGGCCATGTCTTCAGCATCTTTATACCGGTTGTATGCCATATGAACCTCAGTCGGAGCATCCGCTGGTGGGACCTCCGGTGCAACCTCTCTAGGACAAAAAGAATTTTCTCAGATCGAAGAACGATCCTTACATTCCTTAGCCAATCAGGGAAGTTGAGTCCAGTCAATTTGTTGGATTCTAAAATATTCTAAGGTTGATGTTTACACTCATGGTTTCTCTGATAACCTACATAAAATTAGAACGAGTCAATTATTATGAATACTAATCACCAAATTAATATGGTAATTCTAGATTTTTAATTAAGTTAGTTTCTCCCACTATTTTATCAAGGTTAATAGCCCTTTCTATTAATCTCGAGAAATTGGCATTCAATTTCCTTAGTGGGCTAGAATCCTCATTTGAATTACCTTGACCTTGGCTTTGGCACAACAAATCTCGGTAAGCCAAATTTGGTAGATTATCATCAATCACATTAATGTGACTCCTAGATCATTTAGGGGACATTGCCTTGTCAATTACATCCATATGTGATCATCCTAAAGTTTTCCTCTAGATTAGACTGACCCTGACTTTGGCTAATTATGCCAGCTAATCTAGTTAAGTCAACCCATTGTTCCACAATCAACTCCTCATAAGTACACTCGACCTCGGCTTTGGCACGACAAATCTATGACCTAATGATTTTGTATCATGTGAACAATGGAAGGCTTATGACTTAATATTCGTGGAGGGATTTAGCGCATATAGGTCCCATCTACATCTACAACATTTGTACTATGCTAAGTTATATCCTATATGTAGATTTTAGATTAATCTTAATTAACCTTAATTTCATAAGATCCAATCTATGATTGGGACTCCTAATCAAATTAGGATCCTGATCACTATCTAGTTTAGGAACTCTAATTATGTGACCAAATCAATTGCTACCATCCTGATTAACCTTAATTGATTTAATTAATTAAGAGCTTTCCTTAACAATGGCCAGATCAGCTGATCAATGGGGTCCTATTTAGCATACCCTTCGATCCCATTGAATGGGTTTTCCCATTCAACGAACAGAGCAATTAAAAACCATGATCAAACTTTCTAGACACCAATATAGTTAAGCCCAATTGATTAGATCAATTATGGGATCATAGGATCAAATAATGACATGGTTAAGTCTAAGTTTCCTAAATCTTTATCATCTATTACATTTTATGATAACTTTAGATAGTGATCTAGCTAGGGTATTATGATAAGAATTCTTAATTTAAATTTTAAAATTTTCTTATTATTTATTATGTTATGACATGTCGGTTTTATATCCCATGTAAATCCTAATGTCTCTAACAAACCCTAATCATATTCTTGTCATGATAAGATTTTAGATTCAAAATATAAGATTTTAAATTCCATATGATTACTTTTAATCACAATCTTATCTTGATCCAAATATCCAAACTAAGTTTTCAATGTTCATTATCATAAGAATATCAATCTTAATCATATTAATCATCATGCTAAAATTAAATCCTAAACATGATTTCTAGGATTTCAGCATATAGTATCTATCATGCATAAATAATAATTACTATTTTAACATGACACATATATGATTAAATCTAAATGAATTATTGTTTATTATCATATAATAAATCTTTATCTCTGATATCACATATCAAAGTACTCTATTTTAACATGATAATGAACATGCATAAATCTAATCAAATAATAAACATTTTATTATATTTTAGATTTATTATCAGCATATGAAAACTCTTCATGATTTTAAGCATAATCATATTATCAATCATATTGACTCAAGTATCCTATCAGATTAATGAATCTGTAGCCTAAGGAGGCTCTGATACCACTGTTGGGAATTATGTATACAAGATAAGAATCTAATTCATATAAACATTGCGGAATGTATAAAATAAAATTCCCAGATGCCTAGGATCCTTAGGAACATATTTATTAAATCTCAAATAAAATCTAATTTTATTCATACATGAGTCCTTTATCGATGTAGATGAGGATGAAGCCGGTTAATCCTTTGCCACTAGCCATCCACGTGTCCGGCCTCTAATGGTGATCCATGCAGAGAAGAAGGGATGAAGACCTCCAAGGTATGAAGATGACACTACAGGAGATAGAGATGGGTGCTAGCGCCTCTTGAATCCCCTTAAAGAAATACAAAAGATATTTTGAAGAAAGATCTAATCTTTTTCTTCTCTTCTCTTCCTTCCTAGTAGGAAGGAACCATATTTATAGGGTGAAAAGGAGACATTCCAAGGGAGAAGAAGAGACCTCTCTTCATGGCATAGTAACGTCATGGTAACTTTAATCCAAAGAAATGGAAGAAACTCCCATTCTCATGGTAACGTTAATCCAAGTGTCATAATCTCAGCCTTTGAAATTAGGAGTATCTCATAACTATATGCCCCAATTTGTATGTGTTCATCATCGAACCGTAGAGATTCATCATGCCTCATCCCATGGGCATGATTCCATCTTTACATGGCTAAGATTGGCCATCTATACTCGAATAATCAGAGCCATCCATCATATGGATCAAGTCATATTTGGGTATCCAATTATTTGTTCATCATATGCACAAACAATTTCTCCTTAACATTCCTTCTACTATAATGGATCATATCCATTATTATTATATCTTCTTTAAATTGGGTCTCACCCAATTATATAATTGATCATCTTCTCTGAATTAAATCTAATTTAATTCTTATTTTAATTCATCCAAAATTCTTCTTAATGCATGTGACCCATTAGGCCCTTTAACATGTTGGCAATAATCATGTCCTAATCATAGACCCTAGGAATGATTGGACAACTCTTTGTCCAAGTCAACAACATGATTATAGATCATGAGAGGCCTCTAGTAAAGCATCATGACCATTCAACTGTTAAAGGTTTTGTTGACGTGACCATCAACACCTGTCCATGAACGGTTATCGTATGATCAAATCCTTTCGTCACATATCCCAGATCAATCAGTGGTATGGAATGTGTCAACCTTGTAATTGATCTTTGTTTACTTGATCTCAGAAAAAATTGACTCATATGAATTAGAATTTTGAAACCATTTCGAATTTCAACTCAACCTTGCAAGGATTTAACAATCAATTTAATCCATCAAGTGGCCGTGGGATATAACCCTTTCTATCAAGGGAGGCGAATCCTATCTTGATCAAATACCATCTTCATGTGCTTAATGTCCTACCCAATCGACACCATATTTTCCACCCGTGGCTAGAGCGACGTTTGGATGCCGTCAAAGCATGACATTCCACACATAAGATGCAATGAAGATCTCAAGTCAAAGGATCACTCACACCACCGTCATTAGAGATCAACCATTGACACTATATAGAGTATCCATATGGGGTCTCTGTACGGGTCATCCAATGCATCGTTACAATAACAAGCATCCACACACCTATCCAAGTATCTTCATACTTCAGCTTGTGAAATCAGCTGTTCACTCCAAGGGTGAGAATATGCAATGTGTGCTAGTCTCACGGTGTTCGATGGTGTCCAGTCCCATCTACACATCGACTATAAAGTTTAAAGAATTGAACCGTAACGTGTAATTTGAATCTCATAATTTGTAATCTCTATTACAAATTTCATATGCATGGTTCACATTCTTTTGGACTTTATCTCACAGACAAATATATCAAATAAAAGACATCTGGATAGATAAAGAAACTATTTTATTTGATTTGTATTCATAGAATGTATACAACATTCAATCCAATTGGATTTAGGGCATACACTATCATCCTCGGCCTCGGTCGTTGGCCTTGGTCCTTTGCCTCAGCCTCGGCAAGATAGCCCCTCGGCCTCGGCCTCGGCCTCAGCAAGATAGCCAGTCGGCCTTGGTCCTTGGCCTCAGTCCTCAGCCTCGGCCTCAGCAAGACAGCCCCTCGGCCTTGGTCCTCGGCCTCAGCAAGACAGCCTCTCGGCCTCGGCCAGTTGGCCCTCAGCCTCAGTCCTCGGCCTCGACCTCAGCAAGACAGCCAGTCGGCCTTGGTCCTCGGCCTTGGCCTCACCCCCTCGGCCTCTGCAAGATGGCCACCTCAGCCTCGGCTCGGCCATGAATAGTGCTCAGCCACCTCAACCTCGGCCTCGGCCATGAACAGTGCTCGGCTATGAACAATGCCATGCAAATGTTCACTCACGACTTTCTAGTGCCATGCACGTACTCTATAATCAATGCTCTACGAGGGATAGAGCCGGTTTCAACTCCAAGCTTCATCTTCTGCCTCAGCGGCTACACTGTGAGGCCCACGTGCTTGACTTTATCGCTCATTACTTTTCGCACATGGCAACATAAGTGTGGCATGGGGGACACATCTGGCAAACGCCGTAACGGTCGGCCATGCCCTGCAGTAGCCTGCAATAGCTGTCCAAACCAAGCAGTACCTACCAACTATGTAGCCATCCATATTTGACGGGATATAGCATGCACTTCTGATATGCCACTAAGAAGCAAGCCTTGCCATTGCTGTCATTGCTACCACCATCATAAATGCTTGACAAGTGATCATGCTCCAAGACTGGCCGACTCTAAGCATCAATAAAATGGGTAAGAGGGACCCCCGACCAGGTAACTGATAACTCACTACATTCCCAATCGCTTATTCTTGCTCACAGAGAGTACGGCTCTAAGCCTCTCTCTTCTTCTCTCTTTCAAGCTTCCTCAAGCTCATAATTTTTGCCCAGAGCATTGACTTGAGCATCGAAGGGTTCCCGCTGGAATCTCCGGTCCTCGGGACTTGTTTGCAGGCTCTTATGTGCGAGAAGCTTACCAAAGGATCCCGGGCTCGCTGAAAGAGGCGACCGAATGCTCGTGACACTCGAGGGAAGGTGATTTGGCATCAATAGATGGCTCTTACAAAAGCCCTTGCAAGTATAAGAGCTATATATGATGAGATTCCAATGATCTTCCCTTCATGTTATAGATACACTAATTGCTAAAATCCAAGAGAATTCCATATCATGCATTGTGATTGCAAAGGCTGACTATATTCTGCTAGATATAATTAAAAAAAAAAACTCATAAGATAATAGCCAAACTTGGCCAAGATGCGGCAAAGTTCACAAAAGAAATTCTCCAAACTAATTGCTTGAAGAAACAACTCATTTCGGAGGACTTGGAGCTCAAGAGAAACCGGCAGCAAAGTAGGATGCACAGAATCAGCCAAAAATTTGGGATAAGTACTATTGTTTACGTTTGCACCACTGTTTGAGTTACGTTATTTAATACATGATAGAATGCAATGCATTGGAATGACAACTATTTTTTCAACTCATTCCTAGTTGCCTTGGATACCAAACACCTTTTTATAAATCAAAATGAAGCACAAATCACAGGCCAAAAAAGTGGAGAAATGGCTCTTATTTAAGAAGAATCCAATATCTTCTTCATTTTTTTTTTTTTTTTGCGTATGTTCATTGGATTCTAAATGCCCCAACAATAGTTCATAAAAATTCATCCAAAATAATACATCTTAGATAATGACTGTTCTAACTAATATTTAAAAAATCGAATCGAACAACAAACTGGCTTAACAATTTGGTTCATGGAACAATCGGTTTGATTAGATAAATTGGTTTGGTTGAATCGAATGATATCGTAATTGTTTTTTAATTTAATATATAAAAATAATAAAATATAAAATTAATTTAAATTAAAAAATTTAAAATTTTAAAAAAAATAATTTTTATTTTATTTATTAAAAATTAAAAGTCTAAAAATCAAGATTGAACCAATTCTTTTGAATCCGATTGATTTAATATGTTTCTTTTTGTTTTGATTGAATCATATAAAAATTAATTTTAATAATAAAATTAGATCAAACTTATGACCGATTTTTGATTCGATCGATTCAATTTGCTGATCCTTTCAATTTTCAAAACCATGGCTCTAACTTAGACTACTTCACATAACTGTTCTAATAGCTATTAACAGCTGCTTAAAGATGGTCAATAGTGCCAGCAGCTAATCCCAAAGGTAGTATTTGAAATAGAAGATAAGAGTCTTATTCCTAAAAGCCATAACTGTAAGGTAGTGTTTGAAATAGGGGATAAGAGGGGATATCCAGAGGATATCCCCTCTTATTCCCAAAAGCCATAACTATAAGGGATAGCTGGGAATAAAGTTAACCAAAGGGATAATCCATGGTTAACCTTAGCCATGGGATATTCCCTCAATTTATTCCCTAGAAAATGCAGGAATAGCTGGTTATCCCTCCAAATAAGAGTAAAAAAAGTTATCCTATGGATTTACCTTTTTGCATTTGATATGATTAATGGGATAGTCAAGGGATATCCCTAGGGATAGCCAGGGGACAAACTCTATCCCTTACACTTGTCCATGAATAATATTTTTTCTATCAAACATTACCTAAGGGATAGCTAGGAATAAAGTTAACCAAAGGGATAATCCATGGTTAACCATGGTTAACCATGGGATATCCCTTCAATTTATTCCCTAGAAAATGTAGGAATAGCTGATTATCCCTCTAAATAAGAGTAAAAAAAAGTTATCCTATGGATTTACCTTTTTGCATCTGATATGATCAATGTAATAGCCAAAAGATATCCCTAGGGATAGCTAAGGAATATCCTTAGGGATAACCAGGGGATAAACTTTATCCCATACACTTATCCATGGATAATATTTTTTCTATGAAATACTACCTAAAGGGGAGCTTCTATTTGGCCCGCGACTATTGCTAAGGAGCCCCCCTATTTTGAGTTTTTTTACTCAGTACCCCCAGAAATTACTAAGTAGCCCCCCCTAAAATGATAAAATACCTAAACTACCCCTTCCCCCTTCAACCCTCCCTGTGCTGCCTCTTCCTCAATCTCCCCCCCCTCAAATTGCTGAGTATCCCCCCCTCTCCCCCCCCTCACCGATTGTGCTCGCCCACTCGCTCTCGCTCACGGTGCTTCCCCTGCAGCATCTTTTCCGGCGGTGCGCGGCTTCCCGGCAGGTAAGTTCTTCTCCCCTCCCTCCCTCCCTCCCTCCCTCGATCCGCTCTAGTCCATAGGACTTTTGTTTTTTTTTTTTTTAAGCCAACCTCCTCTCCCTCCCCAGCGTCCATCTCTCCCATAGCTCCACCCCTCCGCCACCTCTCCCCCTCCGTCTTTGGACTCCCAATCTCTGTTCGGCCTTGGTTGGCCGAACAGAGATCCTCTGTTCGGCCTCGGCCCAGCTGGGCCGAACAGATTAAAATGTGTTCGGCCAAGCTGGGCCGAACAGAATTAACTCTGTTCAGCCCAGCTCGGCCAACAGAGTAATAAAATTATTAAATATAATTATAATAAATATATTATAAAATATATTATAAAGTATATTATAAAGTATATTTTTATTTTACTGATGAATATTGCAATGTTTCAGATATGGATGCTGGCCCCTCGTGAGTTAGACCCACAGCGTCTGCCAGGAGACGTAGAACCGAGGCGCCTGAGGTTATTGAGGTTCGTGAGGTTTCTGAGGATCTTGTTGCACCATTGCCCCCAGATGAGATAGTAGACGAGGACATCCCAGCTATGGATGTTGATGATGATGAGGCGGATGGTCCTTGTTCAGGTGGTCCTGAGGATGACTCTGTCCTTAGGAGTTTTAGGACACATATTGCAGCCTCCATCTGGAGGCAACAGGTATTTGTTCATTGTTCTACTGTATGTTATTTATTGTATTATTTCGATGTTGTTATGTGTTATTCATGTTATCCATTTATATTTCGCAGGAACGGACTCCACTGAAGTGCATGAACCATGCTGCCAAAGTAGGTGAGTGGCAGTGGTGGGCATCAGGGCAATCGAATAGGAGATTCAGGGATATAGTTTAGCAGTCTGGTCTTCTAGAGCTAGTGCATTGCTCTTATCGGTTCGCCAATAAGATTCTTGTCTCGGGCTTTGTAGAGAGATGGCAGCCCGAGACGAACACCTTCCATCTTTCCTTTGACGAGATGACAATCACGTTGGATGATGTTGCCGCCATATTAGGGATTAGTGTCATGGGTGCCTCAGTGTCCTTGTCGATTGATAGGATGAGTGATCGGGATGCTGAGGACCTCCTAGTGCAGCTATTGGATGTATCACAGGATGACGCGCGTCAGGAGGTTCTATCAGTCCGTGGTCAGTCTGTGAGGTTAGAGTGGCTGAAGAGTCATTTTCAAAATGTATCAGATAGAGATAGCCACCGTAAGATAGAGTGTGCGACACAAGCGTATTTGCTTTTTTTGTTGGGGTGTACACTTTTTGTCGATAAGAGCAGGATGAGGGTGCCTATAGCTTATCTTGCTCTGCTTCGGCATTTGGATAGAGTGAGGACATATGCATGGGGTGCGGGTGCCTTGGCTCATTTATATCGGCAATTGGGGATTGCTTCAAGGGCATCCGTTAGACAGATCAGTGGATATATGACGCTTCTCCAGGCATGGATTTATGAGCATTTTCCCTTTCTCACTCCTCACCCAGCCCTAGACTATACTGATGCTAGGCCCTGCGTACATCGATGGACTCCCAGCACTCCGCCTCAGACGACGATGGATCATTTGGTGATTCTGCGCGAGTCATTGGACGTACTGAGGGTAGATGAGGTATGTACCATAGGACCATGCACTTGTATATTTATATAATTTATCATACATTATGAAACTGATTTCAATTTAATATAATGCAGGTAGTTTGGGATTCCCATCGTCTTATCCGGGATGATCGTCCGTTCCTTGATATTGCATTCTTTAGTGGATGCCTAAAGTGCATGGATGTCGTAAAACCCTATCATCCTGAAAGGGTTTTACGACAGTTTGGTAGGATACAGACGATCCCCCGTGCGCCATTAACCCCTGAGCGAGCTAGCAGAGGATCGACAACAGCTTCATACCGCATCCGGTACATCTTCTATAAGCAGTTATGGGAGAAGTGGGAGGATCACCTGCTGAGCACAGCGAGCAGGAGCCATCCAGTAACCCGACCCTCAGATTGCGTACCAGGATTTTGGAGTGGTTTTCTTGGATCACGCATCTGGCTGTTCACCCTCCGGGGAGCCGATCCAGTATCTACTCCTGATCACGTCCCGATGATGCTGATGCTGACGTGCTAGGCCGGCGTATTGCAGATGCGCTTGGCCTTTGCACTGGCATACTTGATATGGATCAGGAGGAGGCTGCTGCGTCACAGGGGACGCACATGTACGATATCATATCGCAGATGGCTCATGTGTTGCAGGGTCAGCATATCTCTACGGTACAGCCTGTTCAGCCTGATGTTTCTGATCCTAGTCATGCATCGCCACAGCAGTACAGGCATCGATGACGGCATGGTGGGGATCCCTGATGTACCTCATGTATTTTGTATCTTTTAGCACATAGTGCATCTTTTTGTAAAAGACATTGAAATTTGAATGAAAATTCACTTCCTTTCGGCTCATTTTGAATGAAAATCTTTTGAATTAATATAAATATGTCATACATTATACAAAATTGATTGTTGCAAGCAAAAGGACATCTACAACTCAATAGTCTCGCTAATAATGACATCAGACGAGATCGTTCATCTAAACTGGTGAATCCTAGATTCATATGAAGAAGCCCATCCGGAAGCACAGGATAAATAATGATTGTGCCAATTGCTTGCTATTGGGGGAATAGGATGATCTGGTAACAGAAACACCTATAAAATATAGAAATTAGTAAACATAATGAATTATTAGTCATGTAAGCATGATTAAGAGTTTTTCAATTAATATCTCAACAAAATGATTGCCATTAACGAACGCCACTGCAATATCTTTGCGGGATAAAGGAGGAAGAGGCACCGATCGTAGAGGTAGGAATATAAGACATTGTTGCAAGGAGAGATGATATAGGACAACGTTATAGCGGGATGCTATAACGTGCCCCATATCCGGCATAATCATCCACTAGTTAAAAGGTGGATCATTATCAAAATATGATAATGCATGCTCAATCTCCTCAAACCTCCCTTCGACAACAAATAAAGCACGATAGTGCTCTGAATTACATTGCAACTCATTCAATAAATCCTTCCTAATATGGAGCCAATCCTCCTCTCAAAATCCCAGCAAGTCAGCTATTGCTCTAAATCTGCAGTTGCTGTCAGCTTTAACATCCTTGATATGTTGGATGAACGGCCTTAACCCATCTGAAATTTGATCAATATAGATTGTTGGCATATTATATGACCGGGTTCGCTAACGAGAAACCTGTAAACCATTAACGAATGAATTAGACGGCAACAGAAACAATCACTTTGTAATAACAAATGGCACATACTGGCACCTACTGGCACGCGTCCGGCATGGGGTCCGAAAGTTGCCGGCACGTACCGGCATGCGTCCGGCATATATCGGCACGCGTTCGGCACATACCGGCATGGTCCCTTACTTAGTGAAAGAAATGCTTCGTACATTCTTCCTTGGCTGCCTCTTTGGCACTTGTGTCATTGGTGGAGTGCCTGTACCAGGAGAATAACTATCTTGTCCTGAAAGAATCAACTCAAAGGCAGAAGGATCACGGTGGGTAGATGTATCAACCTTCAATGAAGCTATGTATTTTTGTCCAAGATGATTCAAAATTCCCTTGGCTTGATCCAAGCTGTCTTTTCAACCTTGCATGTGCACTTTCAGCCCTAGAAAAGTAAATAAAATTTAATAAAAGGGAGATAACAATTGCGTAATTAAATTATAAATTTCTAAATTGATCAATTCCTTGTGATACTTATTAGTTGTCAAATTTCCGTAGTGCCTACATGTGTCCGTCCATGCTGCGACAAATCTTTCCTTGTACTTGCTCAGCCAAGTTTCTGACACATACCGTAAAGCATCTGGGTAGATAGTAAACTCTCTCTGGAGTTGTGTCCAGTGATCATTAAACTCATCTTCTGTGGTGGACAACACAAGTATATTCCAAGTCATTATAAACTTATCCCATTTCTCCTTTGTTTCAAATAACCTTTTGCACTGGGCCAAAACATTCCAGCTAATATGCCATCTACATAGCAAATGTGTTGCTGTAGGAAATACCCTCTGAATTGCATTCAATAGAGCTAAGTCTCTATCTGTGACTATCACCTCAGGCAGAGCATCATCGTCCATGACATTGTGCAATATCTCTAATGCCTATGTATAGTTATCTTCTCGCTCAGAGTCCATATACACAAAAGCAATATAAAATGTTAGGTCAGTTGATGTCACCCTGACAATCTCTAAGAGAGGAAGACGATATCTATTCGTCTTGTAAGTGCAATCCATTATCAACACACGAGGAAATGCATGCAACAAGTCTATACTGCCAGGGTGTGCCCAAAACAAGTCACGCACAGCATCAGACTTGATACAATTCCTATGCCACTCAATATATTTACACTCAGATAATTTACCAAGAAGATGTTGCATCTGAGATCTCCCAGCAATCTCTATAGCCTTGCACTTCTGTCGTGCATTATAGATTGTCTTCATTGTCGTAACATTGAGGGCATCCCTTTGCTTCAAAGTAGATAAAATATCCTTAGGCCGAACCAAACTCTTTGACATCTCCACTAGTATTGTAGTCTCCTGCTTAGATAATCGTCCCACATATGAGTGCCCCTCGAGATGCTTTGCAGCTGGATGATTGTGCACACCGCAAATGACCGTTAACATCCAATCATCTGCAGTGTCCAATTTCTTCCCTCTTAAGGTAAAAGGACATCCATACTTCTTAGTGCCACTGGCCCTGGTCTTTGATCCCTTTTCCTTGATGTGTTTACTTTTGCAAGTACCGCTCCTCTCGCAAGAAAAAACAATTTTTGGTTTCTTAACATTGCTGCTCGAATCGGATTTTTTAATAATAACGACAAATCCATTCCTCTTTCTGACTTCCCGACACCAATTACACATTTCTTCTCTACTTTTGAATATCTATAAAATAAATAGTTTTATGTTGGTAGACAATTTTAAACATTGCTCAGTCAAATAATACGAAAATAAATGCAATTAAATTTTACTTCGTAAGTTGTAAATTTATTTGTGTAATCCATTACACAATCGGAGCCAATCACGCTGCATTCGATCGAAGCATCGTCCTGCACGATCAAATAATAACTTTTAACCCTAATCATAATTAATCAAAACAAAAAAAAAGAATAAACACTCTGTTCGGCCACTCAGGGCCGAACATAAATCTTATGTTCGGCGACACAGGGCCGAACAGAAGAATTCCTTCATCCGAATAGAAGAAAGAATTCTTCTGTTCGGCACTAGTGGGACGAACATATTTAAGTTGTTCGGCCCAGTGTGGCCGAACAGAGCTAACCTGTTCGACCACACAGGGCCGAACAATGCACGAACCGAAAAAAAAAAGAAAATTTGGAGACGGAGATATAAACTAACCTTTGTGACCGTAGCACCTTCATAAATTATTAATTGCTTGTCCATTGCTTGATTTAAGGTTGAAATTGCTTCAATCGATGATCCAATGATAATCCGGAGTGAGGGAGGTGGGAGGACGATCGCACAGGCTCTGAAGGGGCTGTTTGGGGGGGGAGGGGGGAGGGGGGGCTATTTAGTAGGAAGGAATATTTTGGTCCTAAAATTTTAAGGGTAAAAATGCTATTTTTTTAATATGGCATGAGGGCTCCTCAGTAAAAAAAACGTGGGCAAATGGAATGACTCCTACCTAGGGGTGCAACTTGGGCTGGGTTCAACCCGAACCCGGCCCGCAGAACCCGATTTGCAGCAGTACTCAAACTCTAATTTGCTTAACCCGAACCTGAAGGATCCGGGTTGAACCCGAACCGATTTACAACTTGGGCCGGGTTAGGGTTGCAGTCAACCCGAACCCGAGAAAACCTGAACCCGTAAAGCCACAAGCAGCAGGCCCACTGGTATTGTGGAAGTGATGATTTAGCCTTGTTTGTTAGGTTTAAAGTATGTAGAGCTGACAATAGTTTTGTGAAAGTGATGATTCTTGGTATGAACATTTCATCAGAATCTTCATTACCTTTTAAAATGAGCAATATATATTTAACCATTGCATTTTATCATGTAATGTTGATGGACCAAACTAGTATCTTTTTTTTTTGAATTATCTTCTTTGAGACATTTATAACTTCTAATATGAAGTTTGCCAAAATTTTATGAAAGCATCTGAGAAGATGTGATGAGCAGAAAACTAAAACATTTAGGAAAGGGGCGATGAGTAAAAAATTAGAGAGCTTTGGATGTCGAATGCAGTCTCGCTACTTGGAAAATATCTCTCATACCAGACTTATGTGGTCTTCTAACTGGCTCTTTATATCGTCTCAATATTTTCTGCTTCCAAAGGATAAAGGTGACTTCATCAATGCATATGGTGGCTATTGAAATGTTATGCAACATTTGAATTACTTTGAATATGTTTTGGTTTAAGAATGTACTTTTTTTTTGTTTAGTCTTATGTAAAATATCTATATTTTAGACATATAATTTAAAATGTGAAGCTTGTTTGTTTTAAACTTCAGCTTGTTTGTACAATATAAGGCTTATTTGTTTCAAACTTTAGCTTATTTGTGTAATGTTAAGCTTGTTTGTTTCAGATTGTCATATATTTTTTTTCTATCAACCCGAATTCCAACCCGAAACTCAACCCGAACCCGATTTTTAAAATAGGGTTAGGGTTGAGGTTTTATAAATAGGGTTAGGATTGATATTTTATAAATAGGGTTAGAATTAGGATTGAGAAAACTCGAGTTTCATGAGCCCAAGTTGCAACCTACTCCTTCCTAAAGCCTTGGGCTTAAAAGTAAAACCTTTGGCTGTTGTACCTTAATTCATGGTTAAGTCGCTGGGTTACCAAATTATTACACGAAACACATTCAAAACAAATATTTTTTTTTGTTAATAAAACCCCTGGTTGTTGGCCACCGGCTTATTAAAATTCTTTCCCGCTCCCGGAAGATCTCTAGGGTTTTAGATCTCTGCCCTCCTCTCTTTCCGTCTCGATCTCTTCTCCGCCTCCATGAATCTCGCCCGAGCCTTCGCCTCCCTGCTCGCCTCCTCTTCCTCTCAATCTAATAAATGGTTATCGATTCGCCCCGTCGCAGTCGCCGCCTTTCAATATTCCGCTCTTTTTTCCACCGACGCTGCCGCGCCGGCCAAGCGCACCTCTAAGAGGAACCCGGAACCTAAGTCGGAGCAGGACCCTCTAGGGTTTTCGAATTCCGACTGGAATTCCCCGGGTCAGAGGGAGCTGCCTAGGCCGAGCGAGGTCCCTTTCCAGCCCAAAGTTGCCAATTTGGTGCACCTCGTCGGGACTGTCGGCGTCCCCGTCCAGCTCCAGACCTTGCCCAACGGCATGTACGCTGCTGTGTCGGTCCTCGTTCAGGACAATTCAAAGGGCTTGCCACAGTTCTGGTATGCTTAATTTGTTGTTGAGATGTTCCTGGAGTTGGTTATGCCTTGAATTTCATTGGAAAAATGGCTGATTCGTTGTGATTTCCTTTTGTCTTGACTGAGTGATATATATAATTTTTTGTGTATTTGAGATATATCTGATGTTCCTGATTTTTCTTAGCTTCATAGATTGGATGTTGCCATTACTAATCTGATATTCTTTTTCATCAAGTCCAGCCACAGTCTCGGCGTCATTGATATGTCTACTCATTGGACACAACTTGAGAAGTAGTGCCATGATTTGGCTGGACATGGTTTTGTTCCTGAATGTCAAAATCCAAACTTGATAAAGCTAATCGATACCACATTTGGATTTAGCTTTGTTTCTTGGCTATTCTGTTGAATTTGATTTGAGTTAGATTTGATTATTGGATCTAAAATAGAACAACGAACATCTTCTTGAATATATTAATTTCTTGAATTTATTAATTTCTCCTATACTTTTCCACAACATTTTAAATTTCTGACTGATATAACTTCCAACTTCATGGAACTTTATAATGGTGAATCCATTTCATGGCTAGAATTTATACATAAAAAAATATTATTCTTGATTTTTCATGATTCTGAGTATCTTTTTATCTAGGAACGCTTGACCCACCTTTCCAGATGCTGGGTCTATTTTAATGTTCTTATCAGTGCAGAATGCATTTATGTATATATGCATGTAAAGTATTATTGGATTATTTATGTAAATATTGTTTTGAATTTGACCATATTTTAACAAGATCTAACAGGCTGGTGGTTCTAGATTTGTGGTCCAAATCTGTTCATTTTCTTATAATCTGGTTTGATTATTGGATTTTGTAGCTTTTGTCTCTTTTTATCAGGGAGTATGAGTATGGCTTTTGCACTCATGAGACCCTGCTCTTTGTTGGAGTCATCAAGCGTAGCTATACCATCTGCTATAATAACTTCCCCAGGAATAACATGCTGTATTCAATTACGACAAGTTGATTGAGAATTAGAAAATTGGTATTCTTAATATTTTGCTTGTTTCTAATTGAGCTTTTTTTTACAGCATATATTACTATTTTTTTCATATTGATATAAGGCATTGAAATTTGCTCACATGCACATATTTGTTAATATTTGAAGAATTAACGCTTGCAATACATTTAATTGCTGGGTTTCCATTCTAGGAGCATTGATGCTTAGGTAGTCATAGCGTTATTGTTCATGAAGGAAGATAATGCCTTTAAGTAATTTATTCCACTTCCATAGGACTTTTATTTCCTTTTCTTGCTCTTAGTTTTGTTCTGTGGATGATTTTAATGTTTTGTAACTTATGATATTTGTACGCCCTGTCTCTCCTCCTCTAACTTTTAGGAACTAGCATAACTTTTATCTACTACATTAAGTTCACTTGTGATTTTTGTGCTATTCAGGATTCCCATTATTTTTCAAGGTGATCTTGCACAATGTGCTGCATGCTATTTAAAGGAAAATGACCTTATTTACATAACTGGACAGCTAAGTGGAGATGTACCTACAATCACAATTAAAGATTCTCAGACTAAAATACAGGTATATTTTCCTTACAAAAGTGCTTGGCTTATGTTTTCACCATTGCTTACTTTTTGATGTAAACTGATATTGGCATAGCATTTTTTTGCAAGATTTTTAACCTTGGAATATTGATAATTAGATGGTGCTCCCTCTTCGTATTGTGCAATATTTGGCTACGGAATATAATGATAGGCCTTCTCTTCATTGAAGCAAAAACTTTGAACTAGGTCTCATTGGGTTGCTTTTCATGCCACTTTTTCTATATAACTAACTACCTAATTAACTGATTAATTGATAAAAGCTCCTCATCTCGACTCTGGGCCAGCAGTTTCCAGCTTGGTAGTCTGAATAATAATGCCTGTCAGTGGAAAAAGCAAGCTGGCTTTGAAATATGATGGCATTGATGGATTGAAGTTGCTGTACTTGAAGGAACTTTCTCCAAAGCATGAAGGCCATGTTTGGTTGAGCTTGCTAAGATAGTGTAGAGAAGAGCGGGGTGATTGATTCTCCAGGAAGCAGAGATCTGAAATTTAATTTAGATCTTCTTCTAATAATCTGAAACCTACATCCTGTCTTATGCAGAATTTTTTTCCTGGATCAAATTCATAGGCCTAGGGTGAATGCTCTATTAGTTTATTTGCAAATCCTTGAGTCTCAAAGGAAGAAGTAGAAAATGACAAGTAAGATCTAAAGAATAGAACAAAATTTTCATTAATTCATCTTCAACCTCGTGGGGATCAACCCACACCTGCATTTATAGGAAATAAATCATAAGAAGCCTAGGCTTGATCTAACCATTGATTTAGTTAAAACTTTAAACTAGCGACTGAAAGGTATTGAAAAGGGACTCTTACATCTCTAATTCCTATCAGAACACTTCGAAGCCATAATAACATGAGTCCATTTGTTACATATAATAATGTAAAACATGTGTTCCATCGAGATGCTGTGAATCATTTAAATTATATGTGAAATAGCATCATTTAAATTATATGTGAAATGGATGCCATGTCTCAAGTTATGGCACTTAATTTATGACCAAAATTGAAACTGAAATATTGTAATTCTAAGAATTTTGAACTTATCCAATGTTAGACGTCTTGGCAATCCTAAGCTACAACAGTTGGCCTTAACTTTGATTAAACATTACATAAAAGAAAATATTTAAAATAAATGTGTGCGTGAGAGAGAGGATGTGGAACTCTTCAACTTTAAAAAAGGCGTGGCATAATCCACTCAAAACTGTAAGCTTTGCTCCACTAAGTAATAAATGCCAAATTTTTACAGCTGTTTCATGCTTAGATAAAGTTGTCAAAGAGGAAAAGTCAGAAGCTAACCTATTTAGATCTTTGAATACAAATTCATCTAGTCCTACTTGACTTGGTTCAATAGAAACCGTAAATTACTCTAAATGTGTCACCAAACTAATAAAAGACTGTAGCCTCAAGTCACAAATCAAAGACCAGCCCAGATAAGGTAACATGACATGTTTCGGTGCCAAAAACTGATTCCCAGATGCATTTTGTGGCTGACATTTGCCCCAATGATGTTCGTGTGGCATTGTGTGCCGTTCAGTATTTTGCATTATTTTTGTTCTTTGGACATTGCTTTGGATCATTTCAAGTGTGTTTGCATTGCTAAATCAAAGAATAGTCTATTTGCATATGTGTTCACTGAGTTATTGTGTGCCATTTATCTGGTGAAGTATTTCTAACAAGGTATGCTGAACCATATCAAATCTCTTGGTACAAGGTGTATTGAACTGTACCCGTGCAGAACCGGTATAGTTCATCATTTCGAAATGGTACAGGATCAACATCGCTCCGAACCACCCCATATAGCCCAGAATTACCTATACCAACCTTATACTAGCCGTGTACTATACTAAACCATCTTGTACCATGTTAAACCGCTTGGTTCGGCTCGGTATAGGGCAGTTTATGGGTTGAAACCTTCACCAAACGAGTTTGGTATTGAAATGGTTCCGGTTCTTGATACGGCAAACTTTGATTTCTAAAGCTGTTGTTGAAGGAAGATGAGTGCATTGTTGTTGTCAGTGGCCTTCATTTGCAACTGTTGCTATTTGATGATGATTTGCATATGATGTGCGCTAAGTAGCATATGAAACACAACTTATCCATTCATTCTCCTAAGAAAAGATCAAGCATATAGCTGTTATGCTTTGGACTTTTTTAACTAAAAAAAATTGTGCATTGTCAATTATTACGTTAAAACAGTCAAGACTACTTTTTATGGATTTTCTGAGATATGCAAAAAAAGGGTTCAAGCAATGTCAGAAGATTTAAGATGCTGAGATCTCTAGCCATGCTTTCTCTTTCTCTGTTTTTACAGGTCGTCTAGATTATCATTATTGACAAAATACCAGTTTACAGTTTTTTGTGTAAACAGTAGTTGCTGAACAAATGTGTAAGAAAATCAGCTAAATGACAAAGTAATGTACATAGATAACAGAAAACCGACAGATCTATTTTGCACAGCAATGGGTAATTGTTTTCAAGTAAAATTCATTTTCAGAAATTTACTCCCTCAACTGTCAATATTTTCTATTCAGAAATTAGATATGAAAATATATTTCCTCTACACAAGTTGCTTACACAAATTCACTAAACGGCATCCTTGATTAATTCTTAGATTTGAGATATACACTTTCTTTATTAATTACACTAAATAACTGTTATTTACCTACAGGTCTTGCGAGCATATCTAAGGCTTGCTTTGTGAACACATATTTGCTTTTATTGCCATGATTATTTTCTGCTCTTGTTTTGCTGGTTCTACTTATTAACATTAATATTATATTATTAATTCTAGAATTGACACCTAAGTTATGATTGTTGTAGGTTTTTGCTCATAGCTTAAGTTTTGTGCAAAAAGAATGTCTAGAAAAGGAAGGTCAGAGAGTGTCTGGAAAACATAAAGCAGCTTCTGATAGTTCAGGTTAATTTCTTGTTTTACGACTCAAACTTTGTATTTGCTTTTGCTGGTTATTTGAAGTTTTAATTTGAATTTGTTATTTAATAACATTGTGTTGGTGATGCATTAGTTGGTATACTTTGTGATTTAATTTCATTTGCAATCTTTCTTTGCATGGAATTCAATCTTTCTGTTTAACATAATAAGTTTAGAGGAGAATGGTCCATATATTGTGATTCAATGGATCCAGAACTTTGTCTTTGGAAAAAAAAACTTACTTTTCGTAGTGAGTTTCTATTTTCTCTTCAGACATATATGTATATGGATAATGTATATACATATATATGCTTATATGTGTGCATGTATTTACAATGTGTGTGCACGCAGGAATGCATGCTTGTATATTTATTCAAATGCTTTCAGCTTCCTATTCATCACATTTTTTTCCTAGTTTTGATCTCCTTTTTTAGCTTTCCTTTTATAGGGGAGGAAGTCAGTGTGGCTTATACTGAATAAAAAGTCCATCCATAATGACGTTTCACTAGTGATTGATTAATAATGACTAATGCTAAGGAATTATCATTGGGTCTAAAGTATTTTTGCTTGAGTTTTGTAAAGAACCATGCTTATTGCATGTCTTATCCATCAGTTAACAAAGTCCATATATGGCTTTGACTAAACATGTCTGCTAATTTTATTTTCTTTCACACACAGTGTTTTCTTTCTGTAATATCTCCATATATCTTTCTGATTCAGACATTTTATATTTCCATTCAACAATGTGCTAGTAAATATAATGTCTAGTGCAGGTTCAGACATACGCATTTTTTTCTTTTGAATCTGATTCTCTAGCTTGTCAAGACCATGATTTCTTAATTGAGGAATCAATGATATGCTGTACTATGACTATCTTGTGCATGGTAGTTATGCAATTTATTTTAAAAGCTATGATAATGCTCAGTCGTTTTCTTGTTTGTTGTTTAACTTTTAAGCTCAGCAATTGAACTCACTAGAATGTTTAACCTTCATAAACATCTCTTGTGATGTTCCTTACTGCTTAGTTATCTTTTTTATTTGGGGGGGGGGGGGGGGGGGAGTATAGTGATCATGAAGGAGCAAACTTTTTTTCTTTGCTAGTGCCTACTATTAGACTCATTGATGTTAGTGATTTGATGGTAGGTTTGCCACAATTATCGAGTTGAGTAATCTTATTTATATTAGTTGTCTACATTTTGAAATAAATAGTGTGCCTTCCTGCACAATGGACTTTGAACTGTTAATGTTTGTCTGTGTGCATCATGCAAGCTTTTCATATTAACTGAGTGATAATGTTGAGGTCAGTGCATTAGTTGAAGTGCCTTTAACAAGGCTTGGCTAGCAAAGAATCCTAAATAGTGTTGTCAAAGGCGCTAGGCACACTTCAGGTTCCAAGACCCCCTATTGCCTGAGGTGCAAGATGCAAAGTGAGGTGTTAGCTTTTTTTTTTTTTTTTAAAAACACATTTCATGGAAAAAATAATCAAGATCTAAATACCCATTTACTTGTAATGAACCATACTTAAACTAAACTTAGAGTTCTAATTTTTTCTGATTCCAAGTTATCTGTATTTTCGACTAAATATTAGAAATGGGAAAATATTTTACTTCTTCCAGCCATTGTATACCATAATGAATGGAACAAATTGATCATTTTTCTAGAAGTTTCCAACAAATGGACATCTCTGCAAACGTAAAATTAGATCACAGATTCAGGTGAAAAAATTCAGGAAAAACTCCACAAAAAAGAGAAAAGCTCAAGGAGCTAAGATGCTTCAAATGACAACAAATTCTAGTCCGTTTTTGACAATCTTTAGGCTAGACTTAACACTCACCTGCACAAAAATTAAAAAAAGAAAAAAAAGAAGAGAAAAACTGAGAGAAGATCAAACCATACTCTCTTCTGCAATTGGCCATCACCAAACTCCCTTACATTCCAGCGAACAAGTTCTTCATAACTTCAAACCATATGGATTAAATCCAAACACCATTTAGAAAGGAGCAAAAATGACTATGGACTGAGCCACCTACCTCCAGGGGGGGGGGGGGGGGGGAGAGAGAGAGAGAGAGCCGGATTTCTCCATAGCCACCACCATGATGATGTCCACCGCCATACTTGAAGAAGAGTTTTCTTGATGATTGGAGGAAGAGAAGAAGAGAAGCTGTAAAAGGAGATGAGCAGCCAAGGCTTCTCAGTTACTTCCCTGTTTTTTTAATTTTTAATTTTTTTCATTTTAAGAAATTAAGGAAGGAGGCAATGCACCTTTTGATCAAGAAGAAATCTCCGAGGCAAAGTACTTGACAATGTTTGGATCCAAGATCACAGAGGAGAGATCTCATAAATTACTTGACAATATTTGGAATTGGTTCAGGAAGAACTCTTCTTTAATCATGATCCAAATCCCTATAAAAATCCTCTCTTCCAGGCATAATGGGAGGCGGCGCCAAGGATGAAAATTGGTTCTTGGTTTCTTGAAAAGCGATGGTGGTAGAGGCCGACCCTTTACCTTACGGTGTTGGGGTTGGATCTAGGTTTGGGACGAACAATGAGGGCGGATAAACAGCAAGGGCGAGATAGCGAGGAGTTTCATTCACTCGAGAAGACAGAATTAGGGATCGGATACGAGAGAAGAATCGAGTGAGGGCTGTCCTTAGGGATAGTCATGTGATATGGTGATACATGGTGGATTTTAGCTCCATGTGATGCAATGATCGGAGCAGATAAGAGGCGAGTGCCTCAACACCTTGCACCTGGCTCAACGCGCTTGCCTAGGCAGCGCTTTTCTAGTAGTGCCTCACTTGGGCCAATTTGAAGCACTAAGGCTGTGCCTAGGCGAGCACCCTTTTGCACCTTTGACTACACTGATCCTAAATCAAAATGACCAACCTCAACTTTATGCTCTTTCTCTTTCTTCACTTCTTTCCACTCCAATCCCGTTCTCTAGTGGCAATAACCTTAGTTACTAGAGCCAGGTGCAGGATCAGTGAAGTAGGTCTCATTAAAAGAATGTGCAGGGAAGAGTATTTGGAGGTACCTTGATGTGGGTGCGCCACCCTAAGTGGTAGTTTCCTACCACTGTGATGAAAACTATTCAAGAGTTTTTTTTCTTCTGTTACTCACTCAGTTCATGCTTCTCCATCAACCTATTGATTATTTCTCATGTCTTAGATGCATGTATTTGCCTCATGAAATATAGTATATGCCTAAACAAAGGCCTTATATTTATAACCATAGTCCTCCCTTGGATCATTAATGCAAACGTCACATGCCTTTTGCTAGGATGACAGGGGAATCGCACACTGTTTGATCCATATCCCTGCCCACATTACACATGGTTTCTTACTAGTTCAAATTTATATGAGAGATGTGACTCATGCCTTTCAATAGACACCCCAGAACAAACATAGATGTATCTATAGTGGAGATAATGTGAGTCCTGTAGCCTACTTAATCAGAAGGAAACTGTTCTAGTCAATCATATTATCTTTCAGAATTACAGTTCCATTTTATTGGTATATGAGCTACATTTGGAACAGAAAAGTAAGATCTTTGGGGAGTCATCTTATGATCACCATATATTCTTACTTCTGTGTGTCAAATGAAATAAAAACACAGATAGCAGAGTTTTCTTTGCTTATTTTCCAGAGAAAGCTTTTTTTTTTTTGTAAGGTTGGACTCAAGATGATAATGGATTAAGAGCATTCATTACATTGTATCTGTTTTCTCATGATTTTCCCAAATAAGGAAATTAGGTGATTTTTATCAGAATCATAACTTTTGGATCATATGCTTTCTGAAAACCTATTCCAGTGAAGGTTGCTTCATCTTTAAATATGCCTTCTTTTTGGTGATGGCAACTCTATGTAATATTTTGTGGGTTCTATGGTAATCCATCTTATGCTACAGTAATGATATAGAGTTTTAATCTTGAGTTTTGTTCACTATAAGTGACACTTCTTTGTTCTCCCATCTTTCTGCCTTGGTGTCTATGTTTTCTGCCATCATCTGTTTTCTGTGAATGTAGAATAACATTTTTTTTGCTGTTTTTTTTATGTCTGCATGTGTTGTTGTGATTACTGTTCTATTTTTATGATTGTTTTAATTATCATAACAATTATTATTGATTTAAGTAAATTATTTACTTAAATCATTGTGGCTTTTAATTCGTAATTCTTAACTGACTATTCGAATCTGATTAATGGGTGATCTCACTTGCTCACTGAATTAATGTTGTCCATTATAGCTGAGCTGGGGGAAAATTCATCTGTCCTGCACTTATGGAATGATCTTCTTGCAAATCCTCATGAATGGTGGGATAACAGATCAAGTCAGGTGAGTTAATTCCTACTTTTTGTTTCCCTTAATGTCTATTCACTGCATGATGCTGTTGTTCTTTGTTTTTCAATTTTATTTGACCCATAAATATATGTCTAGAGCTATCCGAAATCTGCAGCATTTAAACATAAGGAGAGTGGCCAATTACTTTGGATAAATGAGTCTACTCCAGAGTGGGTTCTATCAAAGTTGGATGGTCTGTCCTTCAGAAATAGTGGTAAGTTCTTAATGTTCTTTAATTTAGCTTTTCTACTGGGGAAGAAATAAATATTTGTCATAAGATAATATAACCAAGTCTGTTTTCATCCAATCGTCATATTGTTGCATATGTTTATCTCAGGCAATGTAGGAAAGCCAGAGGGTTCTATGAAATTATGGAATGATCTTGTTGTCAATCCACAACAGTGGAGGGATAATCGAAAGGATAAAGTGGATGGATTGGTAACCATTTGTCTCATTTTCTTCTCTTTTGCATTCTTTAGTGATGATATGTATTTCATCATCCATATCTGTAAAATTTGACATGCCATACAGAAAAATCTCAAGTACCCAGATTTTAAACACAAGGATACTCGGAAAGGATTATGGCTTGACAGTGCACCAGATTGGGTGTTACCAAAACTGGATGGCTTAGTGTTCAATGGAAGCCATGATATGGAAAATCAAGGGAAAAAAGGAATTGTAGTACAAGCTGAAAACACTGAAAATGGTGCTTCTGAAACCTTTTACCTATATAGTTGCATCTTTATATATCTGATTGTTATTGAATTTTGGCAAATTCTGTTGAATTTGCAGGAATTGTTAGCGGGGAAATTCATAAATTTAATGAAGGAAAAAACTCTTCTGCAGTATCTAAAATGAAGAACGATGGTGGGTGTGACTGGATTCTCCTCTTGGTTGTGCTTGTGTTATTTTCCATTTCAATGTAGCACACATGTTTTATAGGCATTCTGACATTTTCCAGAATTTAAATAGTCTACTTTTCTCCACTTTCTTAGTTGAATGTTTCAACTATGGTGGGAATAGATCATGATATGGCATCTTTAACCAACCTAAAGTAGATAATGGTTTAAGTAGTAAAGTACAATTTGTGGAGTTATATGGTTTTATTGGTGTTCCGTGTCAAAAAGATACAGGATTATGTTTTGCTTACCTTTGGTTATTTGGTAAAATTTTTGCTTTGTTTGACCTAATTTTTGACTTATGAAGCCATTTAGAGCTGTTTTAAACTATCTTGACACTTTGCAATTGACCCTGATCAGAGGATTTATGGAGAAACCTTGTGGATAATCCTAGCAAATGGTGGGACAACCGATCTAATAAGGTGACCCTTTATGACTCCACAAATACCTATATTTTATATATCATGTCTCACACGTCATCTTTGTGCAAAATTAACTTTCATTGTCTATTTTTGTCTTGCAGTTGAAACCAAATTCTCCTGACTTTAAACACAAGGATACTGGTGATGCTTTGTGGCTTGGTTCTTATACACCTCAATGGGTTCTGCAAAAGTTGCCTCCATTGAATACCAAAGGTTGTTGATCCTAATTAGGCCACCGTTATAACAGCCACCCTGCCTTCCTGAGCTACATGATGCGAGGCCTTTCTCAAGTCTCGATTTATGTGGGATTGCATATAGGTTTCCTTAACGATGATGAGAAAAATCTGTGCGCACCTGTGTCAATGTGCTGATTTGCTGCTGATGCAAGTGCAAGTGCTAACTGCATCCATTTGAAGTTGTGGCACAAGCTGACATTATTGATATCAGTTGTATCAAATGTGTGTTTTCACTGAAACAAGAATGTTACTGATATCCCTAGGTTTCATAGACCTCTTTGCCTAGAAAAGAAGGAAAAAAAAAAGCTACTGTTGTAATATAGTTCTTGTACATGCATTTGTCTTACCATACATTTTGAACATTTTATCTCTTGTAGTATATAATTGGATCATTTGCATGTTCAACTAAAGCAACTGCCCTTTATTCTGTGTTTTACTCTCATTGCATGGTGATATAACTTAAGTATTGTGCTTTCAAACATTTGGCTCAGTAACAGATTAGTTTTATGGCTAATCAATGGTTAACTTTTTTTATCTAATAAAAATTAAATTTTATTATTTCAGTTACCATGTGATAGCATATCTTAGGAACACTACAGGTGAAGAATAAAAGATTCATCAGAATTTCATCAAACAAGTGATTTAGCCATATGTGCTGGTGTTATATCCATTGCATTATTTAATCTATTATACGTACTTACTGTTAATCAAATTTAATCTATTATCCAAGGGAAGGTGCTGATGGCGTTTGAAGGACTGCTTTATTGAGCGACATCCGAAGGGGTATTCGGCAGTAGGGTACTATTTGGGCTGGCATAGCCTATCAGATTTGGTTATCGCAAAACCTGCTTATATTTATTGATGATGCAGTTACTCCTCTTAGGGTTGTGAGGAAAGTTATTGCCTTTTCTAAAGAATACACACTCCATTCTTCTGCTTCTGATTTTGACAGCTCTGGCCACTGGGGTTCCCCTGCTGCCTTGGCAGCGGACCGGCAGGCGGTATTCATATCTTGGGAGCCCCCTTCAAGGGTTGTCAAAATCAATTTTAATGAAAGTATTCGATGTAGATGTGCTGGCTCACCATTTATTATTCGTAGGAGTGATGGAGTTATGCTGGCGACGGATGGCTTCGGCCTCCTAGTTCTTCTGACTGAGCTTTATGCAGTTTGGGCTAGCATTTCGTTCGTCACTCGGATCCTTTATGCTCATTGTCTCTTCATTGAGGGGGACTTTATTATGGTTATCGGGTTTGGTAGGATTATGATGATCACATTCCAAGCAACTCTTTACTCCATGATATTTAGTCTATCCTTTGGGAGGCTCACACTGTTCAGATCCGGCATGTTTACTGGGAAGCAAATGCTACGACAGATTGGATGGCGGCCTCAGTGGCCTATGACTCTGGCTTATGGATGTAGAGACAGGAAGACCCCTGCCCCATTATTTTAAAGCAAATTTTATTTTCTGATGTATCAGGGTTGACTGCGAGACTAGTATGATCACTCGACTTTACCAAAAAAAAATATATCCATATTTTTAAAGGGCATGATAATTTTGACTTCTGCAAATGTATCATCTTTATATCTGAAATTATTTTCAAGTCTAAATACCTAAAACTTTTTCATATACGAGTTTCATTCAAAACTCATCAATATTATGTGCATTATTCACCATCCATTTTTCTAGCCACATACATCCCACATTGTAATGATAATAAAACTTTTAATTCTTTTGCGTTTAATTTAGCGAAGTGAAGTGCTCCTATTAATATGACTATTGAAATGGGCAAAAGCTGATATTAATAGAATGAGTATAAAGATAAGTGTATGCCAATAAAATAAGTGTATATATATATATCGTGCAAGAATGGTAAAATGACAAAGGATGGCATTCTTTTGAAACTCTCCCACCTGAACCAAGAAATCCCATCAATTAGGACCACAAAATATTAGATTTATAATAATATGAAAAAAGAACAAAAAAATATCTTGTCAAGATAATTATATTTATTACGATGAGTATTTTTTTAATGCACTTAAATATATTTGAATCACTTGTAGATGCATAACATCATGAGAATTAGGTGCAAAAGCACAATATATGTGTAGTAATAAAAAATATAAATATATTTACCTACATATTGACCTCATGCATGGGTAAAATTGGATTTCAAAAAATTTCAAAACTAACAATGGTTCCAACCTTGATTTTGCATGTTCTAATATGCATAATTTAAGATTTTAAATCAAAAGATGTATAGGTAATATATATAAAAATTTTTAGCTAAAATATAGTTTTGATTCTTAAACTTATTGTTATTATAGTTTAGTTCTACGTATTTTGAGAATATTATATTTTTGATAATTCATTTAAATTGATCATCATATCAATCAATTCAAAAGTTTGAGAGATTGTAATAGCTGATGGTAGGGGTGCAACTCGGGCTCATGAAACTTGGGTTTTTCTCGACCCTAACCCTAACCCTATTTTTAAAAATCGGGTTCGGGTTAAGTTTCAAGTTGAAATTCGGGTTGATGAAAAAAAAATAAACTAAAACAAACAAGCTTAACATTACACAAATAATAATATTTTTTCTTCTTTTGTCACTACGTTTCTAACTATATTAGATAATTTTTTATATATAATAAACCTGAAATTCAATATAACATCTGACAAAATGTGACTGTTTAAGCATAAAAACAACTGATTATTCAACCCTGAGCCCTGCTATAATACATCGCACAAGAAAAATAAGCAGCTATTCAACAAACAACAAAAGATAATTTCTTAAAGCTTTCTAACCCATCAAGTTAAAGATCAACATCATAAAAGCATTCCAAGAAACTCGAAAACAGCCTGCAATGAAACCAAAAATAATAAATAATACATCAAAAAGAAGAGAACGGATGATCTCGATCTCATACCAGCCACTCAGCTCAAGAATCATCTCCCCCTTCTTCACCAAACTCAATCAATTAAAGGAAAATGAACCACATCATTGAAATCAGCACATCAGATCTTTCATGTATAAATCAAGAAATGATTGAAAAGAAAGGGGCGAAAAAGAGTAATTCAAACAAATCAAGAAAGGGGATTGAGGAAGGGAGGCGATTCGAATCAAATCCCATATATGAAAGTAAGATTTGGCTTAGGGAGATGGGGATACCTGGGGAAAGTGGGCGCTCTGCGACTAGACGCTGTCGTCGTGGCGGACAATGCGGCGGAAGTGAGGCATTGGCCGTTGATCTCGCACATCAAATGATCGTCGACGTACGTTTGCCACGACATCTTCTCCTGCTGCTACTATTCCGCTCACGCCCTCTTTGCTTCTCGTCGGCGAGAGTTCTCTCGCTCACAGATGTCGACTTTTATAGCCCCCAGGAGAGGCGATTAGAGTAATAGCGTTGAACCGAAGCAGTCAAAAAAGGAAGACCTGCAGTCCTCTTGTCTTCAACGGAGCCCAACCATTAAGTAGCCATGGCTTCTCATCCTTGTCGAAAACTAGATCCAGAGATCTAGATCCATCCGAACGCCATTGCCATCTCTTCTCCAACGACGGTTTCTAGCAAAACTCAACCCACAATCCATAGAACAAGGATACATGCAGGGGATGAAACAAAAAATTACATATGGATTTCGTTGCTCGCCGATGACGATCGAAAAGATTTGGCAGCTCCCCTAGGTCCGATGAAGTCACGAAGGCGAGCGGCGGCGACGAATGGAAGGCTGGGAGGCGGGACTCGGCAGCTAGGGTTGAGAAATCAGAAAGAGGGCAAGCGGGCGGGCGAGCGGAGATTCCGAATAACTTATAACGAGTTTGGGTTATCTCGGGTCGGGTTGACTGCAATCTGAACCCGGACCGATTTTAAATCGGTCTAGGTTAAACCCGGATATTTCAGGTTTGGGTTGGGCAAAGATGAGTTTGAGCACTATTGAAATTTGGGTTCGGTGGGTTGGGTTCGGATTGAACCCGGCCCAATTGCACCCTAGCTGATGGTTTAAGAATAAAAATATATTTTGAGTAAACGTTGAAGGACCAAATCGAATACTTTCGGCGGTTCTTCTAATGTAAATCACGTGTTCTACGCGTGCCGCCTTGTTTCCCATAAAATCCCGCTGCCCTCCGGGAGGAAGATAGGGAACAAAGATGCCGACCGCCGCAGCTCTAGCTTCGTTGTCCAACGCCCTCGCCTCACCTCTATGGGCGTCGAGCCGGAGGGCTCTATTGGCACCCGCTGCCCTCGCTCGCACTCGCGCTCGCGCTCTCGCCACCGCCCCTCCTCTCACGAACTGCTGCCACAAGAAGGGACTCTGCTGGGTCGCCAGAAAGAAGACCCCTCTTCCCCGCTCTTCCAAGGCAGAGGCCGTCGCCGTTGATAGCACTGCTTTCGCTTCAGCTAATTGGTAGTGGCATCTACTGCTCTCTTTCGTTGGATTTGGTCACGTCCGCACTGTTCTCGCAGTAAAATTTGATGATCGTTTAGCTTGCTTTCACTTGTTTTGATTGTTTATGGATGCATTTCTGTGCCACTTGTTGGAAATTTTGTTTGCATTGGAGATGTGTCAGTCTTTAGCTGTGTTGCTGTTGTGGAGGTGGGTTTTGTTAGTTTGGCTTGTTTCGGGAGTGATAAAAATTGGCTTTTTTTTTATTTTATTGGTGGGTTTCTTCGGCCTTTTTGGTCATATGTGAACACTGACCTTCTTGGCTGACATGCGAGCTTAACATAATGTAAAAATTTATGTAATAAATATGATGCACGGTCCCATGATTCTTATACTCGATGAGTTGGCTACTCCACGGTTATCTACTGTTTCAGAATTTTGTTCCTCAATGGTGCTTCCCTTTTTTTTTTAATGCGTTATGTTTTCCCCCCCGATGCCCTGATATAATTTGTAATGTCTGAATGTTGTTTAGTGATTCTTTTTCAATCTCATTTACTGCATACTCTCAGTCTTATTTTACAAAGAGCTAAACCATAGTTAATGCAGCTATCCAGAATACAAACGCCTACTCCCATGTCCATTACAAAGTGAGCCACCAAGGGTTGAGCACCTTGTCGTATCAGAAGAAGGGGTTGTTCTTGATTATATATCTAAAGCTTTGCATCTTCCCCCTCTGTAAGTATATTATTATTTTTCTTTCTATACATGCCCTCCAATTGAAGCCGCATCTATTCCCTAGCAAGAAGCAAAACATAATTACATAATTTTAGTTGACACAAGGAAATATTTGAAGGGTGTTGGGGAGGGATGAAGAAAGTCCCTTTCTTTGACACGATTAAAACTTGTTAACCGGGTGTCAGGCCTAGCATTGAGAAAAGTGAATCCAAATAGTTTTCTCAATACTATAAAATACATGGGAAGATGGAAAAAAAAATGTTCCTGACTAGTTGGTAACATGCAGTCTCATGCTTACAGATGTACATGGAACAATGTTGTGTCATCTGTAGTTCAGAATAGTTCAGTGTAGCAATATAAATTAGTCTGGTGGTTGTTAAGTGTTAATCTGTAATCTTAATGTAGGGACAAGGAACAGATTTACTTATTTTATCATTTTCCTATAGAGATATGATTGGAACCATAGTGAGAGTATAGGGATGATAGACATAACATATTGTAGAAGTGTTATGTCCAGGTGAATAGGTATTGGGATCATATGTAAGTATGGCCTTCATACAGGTCATTGTGCTGCAGATACCTGGTTACCTATACAATTATTTATAAAGATTTCAGCTGAATAGCACACATGGTACATGTGTTAATGGTATCAACTGTACAAAGAGCCCACAATAAATTAATAACCCAAACTTTGATATACAACAGGTAAAGAAACAAGCATATAAATGTAGATATATATAATATTTTATATATGAAGGTATGTTGCAGATCTTATTCATTTTGGAGCTGTGCATTATGCATTAGTGTGCCCGAAGCCTCCTCCAAGTGCAACCCCTGAACAATTTCAGGTCTTTAAAGAGGTGACAGAACCCTCAGTTCTGCAAAAGAGATCATCTATTAAAGGAAAGACTGTGAGGGAAGCTCAGAAGACATTTAGGGTAACAGATGCTAATCAAAATGTAGAAGCAGGCACTTATCTGCGTGTTCATGTACACCCAAAACGCTTCCCAAGGTACCACTCATCAGTTTTTAATCTGTATACTAAGCATAAAAGGTTTTTTGCTGTTATGTTCTATTGTAACTGTTCACTCGCAGCAACTGTCATATTATTAAATGCCACCTGCTGGTGTAGCTACTTGGGGCCCCAGTCATTTGAAGGAGATGGCAGGGTTTAAATCCTGCACAGCAAAAATTTAATAAAGAGAAAATTTTTGTTGGTTTTGTGGCTTAAATATTAGTCTGTACTTATATTGATCTCAGACTATAATCAGGTGCTATGAAGTTGATTGGAAATCCAGAATCATAGCAGTTACTGATTCATATGTGGTCCTCGACAAACCAGCTGCAACTTCAGTATGTATTTTCTCACGTTATGTGTTTTCATACTTCTTCATCGCTGGTATAACTGAAATTTGTCTTCTGCATGCTCCAATTTCTCAATAAACAAATTTTGTATTTATGTCCACTATCTGTTCATCTTTTATTGGATTTTCGTTCTTTAATTTTTGTATTTTCTTGGCCAAAATTCCTAAGGTCCATCTAGGTACAAGTATTCATTTTGTCTGACTGAAACAACTGATACCATGTTATTGGACCTCACAGAAAAGATATAAGCTTATAAAGTTTCTCATGAGGAAAAATCTGACAGTGATCAAGCTTTTGTAGATTAGGGGTTTATGGTCATTGCTAACTTGTTCACTGAGGATAAAACCAAAAGTGGTTTTGTTAATGGCAATTAAATTGGAGGAACATCTAGAATTCAATTTGGATGATTGATATTAAACTAATTTATACTGTTTATCAAGTGAAAAATGTGATATGAAGGACTTATATTCGTTCATTATCAATTTTAAAAACTAACACACAATGTCTAAAATTCTGTGATCAGAACATCTTATAAAAACGACACTTCCATTATTTTTCTGAGGATTTGTATGCGTTTAGCGAGTGCACTATTGACTTAAATAAGTATTCCACTTTGCCGATATTGCAGGTTGGAGGAACAACAGATAATATCGAAGAATGTTGTGCAACATTTGCTTCTCATGCCTTGGGATTGGAAACTCCTCTGAAGACAACCCATCAGATAGATAACTGCACTGAGGGCTGGTGCATATTCCTTCCTATAACTGTACATCAATATGTTGACAATAAAATGAAAAAATAATGGGTTGAAATATTGTTTTTGCAGTGTCGTATTGGCTAGAACGAAAGATTTCTGCTCTATTTTTCATGGATTGATTAGGGTAATATTTATACAATATACTGCTGGCATATATATATATATATATATGAACAAAAGACTGTGCCACAGATCTAAGATCTAATTTCTATACACAAATGTCCACCATCTAATTTCCACTAACATATGTTGAAGTTCGGTCATGAAAACCAGGAAAAGCAGGTGAGAAAGTCTTATCTAGCTCTTGCTGCTGCCCCTGTGCCTGTTGGAATAATTTCACATTACATGCGCCCTGTGAATATTGCTCCAAGATTGGTTTCTGAAGGTAATTCAGAAGGATGAGCTACTATAACAAGTTCTGAGCAATATAATTGCAGCATATTTGACTAATATAGTTGAATTTCTGCATGATATATGTATGTATCTAAAGGTTACAAATCTTTTGAAATTTTAGTGCACACAAAGTTTTCTGCTGCCTTCTGTCATTCTGGAATTCTGAAAGATGGTCAAATTAGAAGTACATATATAAAGGTTACAAATCTTTTAAAACTTTACTGCACGTACAGTTTTCTACTGCCTTAAATTCACTATGGAAAATATATGTCAATGAATGATTTGTTATTCTGAAATTCTGAAAGATGGTCAAATTAGAAGCTTCTTTTCAGCTCATATATCAACTGGGGTTAGATTGTTTATCAGTTCATTTTGATCTAATTGGGACAAGCAACACAAAGCATAAGAGAGGCACAAATCCAAAAGAGATTGGTGGAAGAAACTGCTGGAATATGTTTCCATTGTATAAGTTACCTGTGACCTGCATTGCTTCTTTAACTTCAGAGTATGTGGCTAATTACTTGTTGAAAGAGGATCCCTAATATGTGAGGCTGTTAGTGTAACCATGATGCTCAATGAAGCTAGTTCATCTTCATATGTTAAAAATTTTGGTCCTCTCATACTAGGATCTAGATTGCAAGAGTTGAGGTTTCTTTGGAGGCTTTGGTGAATGTTGGGAGGATGGATGATGAAAGAGGCTATAGGAACCTTTCCTGCAAGCCCAAAACTGTGATGATTGAGAGGGCTTTGAGGGTCAGATGAGGTTGCATGTATAATCATTGCAGTTCCAAAGTATCAAGGGCGGACCTTTTTAGGGACTTTTTTGGGAAAAAAAAGAAAAGCCTTTTAGCTTGTGGTGATCTTTTCATGAGATATGTGATGATAAGTCCTTTTAAGTGATATGATTTTTTTAATCTATAAAATTATTTATATGCAATATATAATTTTAAACGTACACTACCACTTTTTGTCCGACCCCTCTGGAAAAAAAAATTGTTCTAAGGTCGACCACTGGAAAGCATCTGGTTTTTTGACAAAAATACATAGGTCCATTGTGCCAAAAGAGCTCTTAAGCGATTGCTTATGTCCATAAATGTCCTTAATCTAGGGAAACTTCTCGTACTTTGTTGAGCTATAGACCCAAATGGTTTCTCTATATGGACTCATTTAGATCACTAAGTACAAAAGGAATTTAATATATCCTTATTTTATTCCTTTGTTTTTCTAGTTCATGAACACAAATTCGAGATTCATCATGGTAGCCTTCTCTGGTTTAACTTGTACAATTTCATAATTCTCAAATGGATTTGGCATTATCATTTGGCAATCCCTCACCTTCATTTGCACATTCATTTCTAACTCTGCCATTCCTACTTTGCCACCATCTTTTAGGTGGGTATGTTGACAGATGGTGGCTACCTAATGAATCAGACTGAGGCTAGAGTTTCACTCTATGTCCTTAAGACAATTTCGTCCCGCAATGGTGCTTACGGTCAGTATGACGATTGTCTTCCAGGATACAACAGTCTCCTTTTGATGAAAGTAGCACTACAATTCACCAAAACTTTCGAACCAAGAATGCTACTCTCTTTTTAATGCACTATTGCTATACTATCCTTAGGAAAGTATGCAAATGCCTAAGAGAGAAGAAGACTAGAATTGATTCAAATTGAACTCAATTCGGAATGGCTTGGGATTCATGAAATGAGAGGGTCTAGGGTTCTATTTATATGTTTTTAGGTGCCCCTTGGAACCCTACGAATTTAATTAAATTTAAATTCTATTATCAAAGGATGTGAGGGTTAAGGGCTTATCACCCTTGATATGCCCTTTAGACATCGTGATCTTCAGATCAGGCGATCGGATAAGCCTTTTCATGGCTGTGATCTGAAGATCAGCCGATCAGATAAGTCTATCCTTATCCTGATAAGCCTTTTCATCATCGTGATCTGATGATCACGTTATCAGATAGGCGGATGCCTATCACAACCGTACGATCGAACGGACACCTTATCATAACCGTCCTGTTAACTGGTCAACCAACCGTCCTGTTGACTGGTCAACTTGACTAGTTAACCGACGGATGTCAGCCGTTGGATCGTGATCAAGATTGTGATTTGATCACCGCATCTCGACCCTTCATCCGATCGATCAACGATCAATTGATCTCAGCCCCTTATCTTGATCCGATCAATCTCACCGTCGGATCATCTTGATCTATAAAAATTTAAAGCCCCTCAAGCTTCTCTCGACGATGCGCGTGCGAAGTGCAAAGTGCGCCTACAAAGCGCCCCCATTGCGCCCTTCGCACACGCGCGTGCGCATGCGCGAGGGTGATGCTACGCATCACCCTCAAGCTCTCCACTTGTGGTGAGCCTAAGGAACTTAAGCTTCAAGGAAGTGGTTTCCATATAAGTGAACCTTCCTTTCTTGATTTTTCCGATATGGGACTAAATGTCCCCGCAATTTCTCATTCACACACATAAGGCGGTAATGGGCTTTCAAGGCCCATTAGGGTATTTAGGGTCTATTTTGGCCCATTACCCAACAATCCCCCACATGAATGGAAATTGGACTTAGATCAAAGATCATCAGAGATCAGCAAAGGCAAACCCCCACATAAAAGGATTTTAATGCAAATGAATATGCAGACACACTAAAGAGAGTATAATGGGATGAAGTTGTATCGGGATAGGTAGCTTGTGGCTTTGAACCTTCCTTAGTGAGTTGTTATCGAGTTTACTTGCTAAAAGGTGAACACGATGTCTTGAACCTTTCAGCGTTTTGTGTAAACTAAGACAATAACAATCACGCAACTTCTTCCCGAGCATTCTTTTGGTTCTCATGGTTGTGTTCATTTTGGCCCCGAACAACTCCTGGTCTCATGAGTGCTTCAGAGAATTAAACCTTAAAATTCTCATAGAATTGGCCCAGTTCACACTCACATAGGTGATTCTTATTAAGAGTATCCTGCTATACCCCACATGATGTTCATGTCATAAGAATCATTAAAAGCAATGCTTATCCTAGTACCTTTAGCAGGTAGCACCAATTATCATAGGAATGAGTAGGATTGTACATCCTTAGTGCTATCAAGTCTCTTCATAATTTAGTTGTCCCTTTTGAACCTAGATCTTGGGATCTCCAGTCAGCTAGGTTGGGTATCCACTATGAAGATTTTTTAGTTATAGGTTTTAAACCCATTCCCCTCGATAAACAGTTTACTTGATCTCTTGGTAACCCTTTGTTAATGGATCCGCTAGGTTTTTCTTTGACTGAACATAGTCAATAGAAATTACACCAATTTCAAGTAACTGCTTAATGGTATTATGTCTACGACGTATATGTCTAGACTTACCATTATACATCTTATTGCTTTGCATATTGCCGATTGACTATCACAATGTATGCATATTGCAGACACAGGCTTTGGCCAACATGGAATATCTTCTAAAAGGTTTCGAAGCCATTCTGCTTCTTCAGCTGCCTTTTCTAAGGCAATAAACTCAGATTCCATAGTGGATCGAGCTATACAAGTTTGTTTAGAAGATTTCCACGACACAGCACCTCCTCCTAAGGTGAATACATATCCACTTGTGGATTTTGTATCTTCTGTGTTAGATATCCAATTTGCATCACTGTATCCTTCTAATACAGCTGGATATCTTGAATAATGTAATCCATAACTTAGGGTATATCGCGGATATCTTAATACCCTTATTAGAGCTGTCCAATGATTTGGACCTGGATTACTTGTAAATCTACTCAACTTATTGACAGCATATGCTATGTCAGGACGAGGACAATTCATGATATACATTAAACTGCCAATTATACGTGAGTATTCAATTGAGATATGGGTTCTCCAGTATACTTAGCCAAATGTAGATTAACATCTACAGGTGTTTTCACCGGGCTAGTATCATACTTTTTATACTTATTTAATATTTTCTCAATATAATGAGACTGAGATAATATTATTTCCTCAGATGTTCTAGTGATTCGAATTCCTAGTATAACATCTGCAACACCCATATTTTTCATATCAAAATGTTTGATCAACATTTTCTTAGTCTGTTTAATCATTTCAGTATTACTACCAATGATTAATAGGTCATCTACATATAAGCATTATTACATACCCTTCAGATAGGGATTTGGCATATATGCATTTGTCACATTCATTTATTTTGAATCCATTTGATAACATTACATTATCAAATTTTATATGCCATTGCTTAGTGCTTGCTTTAATCCATATAAGGATTTAACAAGTCTACACACCTTCTTTTCTTGTCCTGGAACAATAAATCCCTCAGGTTGTTCCATGTATATTTCTTCATCTAATTCACCATTCAGAAAAGCAGTTTTAACATCCATTTGATGAATTTCAAGATTGTTAATGGCTGCAAAAGCTATTAACATTCTTATAGATGTTATTCTACTTACTGGTGAATAGGTATCAAAGAAGTCTATACCTTCTTTTTGTTTGAAGCCCTTAGCCACTAATCTGGCTTTATACTTGTCAATTGATCCATCAGCTTTTAGCTTTTTCTTAAATATCCACTTGCACCCTAAAGGTTTCATACCAGATGGTAGGTCTACCAACTCCAGGTATGATTATGCATGATGGACTCAATTTTATTATTGACAGCTTCTTTCCAAAAGGGTGCTTTTGGATTAGACATTGCCTCTTTGAATGTCTGAGGTTCATCTTGTAACATATAAGTTACATAATCAGGACCAAAGGACTTAGCAACTTTTGGTCTCTTACTGCGTTTGGGTTCATCTTCAGGATATTCTTCCTGATGACTACTACTAGCAGTATTATCATCATAAGTTCTTTTATTTGAACTTATTTCTAATTTCCTTTTACTTGGAAATATATTTTCAAAGAATGTTGCATTCCTTGATTCCATGATTGTATTTTTCTGTATATCAGTTATATCTGATTTATACACAAGAAAGCGATATGCACTACTATTATGTGCATATCCGATAAATATACAATCAACAGTTTTAGGTCCTATCTTGACCTTTTTGGGGTCGGAATAGCTACTTTAGCTAGACACCCCCACACTCTTAAGTAATTGTAAGAAGGCTTCTTTCCTTTCCATAACTCATATGGAGTCACTTCCTTCTTCTTAAGAGGTATCTTATTAAGAATATGATTTGCTGAGAGAATTGCTTCTCCCATAAATTCTGTGGTGTACCAGAATTTATTAACATAGCATTCATCATTTCTCTTAATGTGCGATTTTTACGTTCCGCAATTCCATTAGATTGAGGCGAATAAGGAGCAGTAGTTTGATGAATAATGCCATGCTCCTGACAAAATTCGTCAAAAGGTGCATCATATTCACCACCTCTATCACTCCTTATGGCCTTAATCTTTTTGCCAAGTTGATTTTCAACTTCATTCTTATAACATTTAAACATTTCTAAAGCCTCATCTTTAGACTTTAGTAGATACACATAGCAGTATCTTGTTGAATCATCTATAAATGTTATAAAATACTTTTTACCTCCTCTAGTTTGAATTGACTTTAAGTCACATAGATCACTGTGAATTAAGTCAAGAGGTTCAGTATTTCTTTCAACTGATGGAAATGGTGTTTTTGCTAACTTAGCTTCAACACACACTTCACACTTGTAATGTGATCGATTTTATGATTAGGTAATAATTTCAATTTCATTAATTTTCGTAATGAATTAAAATTCGCATGTCCTAATCTATCATGCCATAAACAAGAGGAGTCAATCATATAAGCAGAAGAAGAAGCTTTATTCATTTCAAGGTTTTTGTGTACAGTCATTACATTCACCTTGAATAATCCATTATTCAAGTAACCCCTTCCAATAAATATCCCCCCCTTAGTGAGTACAAATTTATCAGACTCAAAGACCATCCTAAAGCCATGTTTGCTTAGGAGGGAGCCTGATATGAGATTCTTCCGGATGTCAGGGGCATGTAGCACATCATTTAGTAGAAGTTCCTTTCCAGATGTCATCTTCATAACGATGCGGCCAAGTCTTTCTATCTTGGATGTAGCGGAGTTACCCATGACCAAATTTCTACCATTGATAGGAGTATATGATGAGAACATACTCTTATCAGAGCAGACATGTCTGGTAGCTCCAGTGTCGATGTACCACTCATTTGCTTTGTCAACCATGTTTGCTTCAAATACAACAGCTGACAGCATCATCTCAGATACCTCTTTGGATAGGGTTTCTGTAACGTTGACTTCTTTCTTTTCTTTATCCTTGAAACGACGGTCCTTGGATTTGTGTCCTTGCTTTCCACAAACAAAGCACTTTCGCTTAAACTTGTATTTCTTTGGATTGCCCTTCTTCTGTTTAAAGCCTTTGCCTGGAAACTTGCGTTTCTTCTTCCCTTCTATGAGATTGGCCTTTGGCTCAGCAGGTTGTCCTTCTGCCTTCTTATCTTGGCTCTTATTGTCCTCCTCGATCTTAGGCGGACAATTAGGTCTTCAAGTCCCATCTCCTTCCGCTTATGCTTTAGGTAGTTCTTGAAGTCCTTTCATAGTGGTGGTAGCTTCTCTATTATGGCAGCTACCTGGAATGACTCGCTGAGAGACATTCTCTCTGTATGTATCTCATGCAGGATAATCTGGAGCTCTTGGACTTGCTCCATAATTGTTTTGTGGTCGACCATCTTGTAGTCTAAGAACCTTCCAACCACAAACTTCTTGTGTCCAGCATCCTCTGTCTTGTACTTTTTGTCCAGGGATGCCCATAACTCCTTGGCAGTAGCAATACTGCTGTACACATTGTACAGGGTATTATCCAGACCATTCAGGATATAATTTTTGCAAAGGAAGTCCGAGTGCTTTCATGCCTCCACCGCAGCAATGACTTGCTTGTCGGTCTCCCCTTCCTTTAGGACAGGCGGATCTTCATTCAGCACTCTGACCAGGTTCAGAGTTGTGAGGTAGAACAGCATCTTCTGTTGCCACCTTTTGAAATCCGTGCCAGAGAATTTCTTCGGTCTCTCGGTTTGAATGGATGTCGTCATAGTAGCCATCTGCAGCAGCACTTCCGTGGTAGCAGGAAGTAAATTGTCTTAAGATTTTTAGGTGGGTATGTTGGCAGATGGTGGCTACCTAATGAATCAGACTGAGGCTAGAGTTTCACTCTATGTCCTTAAGACAATTTCGTCCCGCAATGGTGCTTACGGTCAGTATGACGATTGTCTCCCAGGATACAACAGTCTCCTTTTGATGAAAGCAGCACTACAATTTACCAAAACTTTCGAATCAAGAATGCTACTCTCTTTTTAATGCACTATTGCTATACTATCCTTAGGAAAGTATACAAATGCCTAAGAGAGAAGAAGACTAGAATTGATTCAAATTGAACTCAATTCGGAATGGCTTGGGATTCATGAAATGAGAGGGTCTAGGGTCCTATTTATATATTTTTAGGTGCCCCTTGGAAGCAACCCTACGAATTTAATTAAATTTAAATTCTATTATCAAAGGATGTGAGGGTTAAGGGCTTATCACCCTTGATATGCCCTTTAGACATCGTGATCTTCAGATCAGGCGATCGGATAAGCCTTTTCATGGCTGTGATCTGAAGATCAGCCGATCAGATAAGTCTATCCTTATCCTGATAAGCCTTTTCATCATCGTGATCTGATGATCACGTTATCAGATAGGCGGATGTCTATCACAACCGTACGATCGAACGGACACCTTATCATAACCGTCATGTTGACTGGTCAACCAACCGTCCTGTTGACTAGTCAACTTGACTAGTCAACCGACGGATGTCAGCCGTTGGATCGTGATCAAGATTGTGATTTGATCACCGCATCTTGACCCTTCATCTGATCGATCAACGATCAATTGATCTTAGCCCCTTATCTTGATCCGATCAATCTCCACCGTCGGATCATCTTGATCTATAAAAAATTTAAAGCCCCTCAAGCTTCTCGCGACGATGCGCACGTGCGAAGTGCAAAGTGCGCCTACAAAGCGCCCATTGCGCCCTTCGCACATGCGCGTGCGCGAGGGTGATGCTACGCATCACCCTCAAGCTCTCCACTTGTGGTGAGCCTAAGGAACTTAAGCTTCAAGGAAGTGGTTTCCATATAAGTGAACCTTCCTTTCTTGATTTTTCCGATATGGGACTAAATGTCCCCGCAATTTCTCATTCACACATATAAGGCGGTAATGGGCTTTCAAGGCCCATTAGGGTATTTAGGGTCTATTTTGGCCCATTACCCAACACCATCCACTTTAACATCACCTTGTGTTTAAACTCATATGCTCAGTTCACAGGTTTATTATCAGGTACGCTCTCTCTCTTTTTTTTTGGAGACAACCCGGACTTCATTTTCATTTTTATTACCATACTATCTGAAAAAAAGGACAATGTTTCCTGTGTATCATAAGCTGACAAATGGCAAACATTAATATTTGAAAGTTTTAAATTGTTAATGACATAAGTCTTAGGGACTCATGTTTAGACTGCTAAGCAATGTTTTTATGTACAGAGAAAAAGTCTTCATTAAGGAAGGCAACTTAGTAAATGTGTAGCAGTATGTCCTTTTTGTTGAATTTCTTTCACGAATATAATTAGTGCTAGTCCTGTGAAGGTAACTTGAAGCTAGAAGATTGATCGTTGTTTATTTTTTACCTATTCACTGATATCTAATGTAGGAAGCATCCTTTGCGTGAATGAAGGAATTGATGTTGACTTCCATCATAATGCATGTAGAGAGTTCTCATAAAATAAATATGCTTTTTTTTTTCCTGAAAAAGAAAAGAAAAAAGGGTTTGAGACATTGAACTGGAGCCTGTCGAACTGGAACCTGTCAATGAGGCACATTCTTTGAGATGTTTTTCAAACCGGTGCCTTTTGGCACCGGTTTTAAAGTGAAGGGGTGGGATCCAAAGATTTTGCAGAATTGGTGTTAAAGGAAAAAATGCTGGCATTTTTTTCGGGCGCCACTTCACCCCTCTGGCTCGGCCTCGTCAGCTGGTATGCTGACAGGGACCGAGCAGAAATTGCCACATAGTGTGGTGATTTCAGAATAAGTGAAATCGCCACACCATGTGGCGATTTCGGTTCACTTGAAATCGCCACATGGTGTGGCGATTTCACTTATCTTGAACTCACCATACCTGTGGCGTTTTTCTCAGGCTTTTTATTAAGCCTGAGAGCCCAATTCTCCTTCTTCTTCCTTCTCCCCGCGTCCCGATCGCTCTTTTTCCAAGCCTGCTCGGCGGCAACCCCCTTCTTCCTCCTCTTTCCCGGCGACCTCCCCCTTCTTCCTCCTCTTCCCTCTCGCCGCCCTCGCCTCTCCGGTCAATTACTGCAGTGAGTATTTATTTATTTATTTTTTTATAACCATAAATCCCATACTCTAGATATCTTTGCATCATATTCGTTTAACGTGCTTAGGCTAATGAAGTAAATGCAACTAGTTATTCAGATACTGATTTTATTGATCATATAGATGATTATAGAACAATATTTGGACATGTATATTTTTTCTTTTGATGGCACCGTTATTTCTTGGTCTGGCAAGAAATTAGATTACATTTATAGGCGTATACACAAGAGGCTAGATAAATTTTGATCACCTTTTTCAGATGGAAACTGTACATGTTCTGCTATATTATGATGGATCAATTGAACATGGCGGCCAAGAAGGGATACATTATAATTAACCTCCACGTAAATGTTTGAAATTAAGCACGAGAACATGCTTTGCTGAGTTGGTTGATCAGGTACATACAGTTCTAACAATTCTAGTACAGAGATATATCATCAGATTGATGTGGAGATCTCTAATATTGCATCAAAAATATGTGCTTTTTCCAATTGAGGACGACGATGATGTGGAGCACATGTTGATATTTCCCTCGAAGTTTTCAGAATATCGGTGTATTGAACTCTATGTTTTAAAGGATGATGTTCTAGAGCCATATAGTGTTGGTCATATAGAGAATGTTCATGACAGTTCTCCTATAGCCCAGCAGCAGGAACAAGTTAGGACTCCAGTGGATTTTCCAATGATTGAGGGATTTATGCCAGTAGTGCAGAGTGATGATGTGGTAAACAATCAGTGTAATATTGATAGTCAGGGAATGGAGTCAGACGAGAGTGCAGATGATGACTATTGGCCTGAACATGACTCAGATGAAGAGTCAAATGAAGATGAAGAGTCATATGGAGACGATATAGTTCATGAGACTGGCTTTAGTTCTATTTCTGCATAGAGTCATCTAGAATATATTTCAACTCAGGTACATGATCACCAAGCCTTTGCATATGAACAAGTACCAGAATTTTATGATGAGTTGAATTTGCATGATGGTGGATGTGTTAATACTCCGAGAGAGTTACCCTTCAATTCTCAATTTTGGGATCCATCAATGACTGAGTTTGCTAAAGGATTATTGTTTAATACTAAAGATGAACTGAAGAGAGCATGTGAAATGTATCACATCAAGAAGCATCGCACATATAATGTGGTGGAGTCGAAGAAACTATTCTGGTCTGTGAGATGTGCCTCTTCAAGTACTGCCCAACGGTGTTCGTGGAGGTTGCGTGCTACCAAGTTGAAGAAGCATAGATTTTTTGAGATCACAAGGTATGAAGGGCCGCACTCTTGTTTATTCAGTAATTTAACTCGGGATAACAAACATATTACTTCTCGAGTTATTAGCCATGCTGTTCGACATATTGTGGAGAAAGATCCAAGTGTGAATATTGAAGCTATTATAGCAACCATTGTAGAACAATTTCGCTATACAATGTCATATTCCAAAGCATGGCATGGAAAGCAGAGGGCATTGATTGATATATTTGGTGAATGGGAACCGTCATATGCAAAGCTTCCTAGATACATGCTTGCACTGCAGAATGCTAACCCTGGAACAGTTGTATGTTGGGATTTCTATAGTGAAGCAAGTTCTTCTGAACGGGTCCTGAATTATGTATTCTGAGCATTTCAACCATATGTTGAGGGGTTTCGGTATTGTCGCCCGACGATTTCTATTGATGGAACACATCTTTATGGAAAGTACCGGGGGAAGATGCTGATTGCGACACGCACTGATGCTGATAATAGGATATTTTCACTGGCCTATGCAATTATGGATGAAGAGTGTACAGCTAGCTGGAGCTGGTTTTTGCTGAGGCTTAGGAGGCATGTTGTGAAAGATAGAAATGACATTTGTCTTATATCTGACCGACATCCTGGTATACTAAGTGTCATAGCTGATAATGAAATTGGATAGGCTCCACCAAGAGCTTATCATCGATATTGTTTGAGATATGTTTGTAGTAATTTTAACTCGAGATTCTCAAATGTTCAATTGAAAAGAGCAGTATGGAAAGCAGGGAGCGAATATCAGCTTCGGAAGTTTAACTTTCTGATGGAAAGGATTAAAACAGTCAATGCAGAAGCTTGGACTTGGTTATTGGAGTTAGAGCCGGAGAAGTGGATATTGGTACATGATGGGGGCTTTCGCTACGGTACATTGACAACCAATCTCTCGGAGGTTTTTAATTGCGTGTTGAGGGGAGCTATATATGTGCCAATTACTGCATGTGTTCAGATGACATTTCGTCGTCTCGTTAAATACTTCAACACGAGATACGCAGAAGCCTTAAGGTATGTACAGGAGAACCCTAACAACCTTTCACTCCTTATATTTCGATTAAGGTTGCTGAAGGTCAGGCCAAAGTTAATGAGCACAGAGTAACTAGATACAACATGCAAAGAGTTACTTATGAAGTCGTGACAAGGAGGTTCAGTGAAGCTACTTATGAAGTCGTGACAAAGAATTTTTACATCAGTTGGTTTGAGTACAACAATCTAGAAAACCTAAGTTCCACATATCCTCGTCGAGGAGGTCGGCGAATGCGTCCAGTCCATCGCCTATAGGTCGCCAATGGTATAGGATCCTCATCAATCACCTGAGATACCCCTCCTGCGTGGGGATCGAGGTAGGATGGAAAACATCATGCATAGCAGCGTCCAAATGTGACCGGGAGACATCAGCATCCTCACTGATCTCGGTGATGTCCGCATCAGCAATGTCATCAATGCGATATGCATTGTGATCTCGACAGGCAGATGGACCCTCTTCGACGTCCCTCCTCTGCGAATACTCATGTGCTAATGGGGACTGCATGCAAGAAGGCGATGGGGTATAATGAAATGTCTCCATCATCAGATCAATATCGGCTCGTGTGAACTCCGACACCTCCGGGTAGAGTGTTGAAGGAGCTGTGCTCGAACGTGCTGATGCCCGACGACAGACAATGTACCATGAGCCATCGCTGTCGTGCTTCTCAAAATCTGTAGCCGTTCATCATCCATTAGAGCGGCTAAAGCCCGCTCGAGCTCCACAGTCAACTGTTGAAACCTCTCATGCTGTATATAATATGACAATAAAAATTCATATGAAAGCTTATGAAGTTGAAAGAAAAAGATACCAAAAAAAATAAAAATAGTACCAGAAACTCATATGAAGTGCCTTTCCCTTTGTAGCCCCTTGTACTATATTCAGAGCGGCCTACACATATTCGAGTGATGCTCCTAAACCAGGCCATATAATCGGGTGTGCATGGGAATCCTGCTACTATAGGCTCTCATAATCAGATGCTGACGCCGTGCATTCCATGTTGCGATATAAGTCCCGTGCATGGCGTCCCATGCAGCATTTGACCTCCCCCATCGATCAATATGATGAAGATGTAGCGACGTATCATATGGACATGGAATGGACTGGTGACATCCAAATTGACGAAGCACCCGGTCCGACAAATGCCACTCAACTACATCAAAACATATCAGCGAGATTCGTGCCATCCAAATATCCGAACATACCAAGCAGCTTGGAGGTAAAATAGAGATAACTGCCGGCGAGTAAGGACACCATAAGAACCGCATAGAAAAAATTTAATTAATCCATAATCAACATAATGAATCGATCTAATTGAATTCCATATTACAACATGATATACCCGTTGTTCACTATCATCCAACACATCCAACTGGTCCCTATAAGCACGTAGTGTATGGGTTGGAATACTTTTCATGTTATAACTACGTGCCATCTATACACCTACGGTGCACCTAAGTGTATCATCGGCATCCGAAGGTCTAGCCTCCGGAATCTCGAGTCTCGTGGGATGAAAATAGGAAATCGTTCCCATGCCCAAATCTGCATGTTCGGATAATTCAAAATGTTAATTAACAGTAAAAATTACCTTGATCTCAGACATAAGAATAAAGTGTTTATCTGTAGCAATGGGAGGTATCCTTCGATGTCAGACTGGGTAGGGCTCGTTGCACGACATAGTGCTCTATATAAACCAGCCAGCGTAGCCGATCCTCAGCTAAGAGCGGCAAATGCCTCCAAGTCTTCAAGAAATGGCACGTACATCAACTTAACTAAATTACCAGAGGTATCCGAAAGAATAACTCCACCAATGATTCGAAGAAGTTGTCTCCTCACGAATTGCTGGACAACCTCATCATCCACATTTTCGTCCAAGTGAAAGTCGCGATATAATTGATCGAAGAATGCTAATCGAAAACGACCTTTCGGAAAAGCTTCGACAGGAGGTTCAACACCAAGTAACCTCCCAATATAGCCTGCCACTCCGGAATGGTATGACGCGGATCTAACCCAGTAACAGCGGAACCATCAATCCGGAGGCCACTCAAAATACTGACATCCTGTAGTGTAATGGTCGCCTCACCAAAAGGTAGATGGAATGTGTGGGTCTCTTGCCGCCATCTCTCAACCAGTGTAGAAATAAGGTCAACATCCAGTCGAATCTGGCCAATCCGATATATGCCAAACATGCCGACATGATCTAGGTAGTACTGTACTCGTGGGTGTGACATTCCCGGTATCTCTTTCCATATATGTGCGTCATGCCGACGGCATCTAAGAACCGGTAACTCCTGAAAAAAAAAAAATTCAATGATACATCCGCATTAACATAAACACATGTAAATTAATTAAGGACCGTCGATCAATAATACACACCTCGCCCTGAAATATGTTGGTTGATCTATGCAACTGTTGCAAAGTGAGAACAATAGGATCACGATGTCCTGAATCTAAGACATTATGAGCCATGTCTGACATAACAAGTTAAAAGAATTATTAGCTGACAGTATATCTCATTGCATCAATGTGTTTATAAAATACTTCAACATTATTACCCTTGTGTACGCCTATAAATATAATTTAGTTAGCAGAAGGCAAACAACTAAACATTTAGAAATCGTTGAATCTAAATAGCATAATTAGATACTATAGTACAAGCAATACATCTAGCCTCTTGTGTACGCCTATAAATGTAATCTAATTTTTTTGCCAGACCAAGAAATGACGGTGCCATCAAAGGAAAAAATATACATGTCCAAATATTGCTCTATAATCATCTATATGATCAATAAAATCAGCATCTAAATAGCTAGTTGCATTTACTTCATTAGGGGCCATGTGGATTTAATCGGATCAGCATCTGATTTTAATCGGATAAAACCTCCTTTTTGATCCTCCCTTTTGTTACGGGAAGTAGGGGTTAATATTAGAAGGCTACACTCTGATGAGGTGTAGTGCTTCATCCACGGCCAGCTGTTGTGACAGTCATGGGCCATGTGGATCATGGCAAAACCTCTCTAAAAGATGCCTTGTGGCAAACATCAGTTGTTTAGGCTCCGCTTGAGGCCGAGTAGGCTTGGAACTCTCGATCGGGATGCCGAGGAGAAGAAGGAAGAAGAAGGAGAAGAAGGTCTTCTACCGATCGGGCTGAGGCTTAAAAGCCTGAGAAAATCGCCACATGATGTGGCGATTTCAAGTAACTGAAGTGGCGATTTCGGTTAACTTGATATCTCGGCCAATTTACTTGAAATCGCCACACGGTGTGGCGATTTCAGTTACTTGAAATCGCCACACCGTGTGGCGATTTCTGCTCAATCCCTGTCAGCATCCCAGCTGACGGGGCCGAGCTCGGGGGTTGAAATGACACCGGAAAAACGCCATTTGAAAATGACGTTTTTCCCTTTTAACACCATTCCTGCAAATCTTGGATCCCACCCCTTCACTTTAAAACCGGTGCCAAAAGGCACCGGTTTGAAAAACATCTCCACATTCTTTTGTTTCTTGGTTCCTCTTGAGAGTCAAGTTTGGTTTTGTTTAGTCACAGAGGATCTATTGTGATAATTTCACAAAGATGAACATGTTATGTCAATGATTAAAATAATCTCTAGTACAGTTGAAAGTTGAATATGGATTCATATTTGAAATTCACATGTTTTCAGATTTTATTGGACGATGGCATCTCTGTCAGCTGGAGGTGTTGGAATGCAAGGAGGTCCCTTGGCCAAATGCTGATGTTGAGAAAAGCAACAACATTGAAGATTGCGGATGGCCCTCAAAGGACACTGCCTATGAATGCAAAATCAACCTCTTGACAGGAAAAACTCATCAGGTACTGGCACCTTTTTCTTTTCCTTACCTTTATATACAACTAAAAGAGATGTCAACCACAACTTTCTCTCAGATTTGGAATGGTGGAAGTTTCAAGAACCTATTGTCTTTGCCTCTACAGGGGAACAGACTAGAGAGTTTTTAGATAAATTTATCAAATTTATAAATAATAGTTTTCGTTTGTGGATGTATGATGGAGGGGCTGTCTTTTCCTGTGGTTCTTGAGGGAACATAAATATACAGTTTCAAAATATAATTACTGCGTTTATATTCATAGATCTTTTGATTTAAGCTATCAGGAAATTTTTCTAATTTACATTGTTTTCAGCGAAAAAATTTAGTGCTCTATTTTTGGATACTAACTTATCTGCACTTTTTTTCCAAGTAGAACCATTTTCTGAAGGTATTGGATGAACTGCATAATTTGTGTTCCCCTTTTTGACATGACAAGTCTCAAGTCTATGCTTATGGTTAACCATTAGCTCCAGGAGCAAACTGTTGCCTTAATTTTATTGCAGTTGAATGAAGGGAAAAATACTTGGGTGCAATTACATAACAAAAGTGAAATCATTTTTTTTTTTTCCTTTGACCTATGTTAACACTATATGCAGGTCAGAGCACAGCTGGCTGCCATTGGTGCCCCTATAGTTGGTGACTCTATGTACATGCCTGCTGCTGTAGCAGAAATGGGTAATCCCCAGATTAACCCGTTTGGTAGAAACAGAAAGCAATTTGCAAGTGAGGATGATAGAATGTTAGCCATTGAAGAGTGGATTGCTCAGCATGGCAAGGAACCTAGTGCAGCTATCGGCCTTCAAGCATCCCATATCTCCTGGGATGATGGCAAGTGTTCATATGAGGCTGGAGCTCCATGGTGGCGATACACCACATCATAAATATGGGGAAGCTGTATCTGGTATATATATTGCATTGGCAATCAATTATCCTTCTGGTCTTTCAGACAAATCTCACGGGATGTAACATTTAAGTGGCTTCAGCTTGTGGAAGAAGAGTGAAACATCCAAACAAAAAAGAATCGATGGAGGCAAATGTCTGTGTTTCTGATATCTTGTTTCTGCAAGAAGCTTGGTGAGATACTGGTCATGGATTATTGGTACATGAGACAAGTAGAGAGTGGTGACATCAGCACAAGTTATACATCTTATGAAGCCGAAGTTCTACTTATTTTTTGTGTATTATTTAAGGAGGGAAAGAGCATTATTCATCTTTGTTATTTATAAATATGCAACTTTAGTTAAGTGCAAGATGCTATAGTTTTTTCAGTTGGTAATAAACCATGCTAATTTGATGAATAGCCTCACTTAGGCATGAAAATGTCTGATAAATGTCTAAAAATGCATCTGATGATATATCATGAATTGCTAGCAAGCTACATCAACTCCCAAAGATGTATTTGTTTGATAATTTTATGAATATTATATTAGAAGGTATTATATTGTACTGTTTTTTGCTTTCATGGAGTCTAAATGGTAGATAACACCACCTCTGTCTATCTCCATATACGTTGCTATCACATATAAAAGATGTTCCATTATTATTACAAGATTCAATTATATAATAAGGGGAATTTTCATTGACTAATTTTTACATCTTCTCATCAGAATATCTCTTTCGAATAAATACATCATTATTTGACAAAATTAACCTGTTGGAATTTAACACAGCAGAGATGACAGTTCATAAACAAACAGGTAGCCGCAAGACTCTTCATTTCAGGTCATGAAAAACAATTACTATAGTTTCTTTCTAGCAAGTGAAGTTTAACTCCTTTTTCCAAGAACTCTAGCGGGATCATTTTTTGCAATCTTTGAATAACGTTTGTCATTGAACACATGAACAATAACACTTGAACATGCCATTGTTTCTCTGATTGCATAACTTTGTTAAGTATTGTTTGATCAATCCCTTTCATTTTTGGATCCATTATTTCCATCAATGACATTTACTTTGGAAAAATAAATTTTCTTTCATGGTATTTCTTTTAAATGCAAAAGTGTCTTTTCAAAGAAAAGTATCGTTGAATCGGTGGAGGCTTGGCTGAAACAAAGAAAAGTATAGTTGAATCGATGTCAACATCTTGTAGCTTTACCAAACAATCTGTATAGCACCAGCGATTTTTTCCTATCTTCATTTTAAGAAGATGAAAGTTCTATAATAATGGCTCCATTTAAAATAATTTTGTCTTAAATGTCTAGGCTTTACTAAAAATGACTTCCAACTAACGTATTTGCAAGAATAATTTTATTATTGATAAATTCAAAACAAAAATGTTTTGCAATTAAAAATTTATCAATAGCTTCATCCTCTATTTTGTACTTAAATTTGAGGATGTTTCCCCTCTATCTCCTTAAGCAATTTCATATTTACTATATTCATGATTGTTTTATCGTTTTCACCATTCTCCCTCTCTTTCTTGATTTTTTTTTTGCTTAAATTCTACATGTATGATTTGAGTTATGCCATGCAACATTAAAATAGAAAAAAATTGTTTTATTACGTAGAAAGAGATTTCGCAAGTTTTAGTTTAATGAATAAAAACATCTAGAATCAAAATATTTAAAATTTTATTAATTTAAAATGTATGAAAAAAATTCTACTGATACAATGGTTTAGAAGAGTGGTAGATAAGTCAATGGAGACCTACCTACTTAATGATGGCTTGGGTAATTCTATTAAGATTAGAATATTCTAATAGATATGAATAAATGAATAAATGCATAAATGAATGAAGGAAGAAAAATAAATAAATAAATAAAATAAAATAAAAAAAAGTGATGAAGAGTATTATCTATCAGCATGTTTGATTAGGATGATTATTAAGATACAATAGAAATATTTTATTACATAAAAAAATCATCTTCTCTCTAATATATTCTAAAATCTTATTTTGAAAAATTAATTATTTATCTTATATATATATTGGTGTGGATCTTTACTATCACTTATTATAAAATCAAAGATCAAGCTTGATCAAACCTTTTTTCTCTTTGCATTCAGGAGTACATCACCTTAACTAATCAACTTCATAATCCTAAGTTTAGCCAAAAATATATTTAAACTCAAATCAAACGTGATTCAAGCTTGAATTATATCTCGATTCGACAAATAAAGAAGATATATGTTGATTAAAATCTTAATGCAATTATTTATGTAATATAATATATATAATGAAGCCTTGTTGCTGGGCTCGAGTCGAGCCATGGAACGGTAGCTGCACGTTTGAGAGGAGAGGAGCATGAGAAGCGCGTGGAATTGGATCCATCCCCGCTTCCTGAGTCATCGCTGAGATCGACTGGAAAGCAAGCTTCTCATAGGGCGCGCTGTGGAAGAAGAGAGAAAAGAGAAGGGATTAAAGAAGAGGGAGAGGGAGGAGATGCCGTCGGCGGCGTTCGATTCGCGGTCGGTTCAGCTGGTCCTGGTGGGGCTTTTCGTCACGATCGCCTCCTTCTACGCCGGCACCTTTTTCGGCTCCAACTCCTACTCCGTCGTCGTCCAACCCAACAATCTCTCCTCCTCGCCCTCATCCCAAGGTTTTTATCGCTCCTTGTCCCCCTCATTTTTGAGATCTTGTCACTAGTGAAACCGATCTGTCATGGGAGGTGTTTCTGGAATTTACCTTAGCAATGAATGGTTCACTCATCTTTGAAGTTAATTGGTGGCGATTTGAGGCAATTTGGCACTAACGATGGAGGAATTGCTGCTCGACAACTCAAGATTTCTTTTAAGTGAAAAAATGTTCCTCTCTTTTTTTTTTTTTTTTTTTGGAATTCTGGGACTAATGATGTAGGAATTAATGGTTCTCATCTTGAATGCGTTTTTATTTTTAAATTTCTTAATTGTGTAATTGTATGAAACCACTGTTCACTGATCTTGAGTGAAAGTTGGAGTTTATCATTTCCTCTTTGGGATTAACGGTGGGCAAAGCACTTTTTTACGTATCAAAATTTATAGTAAAAGATATGATTTTTCTTTTGTAAAAAATGCGTGAGATCTTCAGTTTCTTCTGGCCACAAATAATTAACTCATCCAATTTGGGATGAATGATTCAGGAGCAGTGACTGATTTGTGACACTTGGATTTGAATATAATATCATATTAGAACGGGATGGTTTGATTAATTTGTACGGTTACGTAAATTTATCCTTTGTTGCTGTTGTATCAGTAATCTGGGCGTTTTTTGAGTGGATAATGTGAAATTCAGGTCTCCTGTAGTAAATCAGCTGGTTTGTTGACCAGTTTACTAATTTTTTGGATGTAAATAGATAGTTTGCAATTTACCGGATGTTCATCTGACCTTAATATTTTAATGTGTTTTCTAAATTTCATCACCATCCTTGCCAATTTAGATTTCTTATTTTATGTTTGGATTCTTTTGTGTTTCAGAATATCCGTTAGTATTTCTCTTGTGAACAAGCTGGTGTTTGGGAAATGAAACTTAACTGATATGGCCTTATAAAAATTTGATCCACATTCGTTGAAACCTTGCTGATTTAGTTGTATCTATGTGTTCTTATTTGCACTGATGCTGATACGTTTGCTATTTTTAAAGTCTGTTAATTAAATTGTAGTTGATATCCTGATGATTTGATGTGATTTATAAATTTATATTGAGTTCTCTTATATCAAGTCACATCCTTCAAATTACACATCTTCTACCTTTCTCTTTTATATCAATTTCTGATCAATTGTCTTTCAAAGTTCACATCTTTTAACTTCTTCTTTTGCATCAAGTTCATGATTGTGCTGATGATTTTGCGTTAATCCTCCATGAGATTGGTGCATGTGCATCATTGGCATTTACCTCACCCAAATTAGACTAAGATAACAGCAAAAAGCTTATCTAATGTCAGGAGAGCTACAGATTACATCTGCTTTCCCTTTTTAAACTCTTGAGAACTGACCAAATCTCCTTTCTTGACTTGCATATTCTTGGACTAGGACCATTGCTCTCTCATTTCTGAAAAATAAAAATGGAAAAGGATAGATGCACCTCGTCTTTATCTATTGTGTGCTAGTATTTATCTATATGCATCTTCTGCGGACATGCAAATGCCAGGGTTTTTTAAGGTGGTCCAAATTATAAATATGCTTTTGTAATATGATTGACCTCATTCTGAGCACTAGTCCTGCACAGTTGTGTGACAAAAGTTCTTGAGAGTTATTAAAAGTCTTCTCTGAATTCTCTTAACAACCTTATTCTTTATCATTTGCAGGTGAATTGCAGTTCAAAAATAGAGTTTCTCTTACATTTAGAACAAAATCAATCATCATACCAGAAAGTGGAGTGAATATATGCCCTCTGGAATACAATGAATATATTCCTTGCCATGATATAACTTATATAACAAGCATACTTAAAAATTTAGATACCTCTAGGAGGGAAGACCTCGAAAGCCATTGCCCTCTGCCTGAGAAGCGATTATTTTGCTTGGTTCCCCCACCTAATGATTATAAATACCAATAAAATGGCCAACTAGTAGGGATTATATCTGGCACAGTAATGTCAATCATTCGCATCTTGCTGAAGTCAAAGGAGGGCAAAATTGGGTGCATGAGAAGGGTAAGCTGTGGTGGTTCCCTGGAGGAGGTACTCATTTCAAGCATGGTGCTTCTGAGTACATTGAAAGGTACATTATTAATATTGTTTGATTTACATACACCCTTAATTCACATCATTTATGTTGCCAAGACGGCAACAATCTGGGAACATATCATTAGTTTTGATATTTCAATTGTTTTTGTTTCTAGGTAACCCTGTTTACTTAAGTTTATACTGCTAGAGCTGCCTTATTCCTCCCAATGTTAGTTAAGTTGTGGGTTTCTTCGCTTCTTCAAGTTTGGGAAAAATAAGTCTTTTATTGTTATTCTTTTGTTTCCAATATTTTATGAGACAAATGGTTTATTCCAATTAATATGGTTCTATTTGTTAAATGCAGGCTAGGAAATATGACAACCGATGAGACAGGTGATCTACGCACAGCAGGAGTGGTTCAGGTGCTGGATGTTGGTTGTGGTGTTGCCAGCTTTTCAGCTTATCTACTGCCATTAGACATTCAGACAATGTCTTTTGCTCCCAAAGATGGCCATGAAAATCAGATTCAATTTGCCCTAGAGCGAGGAATTAGCGCAATGATTTCTGTATTGGCCACAAAACAATTGCCTTTACCTCGATACTCATTTGAAATGGTCCATTGCTCACGGTGCCGTGTTGACTGGCATGAAAATGGTAAATCCTGCTACACTCTGGGGGCTTTTGCAATAATAGTTTTAGCCATGGTTTCATGTTTTCTATGATGTCAGTGATGGTTGGGTCCATTCACAAACTCTCTGGATCATACACATATTGTATGGCAACAAATGTTCTATTTCTGTTTTGTGGCTTTAGTTGTAGGATTGACAATCGTTAAAATATTAAATATGTTCACAAAAGCTTTTCATATGTTTTTATTTTTTTTAGGGACACTGAAGCTCGACATATTTAATTTGCACATCCATCATCTTGCTTGCATTTCATCTTATCTATATTTTGTGAATGATGTTAATCAATTTTGTGTGATAGACTATTTTTCTTACTAATCATGGATTATATGCTCCATCTTTCTTTCTTTATGTATCTTGAATGGAAGAAGTCGTATTCATCTTTGATTTAGGGTTTTCCAAGTGAGCTGTTTGACTCCAGGGCTCAGCATAAGGGCTAAGTCATCTTCTTATCTTCAATATATGTCTTAGCCAATTAATTGAAAGTATCATCAAGCTGCCCTATTTCTGATAGCTATACCACATCTAAAGGTGCTAAATATTTGATGGTACAACAGAAAACTTCTCATTGAAGAAGAACATGTCAGTTTTTCTATTTCTTGATGGTCTGCACTGATAAATTAAACACAGTTTATAAATGGAACAACCAAACTATTGTGAGTCGAATTTTCTTTTCTTTTTTTGTATGACAGAATTACATATATGCTTATATCTGGCTGTCTATTTTCTGTTCTAGGTTAAGTTTATCAAACATATCTAAAGGTGCATTTTGATATGTATACTTTGTTTTCTCTAGATCAAATATTTTGAATGATCTAATACTCTTCGGGTATGGTTAGATAGCAAAGCATTTCAAAATAGTTGATAAGTGATTAGGAGGGAAGGAGGTTATTGTTTGAAGATTTGAGTATTTGGTTTTGGCTTGACTAAACGTTGTAGTTTCAGGCATTTTTATGATTTCTATAATTATAGCTCTATTTTTGGCAGCCAAGCCAAAGAAAAAGGGATAAGTTAGAGAAAAAATAAAAGAAAGATAAAACATTTCAAGTGTAAATTAGACACCATTTTATTATATATTGCATTGTGTGGGACCTTTTGGTGTCTTATTTGATTGGGTTTCTTGCTAAATTACTAACAAATCTATATTTTTCAGAATGAAAAGTTAAAGGTCTGTGTTTCATACCATTTTTGATGTGATACCTCTTTGCCTGATTATGATGATTTGTGAGATTCAAAAATTAGGATAATCAAACCACTATCAAAACATTATTTGCCTGATATTGGGTCCAATATCAGTGTCTCCATATCCTCTCATAACTTGCAAATTCTACATTTAGTTTCCAAGAATACTTCCTGGAATTTGAAGGAATTACAAGAATGTTACTGAAGTACAGTGCAAAACTGTTCATATGTACAGTAATTTGGTCCTATAGGTTAGTTTTAGCTTACTTTGCCTGTTTTTTAGTTAGTTCTGGCTAAAACCAAAATGTTTGTATCAATTTTGTAATTCTAGCCAAAGCTTCACACCATGTTCCATATTATCTTCATTACTTATGTTGGCTCTTTTTCAAGTACTTATCATAAGATAGCAGAAATGAACATGAAGTTGGTTGGATAAGCCCAGTCAAGATACCTGGGAATAGTTTATAGTTTATGCAATATCTTTCATATTTTGATAAAAATCAAAAAAACATGATGCCTTTTTCTTCCCAAGCTCACTATGCCAAAAGTATGCTGAACTCAACTCAACTCATCTAAGCCTTTTCCTAACTATATGGGGTCGGCTACATGAATCTGCTTCCTTTACTCTGCTCTATTTAGGACTAAGTCAACACTCAAATTACAAATAGTTATATCTTTCTTAATTATTTTTGTCCATGTTAGTTTAGGTCTATCTCTACCTCTATTATTACTCTGGACTGTTAAAAGATTACTTTTTCTAACTGAAGCATCTAAAGTTCTTCGTTGTATATGTTCAAACCACCGACTATGCCAAAAAGTATGCAATGCATTATATTTTCTTTCTCTAGGAAGTCTTGTCTTATCTAATGATTTATTGTTTACAAAGTGAATAATCTTTAATTAGACCATGAATCTCAATATATTTTTACTTATTTCTTTTTCCTATTTTGGTGCTTACTTGGCTTTTGTTTGTTTTTTTTTTTTTGACATGAAAGAGGGTATACTGCTGAAAGAAATAGATCGCCTTTTGAGACCAAATGGATACTTCGTGTACTCAGCTCCACCTGCATATAGAAAAGACAAGAACTACCCACTTATATGGGAGAAACTGATGAACTTGACAACAGTTATGTGCTGGAAGCTTATTTCTCAACAGGTCCAGACTGCTATATGGATGAAACCAGATAATGAATCATGCCGGCTACAGAATGCTGAGAAAAATTTATTGACTATATGTGAACCTGAAGATGATTCCATGCCATCATGGAAAACTCCATTAAGAAACTGTCTCAGGTTAAACACTGAGCAATCATATATTCAGAAACTCCCTCCTAGACCTGACCGTCTTTCAGTATATTCCAAAAGTCTTGAGAAAATAGGTTGGTTCTTCCTTGTTCATTTAGATGTAGCTATGTTCTGTTTTCATGTATGTTTATCTTGCTTTCTGGTTGATGTGGACTTTGTAGTGCTGGGGCAGGTGCAACTAATATTTATATCATCATGGATCTGTTTCTCAGTCACTACTTAGGTAGTGTTTGATAGAAAAATAGCTATCCCTAAATAAGTGTACAGGTTAGAGTTTATCCATGGGATAGCCGAGGGAATAATCAGCTATTCCCCCAGTCCCTATGGAATAAGTTCAGGGGTTATCCCCTTTGGTTAACTTTATTTCCAGCTATCCTTCGTAGTTATGGCTTTTGGGAATAAGGGAGGATATCTCCTGGATATCCTCCCTTATTCCCTATTTCAAACACAGCCTTAGATTTTTTAAATCTTAACAAAGCACTATCTGCTTGTTGCATATACATGTTACTTAACTTCTTAGATTATTCATGGTGCACTACATGTTTTTTTAAACTATTTAATTTAATATGAATATATGCCTTGAATAATGTTACATAATAGTGAATAGGATGTGCTTATGGTTACTAAATGAACTCATTGTAGCCCCAGGCATCTTTTCGTATGATTGTCATCTGGATCTTGCGTCGTTTGTTTAGAATTTGAGTATGATGCTCATAGGGATATATGGGACATGATGTTTAAATAGTCATTCTAACAAATGCTAAGGGCGCTGCGGTGCAATATAATATTATTGGAATAAATTAATGTACCATGTTCCTGGTTGCATTCTCTGTATAAGCTATACTTAGATATTAATCGACTACTGATGACAGCAATATCAGTTGTGTGCTGCAATGTCAAGGCAGTGCAAAAAGCTGTTAAACACAATTTAAATATCTGTTTGTGATCTCAGGTCACCAACTTCTTGAAAAGGATCACAGTTTCTTGTGGGTTTTTTACCGTCCTGTTTCCTCAACTCCCAAGTTTGTACCAGCATTTTGATTGCTTATATTGCCAGTAGAGGAACACCACCATTTGACTGACACATGAGATCGAGAACTTGCTAACTTGCCAACAAGTTCCTAACACAAACAAACTTAAGTGCGTTAGGAACATTAGATGCTGGCAGTGATAGATTTGAACCCATAATGCCTTCTGTGAAAACATTAGAAGTCCTATTAGAAGGGTTTGAGGCAGATGCTCCAAACTTAATGAAAGAAAAGGAAAATTGAAAGGGCTCAAATCTTATATAATTGGTGCTGCTGAGATGAGAAGTTTCAAAGAAAGAGAATCTAGTGAACTTTTGTATGGATGTTATGAAGCATATGAATGTCTTGAGTGTCCCAAAGCACTCAAGTCAAATATTTTTTTTTCTGTTTATTCATTATATAGTGTATCAATCGGCATCCACAAAGAGGATAAAAAGATGAGTTTTTTTTTTCCCCCCCCCCAATCATCCAGATCTGGTAAAAGATTAACAGCTATCTAATAATTGATAAACATTCTGGCAATTTTTTATATTCCAAGTGGTGCCCTGATATTTGTGTTCAATAAGCTGCAAGTTTAAGGAGAAGAAACATCAGGTTGATCCAATAACTCAGACCAGAAAACACTGGATCTTAGACAGTAAGTGAGCATATATTAAATGGTTAACTTGAACCTTTTTGAAAAAGCATTTATCTGATAATATTATGATGTGATGCAAAGTGCAAATGTTGTAGTGAATGAAATAAAATAAATGGTTAGTAATATTAGGAAATAGGCCCATTTATAAACTTAGGATTTGGTTGGGTGCCCAATTACCATATTTGTCATATCTCACAGGGACTTTGGGTTGTTTTTTTTTTCCCCCCTTTTGTGGGGCAGAGGGGAGGGTTTGCTGGGCAACCCAAGAGGGGATGTATGAGGACGGAAAATTGGAGAATAAGGGAGGCTGTCGAATCTTCAATCTGGAGATATTTAGTATACTTGCAACCACCTTTTCAATGGATTCTTCTTAACATCTGAGGTTAATGAATTCCACAGCCTTCATCAATCCCCTTCCACTCACTTCCTGTCTTTGCTGTGAAGCCAACTTCCTTTAATGTGGGAGGTATGAAGGGAAAAGATCAGTGGCCAGTGACCATCATCCAAACCAACTCCCCTGCCCCTGCATTTCGTTATAAATATTGTTAGGTTTATAACCAAGTATAAAGCTAACTTTACTATCCTGTGTTCATAATATTGAAATCTAAATCAATTCCTAACCAGACAGTTCTAGTTTAGGTTAATTTGCCCCAACCGATCATTTGTTTATTTTTGGTATATGCTTATAATTATCATTTATCAAAATACATATCATGGCTTAGTGTGTTTTCAGGTTGCAATTCAGTTGACATGTTGTAATATTTTTTCAACAGGAGTTACTCCAGAAAATTTTGATTTAAACGCTAGATTTTGGCAAGAACAAGTCCGGCAGTATTGGAGATTAATTGGTGCCAACAAGATGGAGATTAGAAATGTTATGGACATGAATGCTTATTATGGTGGATTTTCTGTGGCATTGAGTACGTTGCCCATGTGGGTGATGAACATAGTTCCAGCAACAATGATCAACAGCTTGAGTGCTATATATGATCGTGGACTCATCGGTGCATTTCATGACTGGTGGGATGTTATAAGTTCTTATTTACTGCTATAGGGTAGGGTTTCTAAATATGTGGTATTAAAATCTATTTATACTGATAATATAGGTGCGAGCCTTTCTCAACATACCCACGTACCTATGATCTGCTGCATGCTTTTCATCTTTTCTCTCATTATAGAGATCATGGGGACGGTTGCTTGATAGAAGATATCATGCTAGAGATGGACAGGATACTTCGCCCTCAGGTAGCTTCTTTAGTACTTTTGCGTGCTTAAATGTAACATGTGATTTTTGAACTAATTAAGTTTGTTTGAAACTCCTCTAATTTCTTTGATTTATAAGGTATCTAGTTTTTGGCATTTGTCATATGATATAGCACCTGCATTGATCCTATATATGGGTGGTGTGGAAAAGGAAAAGGAAAAGATAAAAATAAAAACAGAAAGGAATTTTTAGAAAAAGGAGAGGGAAAAGTTGGAGGAAATTACAAAAGCAGATGGTCTTGTTTCCTGAGAAGGAAAAAAATACAGGAAGGGTCACTTATGGCTGGACGCTCTCGCATAAAGGGGTGTTTTTCCATGTCAAAAGTGGAGTCAAATGGGACTCAAGTCCTATCCTCATAAATTACATGAGTAGAGATTATGCCATGTTAAGCATCTGCTGATACGGATGTAGGTCGACTTGTTGGACTATTTATAGTTTCATGCCCACCAGTTCACATTTCAATGCTTGCCTATTTTGCATCATCTTTGTCAATTGCAGTGTTGGTTTTGTATGTTGCTCATGCATAGCTGTTGGACAGAATTGTAACCACAGGCAGTTTCCTGTGATCAAGATGTTGATTACATTAGCCCTTTAAAATAGTTATAGCTTTCATAATTATCAAATTTTGCTGCATAAAAAGTCTAATCTACCTTTCTGATGCCACCATTTTTTTTTTTTCAGAAAGTAATTTTTCTCTCTAATGATTCTTTTTCTGTTGACCTTGTACCTCGAAGTATTGGTTGCAAATTCACAATCTGTAGTTAGGTATTGAAAATTGTTTCTGAAGAAATAACTTTTTAAATGTCACACTTTGATGAGTGAGAACTGATCTACTCTGAAAAATTTTCTTGTTTCTTGTGGCCTTCCTATAAGCAGGCCTTGCTAAATTTACATTCTTCACGTGCATTTGTTATCAATTCATTTTAAATAAAGGTTCTCATGCTTTCTGTGCTTGAAGTCTTCTTACAAAGTTTTAATGTTACAGGGTTTTGTTGTCATAAGAGATGATGACTCTATTATCTCAAGAATCAGAGAACTTGCACCAAAGTTCCTTTGGGATGTCACAGCTCATAACTTGGAAAATGAGGATAAGAAAATGGAACCTCTGCTGATATGCAGGAAGAAGTTTTGGGCTATTGTTTGAGGTAGGCATGGCTTCCTAGAAGTGTTCTTTTTATCTTTTGTAACTTTATATACACTATATCATGTTGCTGGATTTTGTGTTGGAAGTTAGACGAGGCATTGTACAGCTTTTTTTTCTAGCTTTCACGTGTGTGCCAAAATTGATGGGACACCGGGTTTTCAAGCATCAGGCCTATCCTGTCTAGATTCATTTGGATTATATATTCCTATAATTTGACAAAGAAGCAACAAATAGGCTCCGATGTATCTATGCAAAAAGAAGCTTCAAGTATATTTTGAGGTATGCTATCATTTAATGGCATAGAACTCTTTCCAACCCAAAGTATGGTGCACATGTAATGGCTTGGCAGGTTACAGTAAATTTGTTCTGGCTGTACCTTTATTCTTTTATTGTGTCATACATTGTTTTTTTTTTTATTAATTTGTAAACCTGTCTATGACTAATAGAATTTTTTAGTGTCTGCAGATGAAATCATAGTTACTATTTCATGTTCATGGATGAAAAATAAATTCTACAATGCAAAAGGCAAATTATTTCTTTAATAAACATGTTGCCTCCTTTCATTCAATCAGATGGCATGGGTGATTCTGTTGGTTGTAAAGAAAGTTCGTCACCTTCATGGACCTAAACAGAATGAGATGACAGCTGAGCGCACATTTGTAAATGCTTACGGTTCAACTCCACTTGGGTGGTTTTGGAGGGTTAGGAATAAGAAAGAAAAGGCATGCATCCTTGTGAGTGTGCGGAGCCATGTATGTCGGTAGGGGGCTAAGTTCCCCTCCCAAAATTTTAAAAGTGCTGTTAGTAGTAGTGAGGGGTGCTGAAAAGCTTTTTTATTTCTTTAAAGCTGGCCTTTAAAAAAAGTTTAAGTAATATAATGTATAATAGAAATGATACGAAGAAGTCAAGTTTACACTAATTATAAAAAAGAAGTAATTTTCTGTCCAATCAAAATTTATATACCATAGGAATTTGTTATTTGATTCAATATGGCATTTTGTAATGGGTTGTCTTTTGTAATACTTTAATAATATATTAACAAAAACATGGTTTAATTTTTTAAAAAAGGGGTAGGATCAATTCTTGTCTTCCAAAAGAAGATTATAGTTTGACTTGGCCTCTCTAAGAGAAAAATTCTGACTCCACCATTAATAATTGAATATACTAGTAATGGACAGCATAGAGATGACAAGTTTTTTATTTAAAACTGAGGCTTATATATCATGATCTAGAAATTGATTATCCTTTTGAATGGTTGGTGATATTTTGTATATGACAGTGATTGGATATTCCATGCCGGCAGCCATTTAGGGGTCCCTTCTTTTATGCCTTTATAATGACACCTCCTATTCCCGTTGACACTTTTATTAAGTTGCGCCACCAACCCAACTACCCCTTTGTTATGTAAAATCCTGAACCACTGAATCAATATATATTATCCATCAAAGCTCATTTGTGATGTGAGTTAACATCTTTGCGATTTGATTTGATTATCTTGTTAGATCATATTTTATCTGCTGTTGACACTCCCAATTCAACTAACAACCAAGGACCAGGGTAGCATAATACTTTGATTTGTTATGGGGGCTAGTCTTTATGGATTGCCAGGAATCAAAGTCTTTCAGATGAAACGCAACATTGTGTATCAGATTTTAATTCTGCAGCAAGGCTTTTGATGGAATTCTTCAGAGCTAAAGCTGATATGAATAATCTTGACATGTGCAAGACACTGGGGCATGATGGGTTCCTTGAGCTAATCCAATTCGTATCAGGATTGATTCTGATGTCTGACTCAATGATGGCCAAGCTGGTATATGATTTACCATGAGGGATCGCCTTGGGCGTCTCCATTATACTGGCTCTGGAATTTTACATGGTACTTATTTTCCAATGATTGAACTGAGAGTAGCTTTGGAAGCACTCAGTATGACCATCAATTGTCTTCATTTGCATGGATTAACATGGTAGGAGTTAGATCTACATGACCCTAAAAACTTAAGTATAATTTAATTAGATTAGTAGATGAGCTTGATGCATTACAGTCCGTCCTCACCATTGCTAGTCTTCTCACCATCGTTGATCAACTTCGTTATTTTGAAGCATCTCACATCTTTGGTGAAGCTTGCAAATTGGCTAGCTGGGAGATGTACTTCAAATTTTGCTCTGATTGATCCTGCACCTCCGTCTCTTTCTGTTGTATTGTTCCAAATATACTTATCTAAGATTTTAATTTCTTGAGACTTTAGTCTCCCCTCCCCTTAAAAAAAAATCTCATCAAATCCCAACCTTTTCGTCACCATTTAATTTGACAGTTGAGTGGAACTGTGATGCCTTTTCCATGTTCTTGCGGTGAACGCAGTCTTCACGTTCCTCTAAATCACAAGATCATGAATCAGAGCTCAAAAAACATGTTAATTCCTTCTCTCAAAAAGAAAAAGTTTCGAACTTCTTGAATGATTATCTTAATATAAGTTGTTATAGGGAAAGTTCATGGACTATTCTTTCCATCTTCCATTGTTTTATCTTGAGGAACAGCACAAGCTACATTAAAGCAATAGAGATGTGTGGCTCCTCTTTTTCTGGCTGTATTCAATGAGAGCAACACTGCTAGCCATTGTACAATGATATTAGTCCATTGGTAGTTCAGCCAAGACAGCATCTCTCCTTCCAGCCTCAATTTCAGCCTTTTGCAAAGTTGGTGACATCCACTGGAAAGGCAAGAATATCCTGTGGATTGTATGACAAAAAGGAGATGCGGGTGCTTGTGAACCAAGAGTCTGGTTAGAGTACTTTCCTGATAACTGATTCAGTACACACCAAGAAAAATATCCCCATGCTCTTTTGATGCTACTGAGTACAGTGCTTCTTGTTTGGATTTCATCCCCACCCAATGTTATGATCTGAGCCAGATGCCTGTCACAACTTTGGTTTGTACTCTAAAAAATTTAAGAATAAAACTCACCGAATCTAAATCAACTTAATCTATAACAGGTGAATGAATACGATTAGACCTGAAGAAAAAGCTCAAAAATCCAGATAAAGCCCTTGAAAAAAATTGATCTGTTAACTAAAAAGATCAAGTATGCATCTGAAAAAAGATCCAAAGCTTCCACACGGTTGACCAGATCAAGTTGGGCCCTAGCCCTACTAGTGTTCTCTGAATCACCTTAGTGAGCTGAGGGCTGAGGCTATGTATCCTCCACATCTGTGACATGAATTGGAACTGGATCAACTTTCACATTAAGGGGAAGGGGATGCAAGCTGATGAGCAAATTGGCTCCAACAATGGATGGTGGCAAGGTGAAAGGACTGGACGAGTCCCTCCCACTGTTTTTTCGGCCTTGGGCCCCACCCACCCACTCTCAATTATAGGTTATGCTCCCCTAGTGCAGCCGTTGACCTCCTTTCCCCATCACTTAGCACCTCTCCCTTCCATCTCCAGTAGGACCAACCTACCTTAATCTCCTCTGTTAACAATACAAGGAAAAAAAAGAAGGTGACAGTTCAGATGGTAACTTCACCTTCTCTCCATTAATGCTCTCAAGTTCTTTGAAAGAGAGCCTATCCCTTTTATTAGCCATGCTGGGCCTAACATGCTGCCACTACTAACTCTAATGCTGTTGGAGGAATATTCACCAAATCGCAAGGCATTGATCTCCACCAACTTTCCTTCTCATGAGAAACAGCAGGACAAAGATGTGCACATCTTTAGCCTAGCTAGGAAGGGAACCTATTAGTCTTTTCAATTTTATAATTCTGCCACATGCTTTTAAGTCTTTGTGACAGTAAAGGCATCTGTTGTGTGCTTTTGTGGAATCCTATGTGAAACCATGGTAGACCTTATTTTATTTGCTCATCTAGTGGCAGGTTGTAGGAGTTCAATGACATAAATAAGACTTGAGGTGGTGGTTCAAGCAAAATGCGCTGCCTTCCCTGTCGCTGAGTGTGAGTTGGGCCACCTGCTGGTATGTTGCTGTGCTGTGCTGCCTCCCTTGCATGGATCATGAACCACATAGTATGTGATGCATCATGATGTGCTAGGTGTTCTCGGGGTCATGCTCCACTGAGAATTAAAGGCAGATTGAACAATGGCTGAGAATCCATTAAGCTAATATTCTAAATTTGTGATTGTTAGGCAGGTGTCATGTTAATAAGCTAGCTCAATCTGCACCGATTGCTTTGGGTTAGACCAAAGGAGTTGTTGAGAAATAGTTTTCAGCGGTTTTCAGAACCATCAGAAATCACCTAATAAACAAACTACTGCGTTCCCTCCTCCTGTTCCAACAACAGTACTCAGTATTGGAGCAGAGATGGAGACAAGAACACAAACGAAAATGAAAACAGAGATGAGAAAATGAGATCTTCTTCTTTCTCTGCTATTCTTATTCAAGTGGAGACATTATTTTGAACTGCGGACAGAGAGAAGACTTTTAGTCTGTGTTCATCTTTCGACCAGTGATGTCTCTTGAACTCTTTATTCTTTAAGCCGGTGATCCACCGATCCGATAAGAAGAAAACCCTTTCTTCTTCTCGCATTGCCTTGCATTCCCATCAGTAAGTCTTGTTATATCTATATCTAGATTCAAAATCACATAAGCGACAGTCTTATTTTATCTATATTCAGATCCAAAGTCACTAATTATATCTAGATAAGGGGGTCAAAAGTAAGAAGGTAGCAGCAAGAGAAGGTTATTTATAGGTGAGGCGAGTTTAAGGGTGAAATAAAGGGGAGAGGATACTTCTTTACGCATAGCACATAGTAGCTTAGCTTTTGGGGTTGAATTAACCATTTAGAGATTGGATTGACTCATAGACTAGTCCAACTTTAAGGTCCAAAGTTGGTCTGATAGGTGATTGTTTCTTCTTTTTCCAAAGAGATATGATGAGAATGCTATCATTCAGGTTTGAACCTAAGACCACGTATAATAGAATAAAAGATGCCAATCAAGTTACTTACTTTTAGACTCCATTGGTCCTGGTAGTGCTCTCTTTTTTTTTTATTATCATGAAAGAACTCGCCTACTCTGATTAGCTTAAAAGGTTAAAAAATATGCAAAACAAGTCCATTTGCTTGATGTCATCTCATACCCCATGACCCGGGATCTTTATGGATGCATGTGTGCAAACCAATTACGTAAGCGCCCTGGCTATAAAATTTAGTTGGTAACAGTTTGTAGCAGCTGTGCTGTGACTGAACCTTCCAGAACCTCTTAGTTACAGTCACTTGTCCTGTAGCCAAATTATTTGTCACTTGTATAATTATAGTTGACGTAATTAATGTCACATGTATCTTAATTTACATGCATGTGATATAATATTTTTCTCGGTATCAAACCAGTCCCTTGTATGATTCTAATCAGGCCAAAAAAAAAAAAAACCAAAAAAAAAAAAAAAAAAAAAAAAGAACTTTTAGCTTTTCAGCTTTCACTGAAAATTTATTTTGATCCTCAAAGATAATACAATTTTATCTTTTAATTAATTTTGTACAATAAAATAATTTGGGATAAAATAAAATTTTGAGTGAACAAGTATACATTTCAGGCTGTAAGAAGTAGCTGAAACCAATTAAAGAATCTTGGATGAATCTGCTTTCTTGTCACTGGATTGGCATCACTGCAGTTGGTCAATGCCATGTCCTGGTCCACACGGCTGGGCCTCTCCACGAGGCAGGAGAAACGAGCAAGGTGCCATCATGACTCCGGCCTCTCGCACGTGCGAGTCAACATCTCTGCCGGTTGTCAGGAGCTGTGGCTCCCCTAGTGCCGATGCTGAGCCCTGCCCGTTGACAGTACTTCCGGATAAATACGTTGAATGTATTTGGAGAGCATTTGATGTGAGATTAACAAAATGAGGATGAAAAGATACTGACCATAACGTCTTCTGATGCAAATTTTAAAAATTTTGCCGTGTTTTATGATATATAACAAAATTAAAAATATTATCAATATTTTATTAATATCATTAAATAATATAAGAGAGATAAGATGAAAAAGAATGATAAAATTATTTAATATATTATCTATTCAAATGTTTCAATCTTTTAAATAATTTTTTTTTATTCTGCTAACCTACTCTTTTTTTAGATTAATAATTAGAATGCAAAGAAAAAATTATTTCTTAAAAAAATTAATCTCAAACCAAGCACCATTAATTAAGAAGGATAAAAAATTACAGGTGTAAATTTTTATCCTTTATAAATTTATATCAAGTGCAACCTTATAGAAAAAATAGGTGAAAAACTTTTCTTCTTTATTTTTTCATATATAATTAAAGAAAAAAATAAAAATTATATATCAAGTTTGCACATATTTTGTTTTTCTTTCACAAGAGAATAAATACAATGGGGGAGAGGTAGTACTTGTTTTTGAATCCTTATTTTCTTTCTCTCAACGTTTAGTATTTTTTCAAAATAAATTATAAAAAAAGTTTTCAATGAAAAAAAAACAAGAAAATAAATATCACTTCATTTATGATATTTATTTTTTAATGAAAAAAGTAAAAAAAAATATGCAAATTTTAGACATAATTTTTTTCCTCTTATTTCATCAAATACAAAAAAAAAATGGAGAGAGTTTTCTATGATCCCGAGAAGCCAAATGACCTTTCAAAATTTTTTATTAAAAGAATATTTTTTAAAACAAAATACCAAGCATGTACTTATATTAACATATTCAATGGAGTCAGAAAAGAGATGATCATGAAGTTGAATAAGAAGCAAGGAAAAGGAATTCTTGCCTGTATAATGACCAACATAAAAGGCTATCTAATCTGCTGCCTTTTGAAGCAAAGGATGAGCACCAGTCCACTGGATTCTTAATTTAGAAAGTCAATTGTCCACAGCCCTCGGTAGCATTTCAGCACCATGCGCTGCCAGCGGAATTATAGTGGGTGACACCTTTCCAAGCCCCTCTCAACTTTGCTAATGGAGCCAAAGTATCATCACATAGGTGGACACCCCAGCCACCACAATGTCTAATTAGGGCTCTAATAATAGAGTTTAGCTTCATTGTTTACACCTCCATTAACGTTGTTTACCCCTTCATTATTGATCTTGAGGAAGTTAGAAGATGCATGCAGAAACTTCCGTAGAAGAATCTCTCAGTTCTTCCTTGGCTATCAAAGGTGCTTTGATAGAATCTATATGGGTTAACTTATAAGAAAACCTAAAGGAAGGCTCTCAGGATGGTTACAAGAGAGTTTTATTTCGTAATATTGAAAATATGTGCAGTTTTAATTGACCTAATATTATAAGCAATGCAGGAGGCTAAGACAATGTCACTCTTTGGTGGCCCCTCTTTTGTTGGCCATGTTTAAGATCATGCTGGAAGGTATCCAAGGTGATGGATGGAAGTAGAGGTAGATGATAATAGAATAATAGGGAGCCTCCACACGTACTTGGCCCTCGGGCATTGCAAAAATATATGAACTATATATTCCATCTATCCCTAGGCAGCATTCGCAACGTGGAGAGGTTGGTAATTCCATCCAATCCAAGATGAACGGAACAACTCTTGGAAGAGAATCCAATCCTCCGTACGTGACTCAGCTGGCAGATGAAGTTGACCCTTGTATATTAAAGTTGACCCTTGTTTTTATCTCTCGGGAATTCCCACCTTTGGGTTTTATCATGACTTTGATTAGTGTGTTAGAGAAAGGATAGTTGATGCAGATTTTATTATCCAGATCCAGATGGATTGATGTTGGTTGCGGATGAATAAAACCTTATTGATATTTCTGTTCTATAAACAGAGCTTTATGTTGTTTGAGTGGGCATCACATATATACTACTCGTATTCTTGATACCCAACGACTGTATATTGAGGATGATTCAGCTATAGTTATTGACAGAATTAGACCGGATGCAGAAGATCGATCTTCATCTATTCTCTTATCCACGACATTAGATCAGCCTTTCATTTGGTTGATGAGATTTATTGTCGTCATGTTTATAGAAAAGCCAACTCCGCTACTGACTGGGTAGCTTTCTCCGTTGCCCATCATACGGGTATCTGGTCTTAGACCAGTGGGAACTCATGTCCTTCTGTTTTATGTTTGATATTGCTTTCTGACATCATGGATTTGATTCATACCCGAGTGGTATGATCACCCAACTGTACAAAAAAAATAGTTTTATGACATGCTGAGCTCAAACTATTGGTTCAATTAATTTTATTAATGGATCAAAATCATATGACTCAATAACTTAGATAAAAATTAATGAATAGTATTGTCGCCAATAGATACTTTTCTCATTCATGAAGGAGGTATTCTCTTCGTCCTCTAGGTCCATTCTTATTTGATTGTATCCTAAGAAGGCATCTATGAAATTGAGGAGCTCGTGGCCGGATGTAGCATCGACCAGCTGGTCTATTCTGGGCATGCCTTATTGAGGTCGGTAAAGTCGATGCAGATCCTTCAGTTTCCATTGGCCTTGCGGATCATTACCACGTTAGTCAACCAGTCCGGGTAAGGTGCTTCTCGGATTTGGCCGGTGGAAAGCAGCTTATTGACCTTCTCGTCGATGGCTCTCTGTCACTTAGGGGCAAAACTGCTCTTCTTTTGTCGGACTAATTGGTACCTTGGGTCAATGCTGAGTCTGTGGGTGATTAACTCTGAAGGTATACCGAGCATGTTCGATGTTGACCAGGAAAAAATGTCTAAGTTTGCTCGTAGGAAGGTGAGAAGCTGATCTCTTGCTTCTGCGGGAAGGAGCGCACTGATTTGAACCATCTTCGTTGGGTCATCTCATAAGGGGAAAATCAGAAGGTGTTCGGTTGGCTCTCCTTTCCTCTCCGACTTCCTAGGGTCGAGCAGCTCCGGAATTGATGGGTTAACTACCTCATGAGGGCTGAGAGCCATGTGGTAGCATAGTTGCACTGGGTTCTACTTCCCGTGCATCTCATGAATCCCGTTATTGGTGGAGAACCTGACGAGGAGGTGTTTGGTGGAGATGACTGCGTCGAGGAGGTTTAAACTGGGCCGTTCGAGTATGGCGTTGTAGGCCAATGGTATTCGAATGACCAGGAATTTTATGAGAATCGTGCTTTGGTATGGTGGCATCCTCGCTGTAATCGGGAGGGTAATCTTGCCCTCCACTTGCACAGAGTCTCCCATGAAGCCAACCAGGGGTGCAGTCATGGGTCGGAGAGATTTGGGCGATAGGTTCATCCGAACAAAAGCATCATAGGTAAGGATGTCAGCCGAGCTTTTATTATTGATAAGGATTCTTTTTACAAGATGTTAGCGATCCTCAGGGAGACGACAACGCCATCATCATTAAGATTACCTACCCCCACTAAGTCCCTTTTTGAAAAGAATTACAGTCTCTATCCCCTCATCCCCTCGTGGCCTCTTGAAAGTACCGCCTATCTCCTAGAAAATTATGCTGATTGTTCTCTTAGTCGAAGCATTGTCGATGCTGACCTGGGTAGGCTGAGGTCCCACTTGACTTGGAGCAGCTGGGGGTCCCCTCTGAATGAATTTCCCAAGGTAGCCTCGTTGAATAAGCTCTCGATCGCCCACTTCAAGTGACGATAATCCTCTGTGTCGTGGACGTGATCCCGGTGGAAACGATAGTAGAGGCTCTTGTTGTAGACGATTCCTAGCCTTAGAGGAACAGGGCGTTGTAGATATGGCTCGCCCTCAATCTCCATGAGGATGTGAGATTTGGGGGCGAGAGGGGTGAGGTGGTCCTCCTTGGGGGCGAAGCTCCGGTGTCGATTATCCAGTATTCATGGAGGCTCAGGCTTCTTAGAACGAGATCCGCTTGGCTCCGCATGGACCTACTTCTTGTTGGATCTTCCATCGACTTTCCTTCGAGTAGAGTCAGCTTCATTGCTGCGTATATACTTTTGCGCATGACTCAGGAGCTCGGCATAAGAGCTGGAAGGCTTCTTTTCGAGGGAGTATGTGAAGCGGGGGGGCGGAGTCCTCGCTTCAGGGCCAAGGTGGTCATAGAATCGTCGAGGTGGTAAACCTTGAGGGCAGCCACCTTGAAACGGGCCACAAAGTCTTTGAGTGATTCTTCATCCTTCTATCAGATGGAGAATAAACTGTTAGCTACTCGAGGAATCCTTTGGCAGGCGTTGAAATGTGCTAGGAAGGTTTTCTCAAGTTTCCAGAATGAGTTGATGCTGCATGGTGGTATATGAGAATACCAAGCACGCACAGCATTCTGGAGGGTAGCTGGGAAGGTGATGTAGAGAAGAGCGTCAGTCGCCACTTAAACTTGCATGAGAACTTTATAGCTCTCCAAGTGATCGAGTGGATTCGTGGTGCCATCGTAGGGATCTAGTTGAAGAAGGCAGAATCGGGCAGGTCGTAGTCCACCTCCAATTAGTTGGTGATCCTGCGACTGAGCTTCTCCAGTCGCCGATTATACTCATCAAATCGCCGCTCCGTCCGGTGGCTGATTCGACTATCGAGGGACCCCTCCCTTGAAGACTCAGAAGATGAGTAGCGAGAGGGATAGCGCTGGTGATGATGTCCTCGTTTGGACTCCTTCCCATGCCACCGCCTAAGAGAGGGACTATCAGAATGGTAGGCGGGAGATTGTAGCCTTTTAGGGCCCTCTCGATGATGAGGCCTTGGTGATGCATGGCGGCGGTGAGCCTCCCACAGAGGAGTCTCCCACGAGTGGATTGCTGACTGGCCTGAGCATCCGCTGCATGGGTGAAGGAGGCTGAGGTTGCTGTTGCGTGACTACAGAGTGTTGCTCCTGCAGCTCGTGGACCACTACCACCAATGTTTGGACATGCTAGGTGAGGGGGGCGAGCTGGTCAGGTTGAGTGGCGAAGGGTGGTGGTGAAGGCGGGAGCAGAGGGGTTGGCCTCTTGCTCCTCGGTATGTTAGGGGTGCCCCCCAGTATAACTGGTGGAATCTTTCTGAGCGCGTGTCACCACCATCGCTGTCTTGAAGGGAGATGGAGATCTGCAACCAGTCATTGCAGGTCTTTTCTTACTTACTTCTCTCCCCTCCTACTTGGCGCGCCAATATGTTGTCGCCAAATCACCTCTCTTGAACGTATGTAAGGGAGTGGTGAATGTCTCCTTTTCTGGGGTCCTTCAATGCTTTGCTCTGACTCAGGTCTTGCAAGAAGTTCCAGGGGCTGGTGATTCCGACGAGGACCCTCCGATGCTCAAGTAAATGAATTGGGTAACAACAGTGAACTTGAGAGAAAGTTTTCAGGAAACTTAGAGTTCTAGAGTTCTGTGTGAGCGAGTATGAGTGGTTATTCTTGTACCTAGGCAGGGGTCCCTCTTACCCCTTTATGGAAACTGTTGGTCCTAAGGTGCTACCATCTGGTAGAGAATGAACGGTTAGGCCAACAGCAACGGGCATGTCCTCCTTGTAGCATGTTAGGGCTAACAAACCACTCCTTGTCTGGTATAGGCGGCTGCAGGCGGCTATGGTCGATTGGTGGGCCAGGTCTTGTTAGACGTGGTTGCCGCAGATGGTTGGTGGGCCAAGTCTTATCAGACATGGTGGCCGTAGAAGGTTAGTGGGCCGTACTTGTTGGGGATCCCATCAAAGGAGGCCAACTCTGTTGTCAGCATCAAGATTGACTCTGGCGTTAGTGTGGACTCTGGAGGCTAAGGCTGGTTCTGACGTCGGTGCCGAGACCAACTCTAGCATCGATGTTGACTCTGGCATCGATGCTGAGACCGATCTAGTATTGGTGTCGACTCTGAAGGTCGAGATCAACTTTGGCGTTGGTGCCGAGACTAAGACTTTGGAGACTGAGATCGACTCTGGCATCGGTGCCAAGACCGACTCTGGTGTCAATGCCAACTTTGGCGTCAGTGCTGAGACCGACTTTAGGGTCGGTGCCGATGTTGGATATGACATGTTGGCTTCCGGCAAGTGGCTCTTGCTGTCTGCTGAATTGTAGCTCCGTCAGTCAATTTTGTCCGTTAACTTAGACGTAGCTTGATCAGCCATATCAAATAGCAAATTAATGAACTTGAGTTATAAGTATATAACATTTTCTTTTCCATCTAATGTGAGATTAAATTTAAGATATTACAATATCTCTTTCTTGTAATGCAATGTCGTCATCGCATACCATAAGTTAGCAAGAATCTATCACTAAGTTAGATTACTGGTGCTGCAAGGATGGTTCTACACCATCGTGTGACTCATCACTATTCCATGGATAATTCTTTCCTCATACCCATCAACTTTCATAGACTTGATCGGATCTGATACCATTTATAATGCTCCAAGCCCACCTATTGGTTCAATAAACTCTGTTAATGAATCGAAATCATGTGGCACAAGAACTAAAGTTGAGGTTAATGGATGGTAAGTAGACTTAAGTTATAAGCACATAATACTTTCTTTTAATTGACCTACGTTCACCACAACAGCAATGATGTAAATTTTATTATGAATAAGATAATACAAATTATTGGAATTATTTTCTCATATACTTTCTTACAATGTCATCTATATCCAGTATCACTCGAGGACTTATCCTAAACTAATAGTTTTTTTAAGCTATTTTTTGGGAAAAAGTTACATATAATTACATCTAGTAATACCAAAGGAACTCTCTTAAATGTTTCTTCTATCCTTTTTTTTTTTTTTTTTAAGAAAAAGTTACACATAATCAGAATTTATTTGGATTAGCTTGGATGTATTTTAGTGGCTATTATTTAGCAGCACAAATGCGAGATAACTACTGCTTCAGCCAATAACTAATTGAAACAGGTCTTTGTATGAAAAGAAAATGCATTATCGAATGGGCCTCATCTTCTACAAGGGTTAGGTATTTTGGAAAAGGCTTGATGCATCGATCGTGCGAATTGATCGTTCATGTGTATCAAGACCAAATGGGTATTATTACGCACTGCATGATGCATAGCGGTATGCACGGGATCTATACATATTTTCTGCATCAAAAAATGATATAGTAAAATTATTTTTAAATATTTTTATTTGATATAAATCAAAAGTCAAAATTATTGTAACGATAAAGGTAGCAATTTATTCTTATTACCCTCAACAAAGAGGTATTTGACCAACCTATTTTCGAATAATCCACCGTCCATGGTGGTCGACATTTGAACGGAAGAAAGGGCCATTGCCAGCTCAAATGGGGGGAGGATACAACCACGCGTCGACACCAAGGGCGTACCGACTCCCGGATAGCGTGGCGACGAGACGGTCAAAAGACGCCCTTTTTTTTTTGTTTGGACGTCAAGCCCATTTACGTCCTCCGCTGGCGCCTTCCTCCCTCCCCTTCCTCTCACGTCCCATCACATCCCTCCCCCCAAGAAACCATACGTGATTAAAATGACGGTACTTCGATGAGGAGAGCAGCGCCACTCGTGGCCACCGCCCGGCGTATCAAACGGCAGACGCAAAGGTGGGGGGGACGGAAGGATGGGTCGAACGGCACCGCTCCGCCCCTCACGGCGCGGTGGCCATAATTGCGCCGCTCCGTCCTGCATTCGTGCCTTCTTGGAGTTTATAAGATCGAAACGACCGTATAATTTTACAATGGGTTATATAGGATCCGTCTTTCTGCCCAAAGGAAGAGAATTGGAGTCGTTTTTCAAACCGGTGCCAAAAGGCATCGATTTTAAACAAAAGGTACGGGATCAAAAATTTTTATTGGAATGATGTTAAAGGGAAAAACGCCATTTCAAATGGCGTTTTTCCCTGCTGAGTCATCTTTCCCGTCAGCTGGGGGCTGATGGGGCAAACGAATGGAATCGCCACTTGAAGTGGCGATTCCATCTATTTGGAATCGCCACATGAAGTGGCGTTTCCATTTAAATGGAATCGCCACTTCAAGTGGCGATTCCATCTATTTGGAATCGCCACTTCAAGTGGCGATTCCATTTATGTTGGAATCGCCACTTGAAGTGGCGATTCCAACACAGCAGAGCCTTTCTTTTAAAGGCCGCGGCTTCGTCAAATTGGAAGGCAGCGGGGGTTTAAAGGCAGCGGAGGCAGCGGAGGTTTAAAGGCAGCGGAGGCAGCGAGTCTTCTTCCACCGGGGGTTTTTCTTTGAAAGGCAGCGGAGGCAGCGAGTCTTCTTCCACCGGGGGTTTTTCTTTGAAAGGCAGCGGGTCAATTTGGAAGGCAGCGATCAACGTTGTTTTAAAGGCAGCGTCTCCTTCAAGCCATTGAAGGCCTCCTTCCCCGCCCGATCTATAAGTCTGTCCCACGTCAGAGTTTACGAGGTACACAAAGTCTCGATTATCTCAATTAGATTCAATAATCTTAGTTTAGAAATACTTTTAATGTTGATCTATAATTCGGCCGTTGCTTTTAATGTTTATTGATTGCTTGTAAATGTTGCTTTTGTCAGATTATTAAGACATGGCTCATAATGTCTTAGATCCAGGGCCTCGTGATCCTACTGTTCTCACTTTGCAAAAGTTACATAGATCAACGAATATATTTCGAGGCGAGGTATATATTATTGATCGACGGTTCTTAATTAATTAATAATTGTTTATGTTGATGCGGATGTATCAAATATTTTTATTTTAGGAGTTACCGGTTCTTAGATGCCGTCGGCATGACGCACATATCTGGAAAGAGACACCGGGAATGTCACACCCACGAGTGCAGTACTACCTAGATCGTGTCGGCATGTTTGGCATATATCGGATTGGCCAGATTCGACTGGATGTCGGCCTTATTTCTGCACTGGTAGAGAGATGGCGGCAAGAGACTCACACATTTCATTTACCTTTTGGTGAGGCGACCATTACACTACAGGATGTAAGTATTCTGAGCGGCCTCCGGATTGATGGTTTTGCTGTTACTGGGTTAGATCCGCGCCATACAATTCCAGAGTGGCAGGCTATATTTGGAAGGTTATTTGGTGTTGAACCTCCCGTCGAAGCATTTCCGAAAGGTCGTTTTCGTTTAGCATTCTTTGATCAATTCTATCATGACCTTCACTTGGACGAAGATGTGGATGATGCGGTTGTGCAGCAGTTTGTGAGGGGACAACTTCTTCGAATCATTGGTGGAGTGATTCTTCCGGATACCTCTGGTAATTTAGTTAAGTTGATGTACGTGCCATTTCTTGAAGACTTGGAGGCTTTTGCTGCTCTAAGTTGGGGTTCGGCTACACTGGCTGGTTTATATAGAGCACTATGTCGTGCAACGAGCCCTACCCAGTCTGACATCGGAGGATACCTCCCACTGCTACAGGTAAACACTTTATATTTATGTCTGAGATCGATGTAATTTTATTTATAAATTAAAATTTTGAAACATCCGAACATGCAGATTTGGGCATGGGAACGATTTCCTATTTTCCATCCCACGAGACTCGAGATTCCGGAGGCTAGACCGTCGGATGCCGATGATGATTGGCACTTAGGTGCACCGTGGGGGTATAGATGGCACGTAAGATACAACATGAAAAATATTCCAACCCATACACTACGTGCGTATAGGGACCAGTTGGATCTGTTGGATGATACTGAACAACGGGTATGTCATGTTATATATGAAATTCAATTAGATTGATTCATTATGTTGCATAATGATTAATTAAATTTTTCATATGCAGTTTTTATGGTGTCCTTACTCGCCGGCAGTTATTTCTATTTTACCTCCAAGCTGCTTGGTTAGTTCGGATATTTGGATGGCGCGGAGCCCGCTGATATGTTTTGATGTAGTTGAATGGCATTTGCCGGATCGGGTGCTTCGTCAATTTGGATGTCGCCAATGCATACCATGTCCATGCGATACGTCGCTACATCTTCATCAGATTGATCGACGGGGGAGGTCATATACTGCATGGGATGATGTGCACGGGACTTATGTTGCAACATGGAATGCACGGCGCCAGCACGTGATCGTGGGAGAGCCTATAGTAGCAGGATTCTCATGCACACCCGATTATATGGCCTGGTTTAGGAGCATCACTCGAATATGTGTAGGCCGCTCTGAGTATAGTGCAAGTGGTTATGAAGGGGAAGGCACTTCATATGAGTTTCTGGTACTGATTTTAAATTTGTTTTGGGTATCTTTAACTTTTAAGTTACTAAGCTATGATATGAAATTTGGTTGTCATATTGTATGCAGCATGAAAGGTTTCAACAGTTGACTATCGAGGTCGAGCGGGCATTAGCCGCCCCAGTGGACGATGAGCGGCTACAGATTTTGAGAAGCGCGTCGTCGATGGCGCATGGTACATTGTCCGTCATCGGGCATCAGCATGTTCGGAGCACAGCCCCTTCAGCACACTATCCGGAGGTGCCAGAGTTCACACGAGCCGACATTGATCCGGTGATGGAGACATTTCATTATACTCCATCGCCCTCTTGCATGCGGTCCCCATTAGCACACGAGTATTC
>UESW01004046.1:1251068-1268691 GCA_900491605.1 Calamus simplicifolius
AATTTATTTTATCTCGACGTAAATGTCGTGCATATCCTGGAGTGCAGTTGTGATTTTCTGGTGGAAATAAATCACGACTAAGAATATTGTCCCGAGTCATAGGGAATGGCGGTGTAAGGACAATATTCTTAGGAGCTAGGTTATGTGTGTCCCGCAAAGTCCAAGGTGTAGACCATAAAAGGAAACTCGCTCCTAATTTTAAGAATTCATTTTAAATTTTAGGTGATGCGATGAGCAAGTAATGCCGCCTAATATTGTGTTTATTTTTTTGAAAATTTGGAGAAACGTTTCTTAATGAAACTAAACTCTGTAACATGGATCCGTGACCAAAGTGGAGGCCATGGGTGGTTTGAGGACTTTGGGTTTAGGCTCTATGGGCCTTGTTCCCAATGAGCCTTTAGACCAGCGGGCCTATTGTAAGTTGGGCATGATATTCTCAGATCAGGCGCAAAAGAACGTGTTTTTTCATGAAGCGGTGTCTTCTTCGCGTATCTTTGGATGATGATGAGAAGCATCTCTCCCGTAGGGACGCAACACTTTCTTCGATCAGAGTATCGCTTCCCATTTATAAATAGCGAGCACCATGATCAGAGAAAGAAGAGAGAAAAATAATTTTTTTTCATTTTTCATCCCTGTTTCTTAAGAACAGTAAAGACAGAGAGATCCATAAGAGAGAAACACAAAAGAATTCGGCTGATTTTTATTCACCAAAAAAATCCTTGCTTATTTCCTTGGCCATACCCCTTGCTCATTCAGGGAGTTGAGGACTAAAGATTATCCCGTTTATTCCTAAGAAGAAATCAGCGATCTCAGAGAGCTTCTCCACTCCTTTGAGGAGTCTCCGTGCAGAACCTTCACGCAAAGGAGTCTTCACGTACGACGTTTTCTTATTCACGAGGAAATCCAGCAGAAATCTTTAGCAAAAAGGTACGCAATCATTTTCTCTAATCAAGTAATGATTGCCATGATTGTTCAGATTATTGGTATCGCTTCCGCATCAATCGGATTTAGTATTTTAATCCATGCTTATCTTTTTTATGATAAGAGTTTTGATCGGATTATTCTGATCACGGGGATCTCACTGGAACTCGCTTTATCCAAAGTTAAAGATAACCATAAAAAAAATTTAAAATTTTTAACTTATCCGATCATATCCATCCAACAACAAAATGGTATCAGAGCGTTGGTTTGGATAATAAGTAATCTATATGGATGCCTCCTCTCTTAAGGGAAGATGAAAAATATTAAAATAGGCATCTTTCTTCATCCGTTTTTTTTTCCCTACTTCCTGGAACGTCCGGACTCGATGAAGAGGGACTTTTCGACTCCTAGCAGTTCCTCCCTTCTTCCTATAACGGAAGTGAGTTCCTCCTTCTTCATGTAATGGAAGGAACACCTCCTTCTTCCGTGGATTCCACCCAGTTCCGTCCAGAAGACTTCTGGTTGGAACGACTGGAACGAAAGGAATACACGCATCCGTTCGGAAGACTTCTTGCTGGAACGGAACTTCTTGCTGGAACGGAAGGAATACAGAAGAATTCTTGCTGGAACGGCCTTCCAGAAGACTTCTTGTTGGAACGGAAGGAATACACACGTCCGTGGACTCCACACGGTTTCGTCCGGAATACTTCTTGGGGATTGGACGATGGAGAAGACGATTGGCCTCCTTCTTCCGTTTGGACCATTTAATGCAAGAAGCAACTCGGACGTTGGCTCCCTTCTTCAATTCGGATGACATCTTGTTCAGCCCGTCTGGTGCCAGGAACGAACAAAAAGAAAGAAGGACTTCCGTTCGGATGACTTCTTGTTCAGCCGTCTGGTGCCACGAACGAATAGAAAGAAGGATGCCTCCCTTCTTCACTCCACGTGAGAAGAAGGGATTCCATGGCATGAAACCTCAAGACGTCAGGAAGGTTAAGGTTCTGGTCCGAATGGATTTATTAAAGGTAACGGAAAGATTGAAGGATGAGAGAGAAAGAGCTATTTAGATAGAAGAGATGTTTAAATGAGGCATTTAAGAATGGAGCTCGTGGTGGTTGAAGGTCAACATGACGCTCTTATCCTACTATGCACTTATGTTTATGGGGGCTGGGGTATCTTGTTAATTGGAAAGGGACGGTCAAGATGATTGTGGTCTGATTAATATTTCATTATGATTCCGGAATGCCTTCGTTATTTGGGCTAGCACAACAATTTATTATTATTATTTTTATTGCTTATGTGTATTGCATGCATGTTTTATTGGCATGGTATCACTCATTAGAATATTATGAGTTAAATGTAATTAAATGATTAAAGGACCCTAAATTGGCATGATTGAATAGATAGGAAACCAAAGCACCTATGACAATTATGGGCGTTAATCAGAAAAATGATTACATAATTGGTTAAGTGATTAAAGGTATGTCCAAGGCCATTTGGACATAAGGTGAATCACAAATTATACAAAAACTTAATTAACAAATTATCAAGTGTGTGAGGGTAACATGTAACCCGCGGCTTCCCAAAAAGGTTGATTCACGCTATGATGCATGTGCTTACTCGTGTCACATGCGTGACCCCCATTAGGGATGGAGTACATACATCAGCTATAGTGGAGAATTTTTAATAAAATATTTAATTCTTTGTTGCATATGATATACTTACTCGTGTCACATGCGTGACCCCCATTAGGGATGGGGTATGCCATTAGTTTGCATAGTTCTAAGAATTAAATGAATAATCTAGGGTATCCTATTTGAACACTTACTCGTGTCACATGCGTGACCCCCATTAGGGATGGAGTTTTCAAACTTGTTAATCCCAGAAGATTAAACCTTGGTTAACACTTGACCTATAATGATAGGAGCCAAAAAAAAAAAAAAACCAAAGCAGTGATCATAACCAAGGCTGTTAGATCAGCACTTGGGGACTATGACCAGGTGGGACTTGGGTTGACTCATTTTTATGGAGGTCAATACACTGTTACATTGAGACTTTGTAGATTTTTTTTTTAAGTTTTTGCTACTTAGTAATCTTAATGTTAAAAGAATATTTATGGAGCATATATAACTGATGCATGTATGCCATTATTTATATTTCAGATGTCGTCATCATTTTCTCCACTTGCTTCTATACTTAATGATAATAAGTTAACTGGAAGAGAAATTTGGACATAGTACTCACTTCTGCTGGGTATAAGTATGTCCTAACAGATATCTGTCCTCAGTTGGGTCAAAACCCAACGGATAATGAAAAGCTTGAATTTGAAAAATGGAACAAGGCTGATGAGATGGCCAAATGCTATATCTTGGCTTCCTTAAGCCCAGTGCTACAGCAGCAACATCAAAACATGGAGACGGCTTATGATATGATTTTTAGTCTCCAAGAGATGTTCGCTCATTCGAGCAGGGCTGCACGGCAGAGTGCTATCAGGAAGCTGATCAATACTCGTATGGCTGAAGGTACCCCGGTCCGAGAGCATATGCTTAAAGTGATGGGCTACCTATATGAGGCCATCGATTTGGGTGCTGAGATCGATCAAGAGACTCAGATAGATATAGTGCTGGAAACCCTCTCAAGTTCATTTGATCAATTCAAGCTTAACTATTCAATGAACAAACTTGGCATGACCCTCCCAGAGCTCATGAAAGAGCTGCAATCAGCTGAGCAGATTCTAGGGAAGGAAAAGGCAGTTCACTTTACTAAGGCTTCTTCTTCTAAGCCCAAAAGGCCCAAAGGAAAGAAGAAGCAGCATCCTAAGGTAGCGGGTGGCAAGATCAAAAAGACAAAGACCGCTAAAGGAGCAGTAAAAGGGAGATGTTTTCACTGCAACCAGAAAGGGCACTGGAAACAAACTGCCCAAAACTAATTGCCAAGAAGAATGCAACAGGTAATATTTTTGTTATTGAAACATGTTTAGTGGTGGATTCTACTGTATCCTGGATTGTAGACTCAGGAGCCACTAATCACATATGCAATTCATTGCAGGGGTTCCAGGTAACCAGGAAACTCAATAGAGGAGAGATATTGCTGAGGTTGGGGACAGGAGTAAAAGTGGGAGCTACTAGTATTGGTAGAGTTAGTTTATCTTTTGGATGTAACAAAAAACTTGTATTGGATGATTGCTTATATGTACCAGACATTAAAAGAAATTTAATTTCAGTAGCATGTTTGATTTCCTATGGTTACAATGTTTCTTTCCATTCTGATGTTTCCATTAGTAGAAATGGTAAAGAAATTTGTAGAGGATCAAGATTAGGAAATTTATATTATGTACATCCAATAACTCCCACATCCAATGACACTGAAATAGTGCATACTGTCTCAAATAAGAGAAAAGCTGAACACAATGAAGAAACACTTTGGCATTTAAGACTAGGTCACATAAACCTTAATAGGATTAAAAGGCTTATCCAGGATGGATCCTTGGGTCCATTGGATATGGATAAAATGCCTCAGTGCAAATCCTGTTTGGAAGGAAAAATGACTAGAAGGTCTTTTAAGACCAAAGGCCTTAGGGCCTCTAATTTACTGGACTTGGTGCACACTGATGTATGCGGACCAATGACGGTACAAGCCCGAGGAGGTTTTGAGTATTTCATTACTTTTACTGATGATTACTCAAGATATGGATACGTTTATCTGATGCGACATAAGTCTGAAGCTTTTACAAAGTTTAAGCAGTTCAAGGCTGAAGTTGAGAATCAGTTGGGAAAACGAATCAAAGCTGTTAGATCAGATCGTGGAGGTGAATACCTTCTTGAAGAATATAAACAGTTCCTCATTGACAATGGCATTGTTTCTCAACTTACTGCTCCTAAACACCACAACAGAATGGGGTAGCAGAAAGGAGAAATAGAACTCTACTTGAGATGGTAAGATGCATGATGTGTCATGCAAGTTTACCAGAATCCTTTTGGGGATATGCTCTAGAAACGCAGCATATATTTTGAATTTAGTCCCATCTAAGTCAGTACCCAAGACTCCCTATGAGATGTGGACTGGACGTAAGTCCAATCCAAGGTACCTCAAAGTATGGGGATGTCCTGCTTATGTATTGACTGAAAAGACGTCTAAATTCGGACCAAGATCTATACTTTGCTACTGGGTTGGTTTCCCAAAAGGAACTGTAGGCGGCTACTTCTATAATCCTGAGAGTCGAAATGTGTTCGTTAGCACGAATGCTAGATTATTGGAAGATGATTGTATTAGTACCGCTGATCCTAAAAAGGTGGTTCTACAAGAACATACACCTGAGGGATCATCTTTCAATTCAAGACATAATGATAAGGATGAAACACCTATTGCCAAACCAGTATTAGATACGACACCCGTGGTTCATCGCAGTGGGAGGATTTTGAGACCACCTAATAGGTTTATGTTCTTTGGAGAATCCTATGTGGCGATCTCCAATGAACAAGAATCGAATCCCACTAGTTACGATGAAGCTATCACGGATGTAGATGCAGACCAATGGCACAAGGCTATGGAATCAGAAATGGAATCTATGTACTCGAATGAAGTTTGGGATATTGTAGATGCACCGGCTGGGATCAAACCCATTGGGTGCAAGTGGATCTACAAGAGAAAGAGAGGACCGGATGGGAAGGTTGAAACCTTCAAAGCACGGTTGGTGGCAAAGGGCTATACCCAGAAGGAGGGTATAGATTATGAGGAAACTTTTTCACCTGTTGCCATGCTAAAGTCGATTCGGATTCTCTTGGCCATAGCAGCTCATTTTGACTATGAGATTTGGCAGATGGACGTCAAGACCGCTTTCCTCAATGGATATCTTGACGAGACTATCTATATGGTCCAACCAGAGGGGTTCATATCTCGAGGCCAAGAGAACATGGTTTGCAAGCTTAAAAGGTCCATTTATGGACTTAAACAAGCATCCAGATCATGGAACATTAGATTCGATCAGGCGATTAAATCCTATGGTTTTAATCAGAACCCTGATGAGCCATGTGTCTACAAGAGATTAGATGGTAAAGCTGTAGTGTTTCTGATATTATATGTAGATGATTTGTTGCTTATTGGCAATGATGTCGCAGCATTGTCCTCAGTCAAGATTTGGCTATCACATCAGTTCAGTATGAAAGATCTCGGAGATGCTAGCTATGTTCTTGGGATCAAACTTTTACGAGATCGAAAGACAAGAACATTGGGTTTATCTCAGGCGGCTTATATAGATAAGATTCTGCATAGGTTCTCAATGCACGACTCCAAAAAGGGTATGTTACCCTTCAGGCATGGTGTTCCTCTATCAAAGGACCAATGTCCCAAGACTGATGAGGAAAAACGTACAATGAGTAAGGTACCATATGCTTCGGCTGTTGGTAGCCTTATGTACGCCATGTTATGCACGAGACCTGATATCTGTTACGCCGTAGGTATGGTCAGCCGTTACCAGTCGAACCCAGGGATACAACACTGGATAGCTGTCAAGCATATCTTCAAGTATCTTCGGAGAACGAAAGATTATATGCTTGTATATCATAGTGATGAGCTTATCCCAATGGGATATACTGATTCTGATTTTCAGGCAGATAAAGATTCTAGAAGATCTACATCCGGTTTTCTATTTACATTAGGTGGTGCTGCTATCAGTTGGAGGAGTGTGAAACAATCTTGTATCGCAGACTCCACCATGGAAGCTGAGTATGTGGCAGCATCTGAGCAGCAAAAGAAGCAGTTTGGCTAAGAAAGTTTCTTATGGAATTGGAGATTGTACCTTCAATTGAGAGACCTTTAACACTGTATTGTGACAATACGGCTGCGATTGCTCAAGTGAAGGAACCTCGTTATCACACTAAAGGCAAGCACATTGAGCGCAAGTTTCACTTGATCCGAGAGTTTGTGCAGCGGAAAGAAGTGGAAGTGCTCAAGATCGCCTCATTGGAAAACTTAGCTGATCCCTTTACCAAGACCCTCAAGGGAAATATTTTTACAAGTCATGTTGAGGGGATGGGAGTTAGGTTATGGTAGTATGTATTTTAGCCCAAGTGGGAGTATGTTGGAAATTGTGGTCTAAAAGACATAATTTTTCTATGATGATTGACATCAGATGATATATAATAAATGATTTGATATTTGCATCCTATATACTTGTTGTATGTAATTCTCCTGAAAGGTCTACGAATGTTAGAAATAATGATTTTGAGTGCTCGAGATGCTTCACACATGAGTACAGAAGACATGAGATCATTTTATTACATTCGAAATACAATTGTCACAATTTTAATAAAGTTAGGCGCTTTATTATGAGAAATTGAAGTATACGTAATTTCCAATTGGGGAAATAGTTTGTCTTGACTATTTGAGAGGGATTCTCGAATTAGTATACTAGTACGCATATTGCGTATTGACGGACTTACATGAGAATAAATTTTAGAAATGTACTATCATGAAATTTAACTCATAGCTATGAGAGTACGATTGTTCTTAAGCTTGAGCAAGTCACTGAACTCAGACTTATAGCGTATATGCTTTGATTCACCAAATGAGCAAAATCCATAAATGATTGATACTCGGTGGGTTGGGCATATGCCACTAGGGTCTAAGAACATACTCGCAATATAGTCATTCATGTACTTTCCATGAGAAAGTAATAACACTCCCTTGAGAGGTTCAAATTAATCTATCTTAAAACTATGCATAGTGATCTTTATAGATCGAGTGTAGACATGATCAATCGACGGGTTGATTCATGACACTCAGTGGATGGATATGAGGGAACCTAGAGCTCAAGGTGTTAGATGGATATTGGACAAGTGATAGTACACAAATTACTTGATGCCAATATTCGAGTGTCGCATGAAGGAACCATTTGCGTATCGATCTCATAGGTCAGGGATGGGATTGTCTTATGTGACAATTTATTTTATCTCGACGTAAATGTCGCGCATATCCTGGAGTGCAGTTGTGATTTTCTGGTGGAAATAAATCACGACTAAGAATATTGTCCCGAGTCATAGGGAATGGCGGTGTAAGGACAATATTCTTAGGAGCTAGGTTATGTGTGTCCCGCGAAGTCCAAGGTGTAGACCATAAAAGGAAACTCGCTCCTAATTTTAAGAATTTATTTTTAAATTTTAGGTGATGCGATGAGCAAGTAATGCCGCCTAATATTGTGTTTATTTTTTTGAAAATTCGGAGAAAAGTTTCTTAATGAAACTAAACTCTGTAACATGGATCCGTGACCAAAGTGGAGGCCATGGGTGGTTTGAGGACTTTGGGTTTAGGCTCTATGGGCCTTGTTCCCAATGAGCCTTTAGACCAGCGGGCCTATTGTAAGTTGGGCATGATGTTCTCAGATCAGGCGCAGAAGAGAACGTGTTTTTTCATGAAGCGGTGTCTTCTTCGCGTATCTTTGGATGATGATGAGAAGCGTCTCTCCCGTAGGGACGCGACACTTTCTTCGATCAGAGTATCGCTTCCCATTTATAAATAGCGAGCACCATGATCAGAGAAAGAAGAGAGAAAAATAATCTTTTTTCATTTTTCATCCGTTTGTCTTTATCTGTTTCTTAAGAACAGTAAAGACAGAGAGATCCATAAGAGAGAAACACAAAAGAATTCGGCTGATTTTTATTCACCAAAAAAATCCTTGCTTATTTCCTTGGCCATACCCCTTGCTCATTCAGGGAGTTGAGGACTAAAGATTATCCCGTTTATTCCTAAGAAGAAATCAGCGATCTCAGAGAGCTTCTCCACTCCTTTGAGGAGTCTCCGGTGCAGAACCTTCACGCAAAGGAGTCTTCACGTACGGACGTTTTCTTATTCACGAGGAAATCCAGCAGAAATCTTTAGCAAAAAGGTACGCAATCATTTTCTCTAATCAAGTAATGATTGCCATGATTGTTCAGATTATTGGTATCGCTTCCGCATCAATCGGATTTAGTATTTTAATCCATGCTTATCTTTTTTATGATAAGAGTTTTGATCGGATTATTCTGATCACGGGGATCTTACTGGAACTCGCTTTATCCAAAGTTAAAGATAACCATAGAAAAAATTTAAAATTCTTAACTTATCCGATCATATCCATCCAACAACAAGACCAACCAGAAGCTAGGTTGGGGCTTGATGCTACTAAAAGGCTTATTCTATTACAAGTGCAATGCAAACTAAATAGCAAATATAATCACACTAACTTCCAAGTCCATGGTTGGAGGATTCTACATGAATGAACTCTTTAAATGGGGACCCAGACATTTCTACTTAAGAATTAAGAATTAGAATAACATTTATAAACAAAACTTTCTTTACATAGAATAATTACTTTCTAATATTGTTTCAACAGTGTATGACTTCTTATTTCGTTCACAAATGATATTATCAAGTGTGTTTGTTATTCAGGTTAGGCTGTTCCATAGCACTTCTGATGTCAAATGTATTTTCTGCTTACCAAGCATCAATAGCAAATGAGATAGCTTGTCTTGTAGAAGGTTGCTTCCAGATATAAAACACTAGGAAAGACTGCTTATAAGCCAGAGAGCAAACAGGAAAGTGCACCATATAAATTTTTTGTGACCTTGATACCCTAACCTGAAGAAGGAAATCCAAGGAAAAATGTGGGACATGATGCACTGTGTTCATGTAACCTCGGTTATGATCTTTGTAGCTAGTATCAAACTTACACAAGAGTATACAATTGATCATGGGGCAAAAGAACATTGATATTGACATGACTTTGTCATACAATGATTCTACTTTGATCAAACAAATGGACTCCTTGGTCCATTGATGGCAGCAGTGGTTGGTGATCTCATGACTCAACAGACAACCAACCAGAATTATTACTTGGACTGAGTCGATAAAGAAAATTAGCAATGGCTGCCCATAGTCCAATTGAAACAGACAATCAACATGGAAATCTTCTAAGGCATTCAAACAATGTCATAAGATATATTAAATATACCTGCTAGGCAAAAGCTTAAAGCAGAAAACACTGACAATATAATATTTTTTACTACAGACAAAGGATATTAAATGATTCATGCACCATGCAAAGGCTGCATAACAAGTTACACAGGAACAAATAACACTTAGAAACAGAGACCTTACATGTTTTATCAAGAAGAACAAATAATACCACTTTGATTGAATCCGCGGGCCTCCATAGACTAATGGATGAAAATAAATGTGGCAAAGTTTGCGCTATAGTTTTGTTTATCTATCTTTCATGGAACGTTCACTGAACTTGCTATTTCTTTCTGATGAAGGCCCCCAACCATTTGAGCTTTTATGAAGAAAATAGTTACTTCCATATAAACCATTTAAGTCTAGATTTAGATGATGGAGGCTCCACATCCATGATTGAAGCCATTAGACATGCACAAAAGATCATGTGATTTGGAGACCTCGAGCCCATGCATCAAGAGATCAAAAAAATATATTATTTTTTATTATTTAGACTATCCAATTTTTACTACTTCATACATAGGCTAGGAGTCTTCAAATCACATAATTTTTAGTATATGAATTTAAAGTTAGTAGATCAGATCTAATGATCGACATAATAGATATAAGACCTCTATCATCAAAATAGATATAACCGAATTTAAGTGGATATTCTCTAAAGTGTAGCTAAGTCTAGCATGTATATTATATATATATATATATATATATATATATATATATATATATATATATCTCGAGAGAGAGAGAGAGAGAGAGAGAGAGGCTTGATTTGACTATTCAAGTGGATCTTCTTAGATCAAATTGCACCATGAGGGTCTCATATCAATGACTATATTGTTGGATATGATCTTATTTGTAAAATGCATACATACAAAAACTCATGAGATTTAGTGACCCTAATTCATGCATAAAATGATCAAAAAAAGGGACAATCTAAATAATATAAAATAATATATGTTTTTTATGACTTCTTGATGCATAGATTAGGAAGCTTTGAATCACATGATTTTTGATATGTATGCATTTAGAGACAGTAAATCATATCTAATGGCTTAAATCAGGGATTTGAGACCCATATCATCAAAAACTAGACCCAATCAGATTAAATAGTGATGCTCTATATGTGCGCGCATGTGTGCGTGCGCACAAAGTAAGACCGTGCTGCAGTCAAGTATACAACATCAAGAGTATGATGGAAATTTAAACCTAAAAGGCAAAATGATGAAACTCTTAAGAAAAGAAAAGTTTTTTTTTTAAAAAAAAAAACAATATGATACATGAGGAAATATATCCAACTTCCTTGTAAGACAACTGGCTACCTACAATAAATAAAGAAGTCAACTTACCAATTATAAAAAGCTTCATCTGCAGAGGAAACACCATCACAAGCTTTGCCATTAGGATGTTTAATCTTCACCATCTGGATTCTATGAACCATGTACACCTAAGCTATCTTTCTTTCACAAGTGACTGCACCCAGACAGTTCACCCTTGTATCATAATCCTAGTAACTAGCAAAGAAAATTTGAACATGCTATAAAGCTCTGGAAAAAAAAAAAAAAAAGATTGTAGGAATACTTGCAGTATGAGCTGATGCCAGAAGTTCAGTAAATGGACCTAGAAATCAGTCTGACTGACTGATTTTTCCGCAGACTCCATAACCTTATCTTCTTCTTGAGAATCTGTGATCACCTTAAGAAGTTCCAAAGGAATTGCTGCTGGATCCAGCACATGACAACCCTTTGGTGCATTTTGAGCTTCTTCGCCTGTCAGTATATATGAAGGTACCTGATGTGAGAAACGAAACATTTCTTCCCTAGAGACCCTCTTTACTTCTCTTGGGTCCCTGTGCTGACAGAATACTGCTTTCAATCCAGCGACTTTGACCAAGGGAATGACAGATACACCTTGTTCCTCACTGTAGTCATCAAGTATCTCTACCATGTCATATTGGTGGATAACTTCATTAGGAGTGTTCTCATCCCAATCAGCTGACCAGTTTTTGTAGAGGGCCCAGATCTCCCCTTTTCTCGGAATAATCTTAATTACGCCACGTGGCCCTTTCTCAAATCTAACTCTATGTGAGAAAATATTGATTGTATCTTTGATTTCATACCTTCCGACCCTAAAGTCACCACAAGATTTGGTAAAACCTGAATTGACCCAATTAAGCTGCCCAAATTCACTATTGGTCCTTGAAGTTAGAAAGCTCACATAGATTTTAAAAGGCTTCAAAGAGATGACTTGTCGAACCAGCATGTAGTAGCGGGGCATTCCATCTTCATCATCATAGGTTGCCCATATTTGTTCACCTTGAAAAGATTTTTCGGTTCGATCTTTATCAAAATCATGAAAATCTGGATCAGGAACATCAATTGATAATGATCCACTAACCCCTTTGCCTGAATTAGCCTTTAAGTCATTGGAGGAACCCTTCTTGCTCATAGCTGGTTTACGCTTACTCTGACAGTCAACCAACATGTCTTGATTACGATTACCATATATGGCATGGTTGAGCTTTTTCTCATCATTTTTATTTAGCTTTTGTTTCTTCTTTTTGTTTCTTTTTCTTCCATTTTTGCTGCAGCAGAAGATTTCCACTCTTCTAACTTTTTACCAATTGTAACCTTGTTTTTCTCAATCAATATCTTCCTAATATCAAGTTGGGAAAACTCCATGCCAAAGTTGAACTGCCTGAAATTCATTCTAGATTTGAGAAAATCCATGGTACCTTCATCAACCCTTTCCATTTCAGAAGCACCCATTCGTCCTGTCTGAACTCCTCCATGATCGCCCCCAACATCCTCACCAATGCCTCTTCTTTTCTTAGTAGGTACACTGTTATTTGATCCCCTCTTAAGATTTCCAGACCCATCACCAATGCCTCTTCTTTTCTTAGTAGGTACACTGTCATTTGATCCCCTGTTAAGCTTTCCAGACCCATAGGCATTCCTCTTGAGGGAAGCTTTCTCATATATCCGATGCAACATATTTGCAGCCTGTGCAATAGGAAATAATGGAGCAGTTGCACTTGCAGCAGCTCCTGCTGCACTAGGAAATGGACCCCACTGGAAGTTTGGGTTATTGTACAAGTTATGATGAACTCCAGCTCCATGATGGAAACCAGTGGCTCCACTGCCTGAGGTGGAAGAGGTATTATGGTTGGAATTCTGCTGTCGCTGCTGAGAAGCAGAAGGGTTTGGTCCATCCGTAGGAATTTCTGAAGCTAAGAAAGGCTCATGGCAATTAGGGCAGAGGAGATTGTGATTAAGGTATATTCTGAGGTACTTAAAATTCATGGTGCAACGCTTGCATGAAGCCCAGAATGTATTGGGCTTTGATGGCTGAGGAGAAGGAGGCGGTGGTGGAGGAGTCCCGAATGTATTGGGTTTTGATGAATGAGGAGGAGGAGGAGGAGGTGGTGGTGGTTCAGGACAGAATGTCTTGGCCTTTGATGGCTGAGGAGGAGGAGGCGGTGGTTGAGGAGGCCGGAATGTATTGGCCATTGATGGCTGATGAGGAGGATGAGGATTGGAAGCAAAATCGTAAAAGCGATTGGCAGTACCAAGAACATTGTCATCTTTATTAGTTTGAGAAGTTTTCTGCTGGAATTCTTTTATCTTTCTCTTCTGGTCATACAATAATCTCTTTGTCTTATCAGATAATACACTCCATGCCTGACAAATAAGACGGAAGGCACCTTCAGCACCAATGGATTTGTTCTTATCAGGGTGAACCTGGAGAGATAACTTCCTGTACTTTTTCTTCAGTGTTTCATCATCGGCTGAAGCATCTACGCGCATAATCGCATACCAATCTTTTTCGCCATGAACTTCGATTTCTGAAGCAAGATAGACATCTAGCGTTGTGATCAACTGGTCGATGCCCTCGAGTGACGGGCAGAGATTTTGAGCCTTGAAGGCAAATTTCTTCGCTCCTGCTAAGTCCTTTGCCATGAAATTCTTTTCAGCGATCTCTTTTGCCCTAAGACCCTCAGCTTTATTGCACTCCATATTCTCTAACCTTCTATCTGGTTCTAGAGCTTAGAATGATACTGTCTCGTAAAAATGCACAGCTTGGGATTAATTAGATTTCAATTTAGAATTGGGCAGCAGCAGTACGTGATATCGGTAGATGAAACCAAGTTGTGTGGCTAGTCTCTTCAAAGCCTTCATTTTGAAAAACAAAACAAAATCAAAAGAACACCCTTTTGAAGGATAAAATCTGGATCTTTACGAGTACCAAAGAGAGAACATCCAATGAAAATTCAATCATCTAGGTCTTGCCCAAATTCATCAAAAACCTAATTCCGTGAGAAAGAAACAAAAATCCAGAAACTCCAGAACCGGGACTAGCCAACCAAGTGTTAGAAATTCGAATTTTTTCGCCAAATTATTACGACTAGAACACATGCATGAACTTTCAGCGACCAACATTACAAAAAGTGGATAGAACAACGCAAACCAAAGAAGTACGAGCACACGACGCAAAGCCGGAAGTTTCGAAATATTTCGAGTTCTAAAGCACCGGGATAATAGAAAACGGAAACCCTAGGCAAGAATAAGGCATGAGAGCGAAGAAAAGAAGTACCAACTTCTCAGAAATCGAAAGAAAGAAAGAAAAAAAAAAACAAAGGACAGCATGCAGAAGAATCAAAGCGTGGAACTTAGGGTTTTCGAAGAACATTCACAACTAGCCGTACTGAAAAATTCCAGTCTCTGGAGACAAGACATAGAAAACTAGACGGCCAGTTCTCAACCCTCCGGCCACCGCCGGCGGCGAAACAAAGTTCAGGAGAAAGCAGGAAGGACATAGATGAGATCGAAGATTACCATTCAGTGAAAATCCGCGCCGTCCGATGATTTTGAATCGCGAGGCCGCCACGAGAAAAGCTCCATCTCCCCTACAAAAAGAAAAAAAAAATCTGAAATTAGGGAAAAAATAAAAGGAAATAAAATCAACTTCTCTTCCCTAGAGACCTTAAAAAAAAAAAAAAAATTCCCAATACCAATATATCAAAGGAAGAAGAAAAGAGAGGAATGGGGTCCCAATGGGCTTTGCCTTGTGATTTTTAATGCATTATTTTAACCCTAACCATCACCTCAAACCTTAACTAGGGTTAAATTTTAACCCTAGAAGTGGGTCCCACATCTCACTAAATTCTATAATTTATTTTGGAATAAAAGTTTCAAATAGAAATTGATATATTAAAATATATACTATTTTTAATTGTATGTATACTAATTTTTAAATAAAATATATAGTAATATTATCGAAATGCAACTTATTGTTATAGGTTATATGATAGTTATTATACAATATTGCCTATATAATATTCCTTTAAATTTTTGAGAAAAAATATATTTCAAAAGAAAAAACATATGTGAGGGATTTTTATTTAAAATGAGAGTAAATATCCATATAAGACTTATATTGGTAAGGTTATTAGAGTGTAGGACAGCTCTTTACACATGTATGAATAAGTGCAATTAGAGTTCTTGCTAAGGAATTGTTAGAGCTATGGATTAGTGTTGTGTTTACATTAATTAGTAGATAAAGTTAAACGCCTCACCTTTATAGTAGGCCAAAGGAGAATTATGGATCATCAAAGAAGATACCCCACCCTACAATGAAGGTGCCCCATATAATTTATTGTAAATGGCCCCATTTGTTCTTCTTACTTACTTCTAACGATCTCTTTAATTTCTCATTATGAGCTTTATAAATCATATTGAAAGATACATAAATTGTAATCAAGAATTTTTGCTATGCAATATCATTTTATGCATGAACTTAATTTCTAACCTCTAGGATATGACATCATATTTCTACAGATATATCATATATTTGATATGATTTTGTGAAGAATGCTAAAAGTCGTTTTCTGATATCATTGATTTTTTATGGGTTTCCTATCTACAAGAAAATAATGAAATAGCAACGCAATTTTAGCGACACAATTTTAGCGACGCAAAGATGCATCGCTAAAATTGCGACTACATTCCTCCGCGTCAAAAAAACATTGCGACGTAAATAGTAACGCATTAGCGACTCAATAAATCATAAATTAAAAAAAATTTAAATTTAGCGATGCAAAAATGCATCACAATATTTATAAAATATGTTTTTTTTAAAATATTATTAAAGGAATAAAATATTGTGATGCAGCTAAGTGCGTCGCAGGTTTTTAAAAAAATTAATTATGTTAAATAGCGATGCATTAGCGACGCAATAAATATAAAATAAAAAAAATATATTTAATATAGCAATGCAAAAATTACGTCGTAAATATTAATAAAAAAATTAATTTTATAAAATATAATTATGAAATAAAAATATTACGACGCAACTCAGTGCGTCGCAATATATTTGAAAAACATAATAATTTTAATAGCGATGCTTTAGCGACGCAATAGACCAGAAAATTGTAAAAATAATTTAATTTAGCGACGCACTAATTGCATTACAATTATTTTAAATAAAATTAATTTTATAAATATTAATATGAAAAAAAATATTGCGATGCAAAACAGTGCGTCGCAATATTTTTAAAAAACTTAATTATTTTAAATAGTGACGCATTAGCGACGCAATAAACCAAAAAAATATAAAAAATATTTTTAAATTTAGCGATGCAACAATTGCATCGTAATTAATTTAAATAAAATTTATTTTAAGAAAATAGTATTATGAAATAAAAATATTGCGATGCAATCCAGTGCATCGCAATGTTTTGTTAAAATAATAAATGTTTTAATTAGCGACGTAACAGCGATGCAATAAAACAGTAAAGTAATAAAAAAAATTTATTTAACGATGCAAATTGCGTCGTAATATTTTAAAAGAAATTCATAATGCCAAATTAGCGAGGTATTAGCGACGTAATAAATTAGAAAATATAATTAAAAATTAATAATATCAGAGATCGGTCGTCGTCGACCGGGATCGATCATGGCTTCGATTGATCGCAACCGTCGGGTCATCACCGATCGGATCGATCGCGATGGTTCGAGATTGGGTCGTCGCCGACCGGGATCGATCATGGCTTGGATCGATGGCAACCATTGGATCATCGTGATCGAGATCGATCATGACTTTGATCAATCGCAACCGTCGGATCATCACCGATTCGATCGATCGCGATAGTCCGAGATTGGTAGTCACCGACCGGGATCGATCATGGCTTTGATCGATCGCAACCCTCGATCATCATCGATCCGACCATTGCGACGGTCCAAGATCGGTCGTCGCCGATCAGGATCGATCGTGGCTTGGATCGATCGCAACCATCGGATCATCGCCGACCGGGATCGATCATGGCTTCGATCGATCGCAATCGCGGATCATCGCTGATCCGATCGATTGCCACGGTCCGAGATAGGTCGTCGCCGATCAGGATCGATCATGGCTTGGATCGATCGCAACCGTTGAATCATCGCCGACCAGGATCGATCATAGCTTGGATCGATCGCAACCGTCGAATCATCGCCGACCGGGATCGATCATGGCTTCGATTGATCGCAGCCATTGGATCGTCGCCGATCCAATCGATCACCACGGTCCGAGAGAGGTCATCGCCGATCGGGATCGATCATGGCTTGGATCGATCGCAACCATCGGATTGTCGCCGACCGGGATCGATCATGGCTTGGATCGATCACAATCGTCGGATCATCGCCGATCGAGATCAATCATGGCTTCAATCGATCGCAAC
>UESW01004047.1:654183-763890 GCA_900491605.1 Calamus simplicifolius
CCCCCCTTTGTTTCCACGGCCGTGGCCACGGCCGTGGCCGCGGCCGGACAAGGCGGCCACGGCCGCTGCCGTGGCCGTCTTCTCCGGCCACGGCCGCTGCCGTGGCCGGCAGTGGCCTGGCCACGGTGGTGGCCAGGCCACTGTATAAAAAAAAAAAATTTTTTTTAAACAGGGGGGAGGGGAGGAAACCCCCCCCCCCCGCCCCCCCTTTGTTTCCACGGCCACGGCCGTGGCCGCGGCCGGACAAGGCGGCCACGGCCGCTGCCGTGGCCGGCAGTGGCCTGGCCACGGTGGCCAGGCCACTGTTTTAAAAAAAAAAATTTTTTTTTTAAACAGGGGGAGGGGAGGAACCCCCCGCCCCCCCCCCCTTTGTTATCTTGTCCGGCCACGATGGCCAGGCCAATGTGAAGAAGAAAAAAAAAAAAAATATTAGGGTCATAGCAGGGGGAGGGGGGAAACCCCCCGCACCCCCTTTCTTTTCTTGTCCGCCCATCTTCTCCGGGGCCGCAGTGGCCTGGCCTTGGTGGCCAGGCCACTGTAATGAAAAAAAAAAAAATTTTTTTAACAGGGGCCGGGGAGGGGAGGAAACCCCCCCCCCCCCCCCCCCCCCCCCTTTGTTATCTTGTCGGCCACGGTCGTTGCCGTGGCCGGCAGTGGCCTGGCCACGGTGGCCAGGCCACTGTGAAAAAAGAAAAAAAAAATTTTGGGGTCATAGCAGGGGGGAGGGGGGGAAACCCCCCGCCCCCTGGGAAAAAAAAAATAAATTTTTCCTTAATTTAAGCAGAATGTTTATTTAATGATGCATTACATTTTGAAATGCTAAATAAAATGTTTTGTTGTTATATTATTTAATTTTCAGCAACAAATTACTAGTTTCAATGATTTACATTTTAGTATTCGCAAGATGTTAAGAATAACAAGCATAAGTTCGATTGTCTTCGGACTTTCATAATCACAGCACTTTAATTAACCTTTAGACCCGTTTGAGAATTTGTAAGCCTTAGTCTTGCAAATTCTCAAATTGTCCTGGTGGACAGTTTGAGAATATTTCTTGTGACATGTTAGTCTGCTAGTAATCATCGTGGGGTGAGATTTCGGTTTGCATTTGCTCATACGTTCTCCTAGTGTGGCTTATATACCACACATCTAGGAGAACATATGGGAAATGCTGCCGAAATTTCAATGTTGCCGATCGATGATAATTAATAGCAGAATAACATATCACAAAAAATATTCTTGAATGGGATAGGGCCTTACCTTGTAGACATGGAGTGAAGGTAGAATTATTTAAGACACTTGAATTTTTGTGAAGTCTAATGACTAAACGCATCGCCTTATGGCCCGACACAAACTCAAGCCCTCTCTTTAGCCATTAACCTATGCATCGGTCCTTCCTAGCAATTGGTTGTAATTATATTAGTACATAAATATATCTAAATTATTTGCGTACTTATAAATGATTTAATTGGTTGTAATTAACCTTAATTAGTTGTGCCCAAGAAATAATTTAGATATATATGTATTAATACTAATATAGTTTTATTTTTTGGTTTTAATTAATGCTTTACCAGACTTTGTATAAGTCGGACAAAAATGAGCGGGACTCGCTCATGGATGTATGCAAGGATAAAAGATGGCTTGCTGAATCCAGATTTTCTGAATGGATTGGAAGAGTTTATCGCATTTGCATGTAGCCAACCTGAATGGATGGATGGGCCTAGGATTAGGTGCCCATGCAACTTCCACAGGTGTCAGAATAAAGCCTACAGAGATGTGGAAACTGTTAAGGTGCATTTGTGTAAGAAGGGTTTTGTGCCTGATTACTATGTTTGGTACTGTCATGGTGAACCAGAGGATATTCCAGCAGTTGTTATAGGCGAACAAGAGTCAATTCCCGTAGAAGAACCATTTGTGAATTTAAACACATATGAACAAATGGTTATGAATGCATCGGGTAATGACTTCAATCAGAATACATTTATGGAAGAACCAAACCCAGAAGCACAACAATTTTACGATATGTTGAGTGCTGCCAATCAAGAATTGTATCCTGGGTGTGAGGGTCATTCCCAGTTCTCTACAGCTGCTCGAATGTTGAATATTAAGGCAGAACATCGATTATCAGAAAAGGCGTTCAATTCTGTAGCTGAGTTAATCAAAGAAATTCTGCCAAATGATAATGTTGCCGCAGACAGTTTTTACGCAACAAAGAAGTTGTTGCGTGGGCTTGGGCTTCCAGTTAATAAGATCGATTGTTGCTTGAACAATTGTATGATATTTTGGGGTGAAGACTCAGAGCTGAGATGGTGTAAGATTTGTGGGCAATCACGGTTCAAAAACACCGAAGGAGGAGCCGGTACAAGTAGGAGGAAAAGTGTGCCTTACAAGAGGATGCATTACTTTCCTCTTACCCCACGCCTGCAGAGATTATATAGATCTGAGGCAACAGCTGCTGATATGAGATGGCATGCCGAACATGAATCTAAAGAGGATGAAATGCGGCATCCATCAGATTCAAAGGCTTGGAAGCAGTTCAATGAAAATCATCCTGTTTTCGCTGAAGATATAAGGAATGTGAGATTAGGTCTTTGTACCGATGGCTTCCAACCATTTGGTCAAGCGGGGCAACAGTATTCATGTTGGCCTGTGATACTGACTGTATATAACCTTCCTCCGTGGAAGTGCATGAAAGATCCTGCAATGTTTTTAACCGTTTTGGTTCCAGGACCATCAAATCCTAAGGAAAAGATTGATGTCTTTCTGCAACCGTTGGTGGCCGAATTGAAAATGTTGTGGGAAACAGGAGTGGTAGCCTACGACATTTCTATGAAACAAAATTTCTTAATGAGAGCTGCTTTGATGTGGACAATAAGTGATTTTCCGGCATATGCAATGTTGTCTGGTTGGAGCACTGCTGGACGTCTGGCATGCCCTCATTGCATGTATGATTCGGATGCATTTACATTGCAGAAGAGTGGTAAGCAGTCATGGTTTGATAACCATAGGAAGTCTTGCCACCAAATCATCCTTACAGGCGTAACTTGATCGCCTTCCGGAAGAACAAAGCAGTCACAAAATTTGCCGAACCGGTTAGGTCCGGCACGGATCTATTTGATTCTATAGAGAATTTGGGGTTGATGTATGCATGGGAACCAGATGCAGATAGAATAAATAGCCGTATATGTAAAGAACATAACTGGAAGAAACGAAGTATATTTTGGGATTTGCCTTATTGGAGCACAAATCTCATCCGGCACAACTTGGATGTCATGCATATAGAGAAAAATTTCTTTGATAACATATTTAACACGGTGCTAAACATCCCGGGAAAAACAAAAGATACTGCAAAGTCAAGAGAAGAACTTAATCAGTACTGTAGAAGAGGTGATTTGAGAAGGAGTGCCGATGGGACCTATCCTAAAGCATGTTACACTCTTGACAGAAATTCACGAGAAGTTTTATGTAACTGGCTTAGAGGGTTAAAATTTCCAGATGGTTATGCCTCAAATATCGGTAGGTGTGTGGACATGCATAAGCTCAAGTTGTTCGGCATGAAGAGCCATGACTGCCATGTTTTCATGCAACGATTATTACCTATAGCTTTTCGTGAGTTGCTTCCGCAACATGTCTGGAAGGCAATTACGGAGCTCAGCTTATTCTTCAAGGAGTTATCTGCCGCAGTCATTACTTCTGCATCAATGGCAAGGCTTGAGGAGGAAATTCCAATTATTTTATGCAAGCTTGAGCGAATATTTCCTCCCAGTTTTTTTGACTCAATGGAGCATTTACCGGTTCACTTGCCATACGAAGCGAGCATAGCTGGTCCTGTGCAGTATCGCTGGATGTATCCATTCGAGAGGTAAATATATACATCATTAAGATATGTTGACATTTGAAATATTATTTCATTGCTTGAAAAATTCGTTAATTGTTTGTTGCAACTTTACATATAGGTATCTTAAGAAGTTAAAAAATAATGTGCGTAATAAGGCAAGGGTTGAAGGTTCTATATGCAATGCACACTTGGTCGAAGAAGTTTCAGCTTTTGCCTCGCATTACTTTGAGGGTCACGTCCACACGAGGAGCCGAAATCATGGTCGTAACGATGACGTATGTGTGGACGAAGCAGAAGCTAATGACGGCAGAATATCAATTTTTAAAGCTATCGGCCGTTCATTTGGTGGGCAGAAGTCAAGAAATCTTAGCGATATGGAGTATAATGCAGCACATTATTACATCCTAATGAACTGTCGAGAAGTCGATCCATATATTGAGTAAGTGTATACTTCAATGCTAAATTGAAAATTTAAATTTATATAATAATATATCATAATATTTAATTTCTAACAGTAGTTTTCATCCTTTTCATCCCATAAGGATGTTTTGTGATAGACAACGACAGATGAATCCCGACATCAGTCAAGTTGCAATTGGGCAGAAATTAGAAACGGAGTTTGCTTACTGGTTTTATGAATTTGTGAGTAGTATCACTCAATCAATTTCGATAATGGCAATTATTTTTTGAATTGGATGTCAATAGCTTATTAATTTATAGGTCAACGGTCCATGGTCGACAACCGACAATATTTTCATTAAATGTCTATCGCAATGGCCATTGAAGACCGTAACAACCTCTACTGGCTATTTTGTAAATGGGTACAAATTTCAGATTGAACGATTAGCAGCTTCAAGAGGCACTCATAACTGGGGCGTGTGTGTAAAAGGAGAAAGTGTTGGAGCAAATATGCAGGATTATTATGGAAAGTTAGTAGAGGTGGTTGAAGTTGAATATCCCGGTTGGCCTTTAAAACGAACCGTATTGTTTCGTTGTGATTGGTTCGATCCGATAATTCCTGTGGGCAAAAGGGTTCATAACGACTATAATTTGGTTGAAGTGAACCATCGACGAAGATTACAGAAATATGACCCATTCATCCTTGCATCCCAAGCTCAGCAAGTCTTTTACTGCGGATATCCAAGTTTGCGCAACGACAAGCGAGATTGGTGGGCCGTTTCTAAAATCGTCCCACGTTCAACAATCGTATTAGAGGAGAGTTCATCAAGTCAATCCGCCGAGTGCCCTGCATTTCAAGAGGATGAGATGGAACTGCATGCAATTGAGGACGACACAAGAGCTCCTGAAACATCACTTATCGATCCAAGTGGTGATGTCCAAGAAATTGCGGATGCAAATGTTCGGTTTCCTTCCGATAATGAAACTGATTCGCAATCCGATACGGCATCGGATGTTGAACCAACATTTCACGAAACAAATGACAACGATTAAACATAAAGGTTTTTTAAAATTTAACTTTTTTTATAAGTGTTAAATTCGTACATAGTCAATCATTAATCGTAATTTAATTGTGTGAATCCTTAGTATTTTCAGTATGAGGGGCAGAGGTAGATCTACCGACGATAGATTGGGTGAGCAGAGACGTAGTTTGGATCCTTCGACATCAGATCACATGAGCGTCGGCGATGGAGAGTTTGGATCTCCAGCAGAGGCGCAGCCTTCGACCTCTGCACCAGTATTACCATCTACCCGATCGGCACAGACCTCCGAGAGTTCTTCCGCCTTCGGCCGCACTTTACTTCGACTTGATGCTCAGGGGATGTAAGTATATATTAATTACAAATATTTGTTAATGTTTTTAAGTCATTAACTTATAAACTTGCATTTTCTTAACAGATTCATTGAGCAGCATCATGTCTCCAGCCACATCAGCGCCGTTTTTCAGAGGCGTGCAGATCCCAGTGGCTACGATTGGCGCCACGTATCGCCGGCCACGAGGGAGTTTTATTTTTCCGAGTTTCAGGTAAACTTATTAAATACAATTTAGCAGTGATATATAATTCTTTAAAGTTAATAAATTTAGAAACTAACTGTTTATTTTAATGCAGAAAAAATTTACGTGGGATCCTGCCACCCATGATGCCATTAGGGCAGCATGGGAGGCTCTGACGCGACGCCGATACTCCGACATGCTTCATCGTTGGAGGTCGTCGGGTCAGCGTCCTGCGCACGTGCCAGAGGGTATTTGGCACGAGTGGCAGCAGGCCTGGGAGTCCGATGGCTGGCGCAGGAGGTCCGCATCAGCCAGCACGAACCGCCGATCTGAGAAGGGCGGTCGTGGCACGGGTCTCTCCTGTCATACATCGGGCTCCATTTCGATTCAGGAGCACAGACGGCGTATGGTAAGAAAACATATATATTTTTATTACTATTTTAGTTCTTTACAAATATTTTTATTAATATTATTTTTTTATTATTATAGACTGAGCAGGAGGGCGGAGATCCTGGTGAGTTTCGTCTATTTAGGGCGACACACACCAGGAGGGACGGCTCCTGGGTCGATACGCGATCACGGGAGGTTGCGGTAAGAAATTAGATTTATGTAGTATCTGTTTAATTTTTAAAATTTTATTTCTAGAAATTTATTAACTCATTTATTATTGATTTCATAATTTCAAGGCACGAGTCGACGAGCTTCGATCCCAGGCATCACAGGTCGACTCTACTGATGGGGAGACGCCCGTCGAACTCTCAGCAGATGAGAGTCGACGTGTGTTTTTGGAGGCTGTTGGTGCCCAGCCACGAGACCGCAGGGTCTATGGTATGGGCACTAGAGCTTCTACATTTTTTCCCCATCAGGCCTCCAGCTCGCGAGTTCCTGTTGATCTTCCTCCCGAGCGTTTAGAGGAGCTTCGCAGATCTATTGCAGAGGAGCTTCGCCAGGATTACGAGCAGGATTTTGAGGATCGTATGCGAAGCCGGGATCAGGAGGTTGCTGACATGCAGGATCGTATGCGAGGCCGGGATCAGGAGGTTGCTGACATGCGAGATGAGATGCACTATTTGCGGGATATGGTTAGACGCTTGTCGCAGAGTCTTCAGCCTCCACAGCCTCCACAGCCTTCACGTGATGATTCAGATTCTTGATGTATTTTTTTTTTATGTTGTAAAAACTTTTAAATTTAATATATAAATTATTTTTGAAATTTATTATTGTTTGGATTGAGTGAAAAATATTTGTATCAATATTTAGATTTAACGAATTTTATTAATCGTTTTAATTTTTAATCATTTAAATATTTTTTAAAAAAAAATTTTCGACGCTCTGCGACGCATAAAAATGCGTCGCAATAATAAAAATTAAATTTATAAAAAAAATTAATTATTAAATATTGCGACGCACCTAATTGCGTCGCAATATTTAAAATTAATTTTTAAAACAGAAAAAATATTATTAAATATTGCGACGCATTTATTTGCGTCGCAATATTTAATAAAAAATTTTTCTGTTTTAAAAATTAATTTTAAATATTGCGACGCAATTTGGTGCGTCGCAATATTTATTAATAAATTTTTAATTTTTAAAAATTAATTATTAAATATTGCGACGCAAATAAATGCGTCGCAATATTTAATAATTAATTTTTTTTATAAATTTAATTTTTATTATTGCGACGCATTTTATGCGTCGCAGAGCGTCGCAATTGCGTCACAAAATTGCGACGCAATTGCGACAAAAGAGTATTGCGACGGGGAGTTGAGCGACGCCATCATTGCGTCGCTATTGCGTCGCTAAACATGGTATAGCGACGCAATAGCGACGCATTTTGGCGTCGCAATATTTTAAATTTCTTGTAGTGATATTTTGTTGGTTATGCCGAAAGATCCAAGGGATATAGATTTTATTGTCCTTCTCATAGCACTAGATTTGTGGAATCAAGAAATGCTAAATTTCTTGAAAACGATTTAATTAGTGGGAGCGATCATTTTCAAGACCTTGGTCTTGGGAAAGGTCATCAAGATGCTCAATGCTCCACTTCAAGTAGTGGACCGATTGTTGTAGTTCACAGTGCGCCTTGTGTTCGTGCACATGTTGAGCAACAGGTCCAAGAGATTTCACAAATTGCTGATCCAAATCCAGTAGACCTTGAAGTTCAGCAAATACCCGAAATTGTTGAACAACCTATTGAGCAACATGATCCCGTTTCACAGGAGAATGTTGAGGCAACATTGAGGAGGTCTACTAGGACTAGGAGACCAGCAATTCCTAGTGATTATGTTGTGTATCTGCAAGAATGTGACTACAATATTAGAGCCGAAAATGACCCTGAAACGTTTTCACTGGCCATGAGTTCTAATGTATCTGACTTGTGGTACAAAGCCATGAAAGAAGAGATGGATTCTATGGCATCTAACAAAGTCTGGGATCTTGTCAAGTTGCCTAATGGTGTAAAAGCCATTGGTTGTAAGTGGGTCTTTAAAACTAAGAAAGACTCAGAAGGCAACATTGAGAGACATAAGGCTAGACTTATTGCCAAAGGATTTACTCAGAGGGAAGGAATAGATTACACGGAGGCCTTTTCTCCTGTATCTAAAAAGAACTCCTTCAGTGTAATCATGGCATTGGTGGCTCATTTTGATTTAGAGTTACACCAGATGGATGTGAAAACGGCGTTCCTCAATGGTGATCTAGAGGAAGAGGTTTACATGAAACAACCAGAAGGATTTTCCTCTAGTAGTGGTGAGAATTTAGTTTGTAAGCTGAATAAGTCCATATATGGATTAAAGCAAGCCTCCCGACAATGGTATTTGAAATTTCATGATGTTATTACTTCATTTGGCTTTGAAGAAAACATCATGGATGTTTATATACCAAAAGGTCAGTGGGAGCAAGATTTGCTTTCTTGTGTTATATGTGGATGACATTTTGCTTGCGACTAATGACAAGGGTTTGCTATATGAGGTGAAACAATTTCTCTCAAAGAACTTTGATATGAAGGATATGGGTGAGGCATCTTATGTCATTGGCATAAAGATCCATAGAGATAGATCTAGAGGCATTTTGGGCTTGTCTCAAGAGACCTATATCAACAAGGTTCTAGAAAGGTTTCGCATAAAAGATTGTTCACCGAGTGTAGCACCCATTGTGAAAGGTGATAGATTCAGCTTGAATCAGTGTCCCAAAAATGAGTTCGAACGCGAACAGATGAGACCCATTCCATATGCTTCAGCTATTGGAAGCCTTATGTATGCTCAGGTTTGTACCAGGCCTGACATTGCATTTGTTGTTGGAATGCTTGGGAGATATCAGAGTAATCCAGGTGTTGACCACTGGCGGGCTGCAAAGAAGGTTATGAGATACCTTCAAGGAACCAAGGATTACATGCTCATGTATAGACGGACTGAGAAGTTGGAAGTCATTGGATATAGTGATGCAGACTTTGCTGGCTGTATTGATTCACGTAAATCAACGTCAGGTTACGTGTTTATGTTAGCTGATGGAGCTGTATCATGGAAGAGTGCCAAGCAGACCCTGACTGCTACTTCCACTATGGAGGCTGAGTTCGTCTCTTGTTTTGAAGCTACCTCACACGGTGTATGGTTGAAGAGTTTCATATCTGGGCTTAAAGTTGTAGACTCTATTTCGAGGCCCTTGACATTGTACTGTGATAATTCAGCTGCTGTTTTTATGGCTAAGAACAATAGGAGTGGTAGTCGTAGTAAACATATCGACATTAAGTACTTAGCCATAAGAGAGCGTGTTAAAGAAAAGAAAGTGGTTATTGAACACATCAACACTGAATTGATGATCGCGGATCCTCTGACTAAAGGCATGCCACCAAAGGGTTTCAAGGATCATGTAGCGCGAATGGGACTTAGTTCCGTGATGTAATGTCATTGTATATACTTGTTCTTCAATGAAACTCTTATTCAGTTTGGATATTTCTCCTTTAAGTTGTATACATATTTGTTTGAGGAATATCATTATGTTTGGACCACGAATAAACATAGGGTTTATTCATTAAGTTATTTGGGCTATGTTGGGAAGTGTAACATATTGTGATACATGGAAGACAATACTCACATTTAGAGGAACTGTCGCCATGATCCGTATGTTAATATCGTGCATGGTAGAAAATACATAGACCAAGTGGGAGAATGTTGGTTAGTTTAGATTCCTACTGGCCAGGGGAATAACCAACTCCTGATTTTGTGGTTTATGTATTTTGAATTTTGAACGTGCAAAACAGCGGGAGTGAGTTTGCGACTCCGTAACCATCGCCCATAACGTACTCCGGAAATCTCTATGATGGCAGAAATTTCTGGAGGGTTTGTGTATATAAAAATGGTCCCTGGTACCTGCTCTACGATATGAGAAAAACCACACACCATCGATCTGGGTAGAGAAAGGACCAGAAGAACCAGAATTCAAAGCTTCTTCCTTTTATTTTTATTCCGAGGCCGGAACGATGGCGGGAGGTAATCCTCAACACTATTTCCGCTGCTTTACTTTATTTTGAAGTGTCATGTTGATCTAAATCACATTAGGCACGTTACTGGTAAGTTTTACATTTTCCCAAATATATATATATAGCTCAATACTTTTGGTGGAGCTTATTATATATCTGAAATTATATTGAGCCACGGGCTTTAGCAAGAGTAACGGTTTTTTCTTCACAGATCTTTTTTGAATGGAGATCAAAATAATAATAATAATAATAATAATGCTGAGCATGTAAAGATGTTCAAAGAACCATACGTTAGCTTGCACTTGCAAGCTCTTCCTCTGATAATTAAAGACATGAGTTCAAACTCAATCACTAACTCAGTAAACTATTGCTATTGACCTCATCTAGTAAGTTCACCCCATTCTGAGAGAATGGTTATCATTTTAATTGATTGTGGTGAATTTCAAAACTGACGAAGTTTGCCGCTAAAATTTCAAAGGTGCAACCACCGGGTTGCATGGACAAAAAGGTCGTCAGTGAAATATAATTCAAGGACCACGAGCCCCAGCCAAGGGCAGAAAGCCTTCGCGATCTTCACAGAGTGTTCGCCTCATGAGCGAGCGAGGCAGTGGGAGAAGTGTCAGCAGGCTGGCTGGCTGGCAGACAGGCAAACAAATAAATAAAATAAAGTAAGAAACTGCTTAAATTATTGAGTTGAGCTGCAATCCGGGGTGTTACCTCCGCCAACTTCTTCCCCCTTTACGCTTTCAAAAAAACTCAAACAGGCCATGATTTCTATGTTTTTCATAAAATTATGAACTTTAGATCCATATTTAGTAGTAATCAATTGAAACTCCTAAGTTCATATTTCACAATCCTGAGGCGAAGAAGATAGAGAAAAGAACTTCACATTTCCAACACAGAAACAACGGATGATGTCAGAACATACATTTGCCGTTTCCTCATGATATGCTTATTTTCCCTCGAACAATATCCCTCAAAACCTATCAAAACATATGTAAAATACAATTGATTAGGAGCCTTGCACTCGTAACACGTACGGTACAAATATAACCTTGCTGTAGTCCTTTAAAGAATATCTGAGAACCAGAATCTAATGATTATTATTATTCCAGTAATCCATCACGGGTGCCCTGAGACAACGCTCTTGGCCAACCGAGGAATCACGCTTGCCGCTTGCTCTGAGACAATGCTCTTGGCCAACCGATCGAGGGAATAAAAGCAGACACCTCTGCCAGGAAATCTTCAAATGAGCCCCAATTATGAAATAAGGAGTCTGCACTAAATTGAATATTTCCATTCAAAAAATCAGAAGATTTTCTATACGATATAATTCTACTTGGGACTTTGCTAAGCCTTGATTGGCTCCTACTTCCTTATTGCTGACTTTTCTTTGCATACCAAAGTTTCTTCTGACAAATTAACAGCTTCTCTTTCTCTACATTGTATTCAGTGTCATGTATCTGGCAATTCCATCTCATCCCTTTGGCGATGGTTGCTATAGCATCTGTGAAATAGTTAGACTCACGGATAATTGCATACCCGTTTGGACGCAGGATACGGTCCATCTCAAGGAGCACATACTTCATCTCGCATCTGCCAGAATGGTAGAGAAGACCAGGACATATTAAGCATGGTGCTAAAAACTTGGTAAATACATGTAATATGAAAAAGAAAAATAGGAAACATGAGAGAGAACAAACAGAAACCATAGTAACTAACAGGGAGTTTCTCGCAAGAATTGAAATAGAACAATTGAAGGTTGCTTATTTGGACGAGTGCTAAGTGGCAAAATTTAGGAAAATCCACCATAACTATTGTAGAACAGCTTCTGCTAATCCGACTCAACTGCTAGGAACAATTTGTCATCGTTGGTCACAGAACTTCGCCCCCAAGATAGGACTTGACCTACTAAATTCCTTATTTAGTCCCAAGTATGAAATGAGCTTATGATTTTATGTCTTGCTATATTAGGAATCTCTCTGCAACTTTGAATCAATCACACAGAGCCATGCCTCTCATCTGCTACAATAAGGAGTCATGCTTAGTTCACTGGTGGTGTCAATGCCTAGTTTCTCTGAAGGTTTCCCTTAGGTGCATTTTTTAAGTTTATGGAAGCAATCACCGTAAAAGGTAGGGGGTCCCTCTTCTCTTTTTTTTTATTATTTTTGACCTTTTTCTCGTCAACTGAATCATTGACTGGAAACTGCTAACAAGATTGAAAAGTGAACAGGTAGCTGTGCTTTTTATGACACAACATTCATTTACATTAATGAGCTGTGCCACGAAAAGGGAAAAAGAGAATGAGGCTTAAATACTTAACCTGTGGCTTTCTGCAGTAAATAAACCATCCAGATGCAAGAGGTCATATGTTCGAGGATAAGTTGAGAATGCCTCACACCTACAAAAAGTGATATTACAAAAAAAATACTGAATCAATTTAATAAAAGAAGTACAATTCCTGCCATGAATATGTTAAATTAAGGAATATGTAGGTCATGATTTTATCTGGATCAGAATGTCAACATGCAACTAAGTCATAACAGATCCATCGTCTGCCAGCAAGCATGCATTTTGTAGCAGAAAAGGTCCCATAATGCAAGATAAGAGTCTAGAAAGATGGACCACATTGCGCTGTAGGAACCATCTCTTGGATAGCCGTATAAAGCAATAGATGGACATTACATGCATGAGCATGTTTTGGGACATAGAAGTCAAAATACAATCATTACTTTTATCGTTGCCATTAAAATGTCAACAAAATAAAAAACTGTTATTTTATGACTAGAAATCTACTACACTAAATGAGACTATAAAATATGTTGAGCTGAGTGTCAGTACATGGAGTTATGAAAAAGATAGTTGGCAATACGAGCACAAGAAATTCTTGAAGTTCCAGATTCAGGATAGTTTCACAGAGTTATGAAAAGGCCAAACTCTCAAAGATAAAATTTCAGTTAACTAAAATTTATTATTACTGTACATTATGCTTCTAGGGCTAGAAATCTTAAAGCAGAATATATTTCATTATAGAAAACCATCGCAACTACAGTTGTGAAAAGTTCTCATTTAGTTTTCTTATGATGAGTTGCAATGACTCTTGAATTCCATTTACTGTCATTTGTACATTATTCAAGAGTCCTGTATCAAGAAAATCTTCAGAATTGAAGGTTTTCTTTCCACCAACATCCGGATGAGATGAAATGGATCTTCTATGGACTTGCACACCAAGTAGATGCATAAGAATTTTCATGGTTCTTGATTCACAAAACTACTTGAATGCATCATATTTTGTTTCAATCGAAGATTGTTGCATGTAAAAAATTAATGCACAATCAACAATCATTCAAAAAAGTTATACAGACACATGCATATTTATATCTATGTGCATGTTTGAATGAGGTAAATATGCATCAGCATATCAACTTACCAATCATGGTAGGTGCCAATCAGTCCCCTGTCATAGACCACACCAAGGGAATTTACTCCATAAGAAGAGACAACGTTCATTACCCACACAGGGGATTTGATAAGTGCTGCTGCTAACCCTCCATACAATGTATTCATATCCATGATATTTCGAATCTTATCACTGCCAAGGGCAGGAAGCAAGGTCTTGTAGTGTTTCACCCTCACCTTCCATTTACTGTCATCATGCTTGAACCCACCAGAGCTCCCACTTGGAACCATAGAGACACGCTCTGGAGTTATATGCAGCCGATCAGGCCATTTTGGAGTGGATTGCAGTCCCAATTTCTTGAAGTTTTGGCTTGGTATGGTTATGCAAGGGTGGAGTGGGGTATACCATGCTGAATCAAGATCCACGCTGTCATCACATTTTGGTGGGTAAGAAGCTGGAGTGAGTTGATTATAACAGCCATCATCTGGAGATTTTTGCCACACAGCAATGTCATCTTTTTTATTGTACAATTTGAAACACATGCTCGCTAGCAACTTCTTTAATTTGTCAAAATCTGCTTTCTGTTCTTGCACTGTAGTGTTCCACCCTCGCCATCGGTTTTCATAGTTTATAGGTGGTCCAGAGAGCACCCAGTAGCCACCAGGCCGAAGAATTCGGTGTATTTCTAGCAGGTAAATCCCACCTGAAACATAATGATCAACAAGCATCCTAAATGTTAAAACTAGCAATCCCTCCTTTCTCCCCTCCTCCACACATGTGCATGTAAAGTGAAAATTGATTAGCAAAAATAACGACTTCACTGAAAATGACACAGAACATATAACAATCATCTAGGTACCAAAACTAGGAGTCATTTGTACATTATTAACAAGGGAAACAAAAAAGAAGAAAACAAATATGCACCCACTAGTTATGCTCACAGGGCATTGATAATAAATTTGACAAGTCATCAAGGATATAGCTCATAATTTTAGCAATGCAATGTACTAAAGATCATGGAGAAATGAACAGAACTGCATTATAGGATATCAAAACCATCCCAGCATGGGAGCGAGCCAACCTTAAAATTTAAAAAACAGACAGTTATGACTGTTGAAGATAAGAGTTATATCGAGCCAACCTTAAAATTTAAAAAACAGACAGTTATGGCTGTCAAAGATAAGAGTTATATTTATGAAGCACAGGTATTATCGTTCCCAAAAAATTATAGGAAAGGGTAGTTTTCTCACCAAAAGTCCAAATATTTTTAAGAAATTTTTTACACAAGAATTAAATGAATTTTCATTAAAAAAAAATAAATCACAAGTGCAAAGCAACTGATGAAAACCTGACATTTTCAGCTAATGCGGTTAAGAAAAAATGCTGTATTTTTCCTTTCAGAAATTTTCTTTATGACATCTGACACCTGCTTAACTTACTTTTTGAGATATGAAATTCCTCACTAAAGAGACACGTGTTCATCAAGTAAAACATAAAAGGAAATTACCAAATTCGCTCCATGGGATGAGGCATCTGGAGCAGTGAGCCATATCAAATGAATTGGAAGGGAAAGGAAGACGTTGAGTAGAAATGATGCCTAAAATTGCTGGAATGCCGCGTTCAAGGGCAAACTGTACTTGAGCCTCATGATTATCTCTAGGTGCAAGCGAAACAGTTAAAATTCCACGGGCTAACAAATCTCCTCCCCAACTTGCAACCTATTACAGCAAGAGTGCAACGAGGTTAAATTTTGAAAACAAAATATAAATTTCACATGTGCTGTTGGCAAAAGTACAACATAATAGCCTTCCTGAGAGATTGAAACCAATAGGTTTATGTACTAGAAAATTCAAGAATCATAAACAAGCTATATTTGAAATATCTAAATGATTGATCTACACATCACAAAAAATAATTTCTCATTGCCTTTTCATATCTACAGTTAGAAGAATGGCACTATGAAATCATGCTGCCTTATTAAGCATGGTCAACCATACACACTGTAAAACAGTGATGACTTTTTGAATCTACAGGGAACCTACTCAGATATATATGCAATAGCAACTTGGAGACAATTTTCCTATCCTTGGTGCCACTGGAGAATTAAAAAGATTATGTTGAGTTGTTATGGTGGATGTATCAGGATATGTAGAACAAAACCAGTGCACACAGATGGAATCAAGCTTCGGATTTCATCCATTCAGCGAAGGGTGCCCACTTTCTAAACCAGGTCAGTGACACTTAGAATCACCTTCAACATGTCCATTATCTAAACATTTTTCTGAAAAACATGGATTAAGAAAAGAATTTGCAAGAATGCATAGGAGTGAGAAAAGGAATCTTAATTTTGTGCATACAAGAAGACCACAATAGGCATTTAGAAATATACACAGAATTTCAAAGCTAAAAGAAACCATAGACAATCAACTGATGCATGAGAGTTTATTCCCAGGCACATGCACACACGCATACACATTTTAGAAAAGATTAAAATAGGGATACAGAAAGATCAAAAGTGACTGCAGTGTTGGTATGACTGCCGGTCCCACAGAACTCTGCAACGCAACATCTTCCTTCTCAAAAACGAAAGTAGTTGCAAGAAAATATTGAAAATCAATAAACATAGCTGAAATACACATGGTGATTCCCCTAAATATGGAGAATTTTTAGTCAGTCAAAACTCACCCCACATCCAGTATCAATTGCAGTTCGGACAGTTCCATCTTTCATTCCAGGAATCAGCTTTTGCATTAAGTCAACATAGACACCAACTCCATTGGGAAACATGGTGCCTCCACCAGGGAAGAAAAACTTTTCACCTTGTTTTCTCAACCAGTGTTGATTTGATTTCTGATTGTTTATCCAGTCATAAGGTACATTTCTGAACCATGTACATGAATGGAAAAAAGCACTCATCATTTCACCAAGTGGTAAGACCGATGCTTTCATAGTCAATCATGAAGAAATTAGGGAACAAATTATTCAAGGAGATAACAAACTAATCATGAATTGAAAACAAAGATCACTAAATGATGACATACCTGTACCAGCATTCATATCTGCTCTTTGGCCATCTGATTGGTGGCTTGTATCCATCAGGAGGAGGCACTAAGCACTCTTTCCTTTCAGTCCTTGGTGGACAATGGCGTTCCATGAAACTAAGCCTGTAATTACCATATTTCCTCCATCTCTGCCCGCCCCAAGAAAAAAGCCAAGAAAAATTAATAACAATATGCAACCTTCTTTCCAGCACAATAAAATTTCGTAGACACCAACAATTGCAGCAAACAAAGTGAACGCGCATCTCAGCAACACAAAGTGAATGCAGATGAAGGTGCACAATATAAAGCTCCAAAGTCTTATCATCCATGCAAAGATGCATTATGAAGATGCAGCATTCATAAGCATCAAGACTAACAACCCATGGATATGCTTGCATGTAAACCTTAAGCTTTACACAACAAGTTATCTTAGGGTATGTTTAGTTCCAAGGAAATCCATGGAAGTGGAAAAGGGAAAGTAGGATTTCTCCTAGAAAATGAAAAGTTTTGTCAAATATTAGTCGTAATCATTCCAGATTTGCTAGTTTTCTAATGAAACAAATGATTAGAAAACTAAATTTCCAAAGAAAATCAGTTTCCCATGCAATTTTGATTGCAAATATGCCCTTGTTAAAAAAATATACAAAATCCTGCCTCTTGAAAGAGTAACTCCACTTGGGAGATTCATATTTTAGGAAGCATACCATACTGAATGATTTACAGCCAACAAACCTTTCACATTTATTTTGGGTTGTCTTAAGGAATCCTAGTGTTCCATTCATATCCATCATCAGTCATATTTTCAATCAACGTAAGCTTTTGCCACATTGTAGCGCTCAAGAAAAACTAGTTTTGAGTTTGTTTAGGCCTCACCTTATACTGCAGCTTCTATTATTCAAAGAGAAAAAAAGGAAAGCAGAAATTATATATACCTTAGGGTCGGTGCATGGAGTGTAATCTTGATAATCACTACCACACTCAGGAAATGCAAAAGACGTAATTTGAAGAGGAGCCACTGCAGTTTCCTTGTGAGACTGAATCACTGGTATGACATCCTTCTTCAAAAATCTGTCCTTTTCAGAGCAAAATATGCCCCAAGATAGAATGAGAAGCCACATAGCACTACAAACATTAAAGTCAAGGGGACTACTCTGGAACTTTTGTCAGGATAAGCCCCTGGCTTAGAATCTTTGTTCTTCATTTTATATTCTGAAACTAACAACCTGCAGGGAAGGGAGGCAAAATAGTTTGGCATGTTATAAAGCAGAACTAAAAATCCTGACCACTTCAGTTAAAAATACAATTGGCAACAAATTGTAGCATTGGCATGTACAATATTGCATAAGCATGAAAATCTTCTGTGAACTAATAGCCATTTATGCTGAATAAATAGAACAAAACAGACAGGATCATGATCTATTAGGCAGATTACAACTTTCAGAGGAGGCATTAAAGGAACTAAAAATAACTTAAAAACATGGCAATAAGTGGTGTATAGGAATGAAGTTCACAAATAGAATTACGAATAGAACTTCACAAACAAGCATTTTTTTTTTCTTTTAAAAACAAGAAAAGAAGTGTAAAGATAAACACAGAGCATACGAATCTAAATCAATAATAACACAACCAAGAGGAATGAGTTGATGAGGCACAGTTTTAACAAACCATAGCATAACTCTGGCTTATAAATTATAATATTGTCAAAACAAACTAGGCAGCTGATTACTAGTTAAACTCACCACTTAATTATTTTTAATATCTATGATAGAAAGTAAATAAACAAGCACGCAACTTCCATATCTGTGTTAAAATGTGTGTGTAACAAAAAAAGCGTCATAAATTTTCAAAAATATATCCTTTTATTACCACACAACACTCAGCGAGAGAAAAAACATATTCATACAGATGAAGAGCCCCAAAATGGAAAGGTAATTATCTATGCAACACCAAACAAGAGACCATTAATATATTCTAGCAAATATACTCTGCATGAGATGCAAAACCACGTCGGCTGGATCTATCAATTAGAAGAGAAGTAATTGCATTCTGCCATAAATCTAGAAGTTCATGACTCAAGTTTTTGAATGAACTAGTGAAATATATCTATCTTTTATGTGAAAGAAAACATCAATCTATGTATTCATGGATGGATCTGATGATCACTCCACGGTAGAAGTGAGATCCAATAACAGCAGATCTGATTACCGCACCTGTGAATCTAAATATAAAGCATATAACACTTCAAAAGTAGAAATATCAGGTGGTAATCAGTGCTTCAAACAAATACATATAAAATTAAGAATTAGGCTGTGAAAATTTTGTTTACAAGATTGAATATGTTCGGATAATTAAGGAGATATGCAGCAATGGTCAGTCAAAGGATCCTACTTTGGAGCAACAGTCCAACAACAATAGACATTGAATTTATTGCTCTTTCTTTTCTTAATCTCCACCATGAGTATTAAAAGAATAATAATAAAAAAAAAATCATAGATGGAAAGACCAAACCCATTAGCCACCATGACCTAAAAGGTACTAAAAGTCAAAAACACTATGACTAACCAAACTAAGAAATTGTATAGATATAAGAACGCAACAGGAAACTCAACAACTCCTCCGGATGGGTGGATCCAACGTCACAGACACTAGTCAAATCATGGAATTTTCAACCAAAGCTCAGCCATTATTAAATTATTACACACTACAAGCGGAATGATTCAGGGAAAGGCAAATCTAAAAGATCGACCAAATTAAATAAAAAAGTTTAATCTGTTCATGATATAGAACTCCGCAAGAGAGTGCCAAGATTGGAAAGCCAGATTGGAAAAGAAAATAATAGTTCCCAATCAAAATTCCACGAACCCAGCAAAAGTAACACTGAAACACATTAATCACATCAAAAGAAACCCAACAAACAAGGAAATTCCCGTCCGATCGTAGCTCCCAGCTCTGAATCTCTCATTCCATGGCGAATGGCGAATTAGACTAAAAAAAAACAGAAGATTCCATCTCGATAAAGACTCATGAAACCCATCGGAACTCAAATTCCAACCCTAAAACTCCGAGTTGATTTAGCAAGCCCATCATCCCATCTCCGCCCAAAAAAAAAAAAAAATTAAGTCATGCAATCGCTTATGTCCAACAATAAAATTCCACAAAACAACTCAAAATCGAGCAGTAAACCCAAAAGATCCATCAAAAGTGAAAGCAAAGACGACAAATCTCCGGTCCATCGAGGCCCCCGGCTCTGAAACTCCAGCTCCGTTACGAATTAAACCAGAACACAGCCCCGGACTCGATCGAAGGAGACAAAGACGATAACAAGGCGATAAAAGAACAACAGCAGTAGCACTAGTACTTTAGAAGAGCGGAAGTACCTCCAAGATCTCTCTATCTATATCTCTATCTCTCACTTAACGTCCTTCTCTCCCCCTGCTCTATCTCTTTATCTACTAAATAATCGTAGAAGACATCAGAAGGAAAAGGATTAGAAGATGGGGAACGGGGAGAGCAGAGAGGATAAGGGCAGCGAATTGTATGAGACGGTCTCGAATTAATCGCCTGGTGGCATTTTATACTGGCACGAGAGTTCTCGCTCTCGCCATCGCTCTCCCCCCGCCCACTCAATACAGCGGTGAAGGGCTCGCTTTATTAATTTTTCATAGAAATATTGCTCCAAGAGGTCGTTGTACTGGAAATATAGTAATAATTGATAACCTTTCCGGCCCTTGTGGGCCCTTCCTTTTGGTGCAGACATGGGTGCGCTGTCGGTGGGCCTGCAGACTATTTTTGAGGTGAAGAAAAAAGCTGGTAGGAAGATCACAAGAAAGGAATCGCCCTCGCTGGTTTTTGTATGGCCGTACCTCATGGGTGGTACCATCACTTCCTTCAAACCGTGTTATATTTTATAGAACAATTTTAAGCCATAATATACTTCCATCCTCCAACTTCCACTTAAATAAATTTTTATTATTATAATTTAATTTTTTATTTTTTTAAAAAAAAATTCCATTCTTACGCCTCATTACAAAAGATCATTGTGTTCATCCGATACTTTAAATATTTAATTAATTTTAATTAATTCAATATAATTTCTTTTAAAAAAATTTGAGTGAAAGTTTAGGGGCTAAAGTATGGTTTGACCTAAAATATTTTTATAAAACATTACTGAATTTCTACAAATAATAAATAAAATAGATTGCATTTTCATAGAGAAAAAAAAAAAGTGTGTGTATACTTCAAAGTCAAAATTCCATCTTTCTAATCCAACCATGCTAAAACATGTCTGGATTAAAAAAATAAGAGATTTAACAATGAAGTTTACAGTTACATATTATCTTATGTCATTGTAATTGTATATTTTTTTATTTATTTGATGCATAAATTAGATAACATAATAAAATGTAAATTTTTTGATTCCTTATCATACATCAATAGCTCAAATCTTTAATTTGAATATTTGATTGAAGCACGCTTTCTCTCTTTTCATACACATGTTCTCTGTCTCATAATAAATTTTATTGTAATATATATATATATTATTTTTTAAGTATATCACAGTTTCTCAAATAGAATGGATAACGGTTGTTTAAAGATGCATGGTAAGACTGCTGTGGTTATGTTTTAATTAAATTTTTGTTTTAATATTTAATTTATTCTTTATATATTTATAGAGTTTAAATTTGTGATATTTATCGAAAAATTAATTTTATAGTTGATCGAATGATGATTTTATTTTAAATTTTAAATTTTAAAATAAAAAATTATATTATATTTATAAATTTTATTTTTTATTTTATTATGATTGATTTTTATTAAATTAGTATTTTTGTTTATATTGAAAGAAGATGATGATACTGATAAGAATGATGATGATGATGATGCATGACAGAGAGTGCCCGTGCCCATTTTTACGTGAGGCGGTGAGATGCGTTTAATTAATCAAGTGATGGGGGAGAATAACTCTTACTTTAATCACACTTCACTAAGGTTCTCAGCGGCGATGGCCCCATCCGAGATGAGGCCGGTTGCATTTGTTTACGAGTTGGGACCGGCATGGGTCCCACGCAAATGGAATGCAATTTGTCGGTGAGTCAACTCCGTGACCACCCCGATGGCGGCTTCGCGAAGTTTGGAATAAATCCACCGCCGATCGATCGCCCATTCAAATAAACTTCAATTACGTCCATGCCACCTCTGCGACATTCACACGAATCGCACCCCAAGGTCAAGGTGACACTCAATGACCAGATATTCATATTTATTTATAAATAAAAATAAAAATAATTATTCAATTTTCAAAGTTTTTCTTTATTTTTGTTGCTTAAACTACTATTTATCAAATAAAAAAAATATATTACTCTTGATTAATTAAATAGCAAAAATATTAAATAATAATCATTATTTCTTGTAATAGAATAATAGTAATAATGTAATATTTATATATGATAAATATCCATTGAAAAATAATGCTAAATAATTTATTCGTAAAACTTCAAACCACAAATAAAATTTTGAAAATTAGTCTAATACACATATTTTATTTATCTTACTTTTATTTTTAAATTTAAAGATAGTAACTTTAAAATTTAAACTTAATAATATAAAATTAAAGATATTATATAGCTATATATTTTATTTATCTTATTTTCATCTCTAATTATGTTGATATTTTTCTTAAAAAAAATATTTATTTTCTTATTCCATCTATTTTTTAATTAATAGTCTTTCAAAAATTATTTGTTGAAATTTAAAAATGATTTAATCTTTATTTGAAAATAATTTAATCTTTTCCTTTTTTTAACTTTCCATTTTCGATTATGTTTACGTTTTAAAAAAAAACATTTTAGAAAAATATTTCATTGATTTGAAATTTTAAAAATTAACCTGATACACATATTTATTTATCTTATTTTTATTTTTAAAATAATAACTTTAAAATTTAAATTTAATAATATTAAAATCAAAGAAATTATGTAAATAAAAAATTAAGAAAATATTTCATCTGTTTTTTTTTAATCCATAGTTTCAAAACAATTTAATCTAGTACATATATTTTCTTTATTTCATTTTAAAATTTAAATTTCAAAATAATAATTTGAAAACTTAAATTTGACAATATATAAAAAAAAATTATATAAATTTATATTTTTATCTTTCCAACTGACCAGGGCCCGTGCATGCATTGGCGGATTAAGGCTTGTCGGTGCCATTGCTTCCTGACGGCAAATTCATCGCATTAAAAGAAGGAAAGGAAAAGTCCAAAACAATGTTTGAGATCCCAACGGATTTGGTGAACTTTGCGACTTTGAGAGAGGTGAGAATTTATTTCGTTTTTAGAATTCCGTGAGTCCGTTCGAGAGCGGCTTTTTGATTGCTTTGTTTCTTTTAAGAGAAAAAATAAAAATAAAACTAGAACGCTCTCTAGCTCGTGGGCTCGATGGGACCGCAGATTGCCTCAGATGGAGGATCCTGACCGTTTGATAAGACGGATCGATCTTAGGGACTGATTGATGGTGGACGGTAAATATTAATAGCAAACCACATTTGATCCGTTCGAATTTTAGGCCGGCCACGATGCTGTGCCTGTTTTAATATTTTATCAAATTAACGAGAAAAAAATTATTATTACATTAATATTTCGTTAGCTAGCTGTTACGTCTAAAAAATAACATAATCAAATCATCTTCATAAGGATCAAAGCATCTTGGTAAATCAAGCTATTCTCATGCTTCAATAAACTGAACCATTCTAGTGCCTCGGTAAACTAAGCTATTCTCATACCTCGACGAACTGATCTATTCTCATACCTCGGCGAACCAAATTACTTATACGCCCCAATCAGATCAAAGCATTTAAGCACCTCTGCGGAGTCAAATGAGGAGAGTTCAAATTCATGATAGTTGAACAAGACCTCAATGGAAAGTTACACAAACAATGTCGGGAGCGGTCTAAGACCTATAGAAGTGGCATAAGGCCTACAGGAGTGACCTAGGACCTACAGAATCGCTGAATCTCAAAGCATCAACCAACTCTCCTGGTCGTCGATCCTCTAACTAACTGGATACTGATCCCATCGGCCTCATAACAAACTTGATTCGAATCCGATTCGAACCTAAACAGTTTTCGGACCCCCTATGATGTCCCCAAGAAATCAGGTGATCGCCTATAAATACCCTAGTCCTGAAGTCTCTCAGGTACGCTTTTTCACTGATATTCTAACCAAAAACTCCATAAAAGCTTGAGCAAAGCTCTGAGTTCCAGATATGCCATTCATCTTGAGGAACTCTTCTGCGAGAGCCTTCTCCTCACATCTGCTTACTGCGAATTTCCACTGACTTGGGCATCGGAGGGTCTTCCGCAGAGGGCTACCTCAGACACTCTCTGCGTGAGGACTGTCTTGCAGGTTTCAGCCGGGCGAGAGATCAGCGTCCAGGTCCGAAGCCAAGCTGCAGCCGAGTCGGAGAGCGGATTTCTGCGGCAACATATTGGTGCTAGAGGAAAAGCCTAAGTCCCGTAAACTTGTAATCTAGGAGACAAGGTTCAAAACCAGAAGAAGAATCCTCTAATGGCTAATCGGAAGAGAGTCACATCTAATGCTCAAGATCAGGCCGCCTCTCAAAGGCCTGATCCAATCAGCAGTGTAGCACCTCTGCTACCACCGCCAGCTGAGACCCCTTCACCGCCGACGACAACAGTGATGTTGGATCAGTTTACTACCCTGGTTCAGCAAGTCCATGAAGGGAGAAATAAACTCCAAGGCATGGATATTTTAAAATTTAATAACAATTATTAATGCGGAACTATCTAACATGCATCAAGATCATATCTTTGCCTTATATATTGGATCGTTTGATCTAAAATATGCATATAAATAAAAACATCAAAATTATATTTTGATCTTCAAGATGACAAGTGATACTACTTATCTTGAAGCCTGCCTTAAGATCTAGGGATCAAATCGCTTACCTTAAGAACAGTAGGTAAATCCTTATTGCTCTGCAGCCATTCAATCGTTCAGCCTCTAGTATCGTCCACGCGAAGCCCCAAATGATCAGATTCCCAGGAGTGCTAGCTCGCAGAAAAATGACTTTGCTGATCTTGAATCCTCCCACTTGAATTCTTCCTCCAAGATCCACCAAACTTTTGCTAATACCAGAATCGCACCAGGATTTTATGTTCTAACTCTTTAGAATTTCAATCCACGACATATCGTGTGTTGTGTTCTTTTCTGGTGAAGAATGTCCTCCAATTTATAGGCTCAATTCTAACTCTTAGAATTCTATCGTTCGGTTAAAACAAAAGGGATGCAACCTTTTGTTTAATTCCGACGTTCAGTAAAAACCAAAGAGGCGCAACCTTTGTTTAATTCCGATGTTCGGTGAAAACAAAAGAGATATGAATTCTAATCACTTAGAATTCCATCGTCTCGTTAATTCAAAGAGGCACATTAATTTCACTTTAATTCTAACACTTAGAATTCCGACGGAAATGGTTTGGAGAAGATTAATATTATACATTAAATTCTACATGTGAATTTAATCTCTCGGATTTTAGTTATCTCATCATGTGAGATACTTATGCGAGAGGTTTGGGTTCAGGTTTTGGTTTAAACTGATCTGAATTTATTAGACTGAACCTACATAGGTCATGGTCCTAGTCCAAATCAAATTTGGCTAGTCCTGAATCTATTTAAATCCAAATCAAGTCTAATTTCAAATCAATATTTGAAATTGACTAGTCCTTCTAATAGACTTAAACCAAATTGAATCTTATTCAATTGTACTTAACCCAATTGAGATAATTAATCAATCAAATTGATTAATTAAATCATATACGATTCTAAATCGTTGATCAATAAATAGATCATCCTAAGAAACTTCTATGCGTGTGACTCTCTAGGTTCGAATCTAAGCCGATAGTATAGAAACAACTTTCTATACTAATCGATGTGTCCATCTAGCAATGGAACCCGACGTTCGGATAGGTCGAAGAGTTGCCGAGCAAACTCCAAGAACCCTAAGAAACAGTTACCGTATAATTCATCCTCTTGACCACAAATGCTAAGGATGGCTTAAGAGCTGTCAACTCTAAACAGCAAATCCATAAGTGATTTCAATTTTAGTGATCATGTGACCTTCACATGAAGTGCCTTGGCCAAGGTCTTGCTAAATTGAATCACAAGCATTTCTCCTTTTAACGGGATAGGTCAAATTCCATCTTGATCCACAACTGACTACCACAAGTACTTGACTGCACCCAGTAACCTTTTATAGCTGGATTAGAAATTCAGATGGTCCGGCACCTAAGTACAATGAGTTGCTTGTAAGTCACTGGTTGTGATCTTTAGGTCTGAAGGATACTTATACCTATATCTTCTCGGATTAACTCTTGACAGCAGAGTATCCGGAAATGAGTCACATTCGATGAAATGCACTCCTACACTTTCACCTGTATGTCATACCAGTGTCTCTACACTCCTTGGTTAAGAGGACAACCAACAAATATGATATACAACGTCCTATAATTGATAGTACTATGGCCCTATCATAGTATATCATTTGGTCGCGAACTCTTTTGAGGACCTTCAAAGATAAATCCTCCTTTATCATGAAGGAAGATCTGAGGGCTTCATTACTATTAGGAGTTTTAAGAAGATGTTCTTGTAATGAATAAACTGCCAAATAACTTTTATTAATATATCAATTTACATGTAATTTACATTAGCATCATCAAATGATTGGCTTTAGGATACAATTCCCAACAAACTCTCACTTAGCCTAAAGCCACTCATTACAGTATCTAATACCCATCTTCAATTTATAGTCATCAAACTCCTTGATGCTGAGTGCTTTAGTAAATGGGTCACCTAGGTTTTCCTTTCCGTCAATCTTCTAAAGATTTATGTCACCTCGGTCTACAATCTCTCGAATAAGATGAAACCGGCATAGTATATGCTTGGTGCGCTGATGTGCTCGTGGTTCCTTTACTTGAGCTATGCACCAGTGCTGTCACTGTACAACAGGACTGGTCCATCTATGGAAGGTGTCACTCCAAGCTCGGAGATAAACTTTTGCAGCCACACAGCTTCTTTCGCGGCATCTGATGCAGCGATGTACTCTGCCTCGCATACTGAATCTGCCACTGTATGTTGCTTGAAACTTTTCCAGCAAACAGCTCTACCATTTAGATAAATACAAAACCCGATACACTTTTGCTATCAGTATATCCAACAAGTTTCAAATCAGACTCTCCATAGACTAACCACTGTCCTTAGTATTTCTCAAATACTTAAGGATTGTCTTAACAACTTGCCAGTATTTTTCTCCTGGATCAGATTGGTATCTACTCACTACTCCTAGTGAGTATGCCACATCTGGTCTTGTACATGTCATGGTGTACATAATCGATCCCACTGCCGAAGCATATGGAATTCGACTCATACGTTCTCTTTCATTAGGAGTTGTCGGACAATCCTTCTTAGAAAGATGAATTCCATGGCCTATCAGAAGATAGTTTTTCTTGGAATTCTCCATGCTAAACCTCTTTAGCACGATGTCAATGTACGTAGATTGGGATAAACCAAGCATCCTCTTAGATCTATCTCTATAGATCTTCATCCCTAGGATGTATGATGCTTCTCCCAGATCTTTCATGGAGAATTGTGATGATAACCATGTCTTTATTCCTTGTAATGCAAGGACATCATTCCCGATTAAGAGAATATTATCTACATATAATACAAAAATATAATAACGGAATCGTTAGCCTATTTATAAATGCAAGGTTCTTCTTTATTCTTAATAAAGCCATAAGATTTGATCACTTTATCAAATCGTATGTTCCAACTCTTAGATGCTTGCTTAAGTCCATAAATAGACTTATGAAGCCTGCACACTTTAGACTCGTCTTCAGATATAAACCTTCAGGCTGTATCATATACACCTGTTCTTCTAAATCACCATTTAGAAAAGCAGTTTTAACATCCATCTGCCAAATCTCATAATCTAAGTGTGCTGCTATAGCTAGCATAATCCGAATGGATTTCAGCATTGCCACAGGAGAAAATGTTTCGTCATAGTCAATACCATAACGTTGACGATACCCCTTGGCAACCAAATGTGCTTTATAGGTCTCTACCTTTCCATCTGCACCTCTTTTCCTCTTGAAAACCCACTTACACCCTATGGGTTTTATCCCTTCGGGTGGGTCAACTAATGTCCATACATTATTGTCCTTCATGGAATCAAGTTTGGATTTCATGGCATCAAGCATTTATTAGAGTCAGTCCTTTGCATAGCATCCATATAGGTGATCGGATCCTCGTTCTCATTGAGTTCAACAGGATCTTCGTTCTGGACCAAGAAACCTAAGTATCTATCCGATTGATGTGGTACTCTACCAGATCGCCTTAATGGTGCATCTAAAATGGGTTTTGAGTTTGATCTAATCAACTCAGATTCTAAGGTTCAAAGGTTTGTGTTGTTCCTTCTACTTGATGAACTTCCTCAAGTTCAACATTAGAGCTATTTGTTCCTTTACTAAGGAACTCCTTTTCAAGAAAAATTGCTCTATTACTAATGAACAACTTTTGTTCTTCAGTATTGTAGAAGTAATATCCTTTGGTTTCTTTCGGATAGCCGATAAAAAATATTTGTCAGATTTGGGTTCAAGTTTGTCTAATTTTGCATGTTTCACATAAGCGGACACCCCAGACTCTCAGATAGGTGATAACTGGTTTATGTCCATACCATATCTCATGTGGAGTTTTAGAAACAGACTTACTTGGAACCTTATTGAGAATATGACAAGTTGATTCTAATGTGTATCCCCAAAATGATATTGGCAAGCTTGCAAAACCCATCATGGACCGAACCATGTCTAACAGAGTTTGATTCCTTCTTTCCGACATACCGTTATGCTGCGGTGTTTCAGGAGGAGTCCATTGGGAGAGAATTTCATTCTCCCTTAAATATGTCACAAAGTCATTTGAAAGGTATTCGCCTCCTCGATCTGATCGAAGGGTCTTAATACATTTTCCTGTTTGTTTTTCTACTTCTTTATGATATAGTTTGAACATTTCAAACGACTTAGATTTATGTCTCATAAGATAGACATAACGAACCTAGAAAGGTCGTCTGTAAAAGTAATGAAGTAGTAATATCCACCTTTGGCATAAGTGCTCATTGGTCCACATACATCAGTATGTACTAGACTCGAATAGCTCTTTGGCTCTTTCACTTTTTTCAATAAAAGATGACTTGGTCATTTTACCAAGAAGATAGAATTCATAGGTAGTTAATGATTCACAATCATCAACTCGAAGGATGCCCTCCTGAATTAACATGTTTAATCTGTTCTTATTGATATGACCCAGCCGATGGTGCCAAAGATAAATATCTGTGACATCAGTTGTTCTAGGGCGCTTACTTGATTTGTACACTACATTCACAGCTGTGATAATATATAAATGCCATTAGATAAATGCCCAATCATTACAGTGACTCCATTCATAATGATATTCAAAGTAACATCCTTTATTAAAATTTCATAATGACTTTTGGCCAGAAGGCCTACATAAATTACATTCAACAAGAACGTTGGGCAAAAATGACAATCATTTAGTACAATGACATTTCTATTGAAAACTATTTCAAGAACTCCTAATGCAGAACTGGAACTAATCTTCCATCGCCGACATTAAGGAATCTTTCATTGTCCTCAAATCTTCTAGTGACCTGTAGTCCCTGCAATGAATTGCAAATGTTAAAAGGACTCTCGGTATCCAATACCCAGGTCTGATTATCATATACAGAAAAATTATAAGGTGTTATCATATAAATACCTTGTTGAGCAACATCTTGCCCCTTTTTCTTCTTTGGCCTGTTTGGATCAAGTGTGGCAATGTAAAGAGGACAGTTCCTCTTCCAGTGCCCTTGCATCTTGCAATGAAAGCATTCAGCTTGACTTTTATCAACTTTCTTCTTCTGCATCTGACCCCTTATAGATGTCCTAGCATGTTGCACCTTTTTCTTATTCCTTTTCTTCTTCCCTTTCCCAAAGGGTTGACGCCCTACCTTAGATCCTTCAACCATATTAACCAAACCCTTAGAGAGCTGGTTATCCTTCTCAAAGTTCTGTAACAACCCCAACAAACATGGTAGTTGACTGCAGGCTTTGTCATTCAAAAATGAGTAAGGAAAGGTCGGAAGGATGGAGGCAAGGAATTCAGGATCACATCTTTTCCCAACTGCTCATGTAGGGGAAAGCCGAGCTTGCTTAGGAGTTCTATCTTCTCGATCATGTACAATACATGATCAGTGACAGGAGATCCATCCCTCATTCGAGCATTAAAAATAGCACAACTAGTCTTGTGCCTTTCAACATCGTCGGTGTGCCGAAAGATTCATTCAACGCTTGAATGATTTCTTCTGGCTGAGCATTCTCGAACCGGCGATCAAATTCATCGTTCATTGCTGCTAGCATGATGCAACGCATGCTAGTTCTATCATTGAGCCACTTCTGATAAGTGTCTCTCTCAGAACTTTGGGTGTTTGCATTAGGTATCTCTAGGTGCAGGATTATTCAGAATATATAGAATCCTCTCATGCTCAAGGACGATCTTAAGTTTTCTAAACCAGCTATTGAAATTTAAACCATTCAACTTGTCACTATCCAATAGGACCTTAATGATAAATTAGTGGCCATGTTCTGCATAAGGAAAAACTAAAGTTTAGTAGTATATAAATTGATTCAGTCTAAAGACTTGGACTTTAGTCTAAAGATTCTCCCACTATTTTGTTCAAATTGGCAGCCTCTACACCCAATTCGAAGAATTATTCTTAATTCTTTAGTGGGCACTAAGATCTATATACTACATACAGGCCCAAGTGAAGCTTGGCCAACCCATATGCATCTAAGAGTAGGTTCAAAACCAATTGTTTTCCCAAACAATTCTTAGTGTTCAGTTTTGCCCCATGTTCCTCTTCAGCAGGCATGAAGTGCCTCCACTGAAAGTTCTGGTTAGGTCCAACCATTAAATGATATAATCAGTGTAACCTATCAATAGACAACCAAGCCCGAGTGAAGCTCGGCCCACCTGACTGTCTATTTAATAGTTACGCTGACTTATCATATAATGAATGATAATTTCGATGGTTGACAAGCACCAGCATGGAGTGCCTCCAATGATTATCAAGACATCGGACTCATTATCACCCACCTTAATGGGAGGCTATGATTTAGTTATCATATAACTATTTCATTTTAAGGACCTAATAATTTTAGAGGATTTAATAATCTGAAGATAAATTGACTAATCAAGTTCTTCCACTGAATCTATGAAATCGGTAGAATGAAACAAGATTAAGTCAGGTTAAGTGGCACCTAAATCAGTCAGACTGATTTCCTTACAGGCATGGGTCAACCCGAATCAGGTAAATGATCTGAATCATAAATGGTTCACCATATTGACCAGTAAGTGAGATCGATGGGAGGGATATGCCATTAACTCGTTAAAGACGCATCAATACGAGTAGCTCCCAATTAAAAACCATTCGATCGTTGATCCTAGAGCAACTTGCCAACTCACCTTGACATCATATGGTTAACCAATTTTGATTTGACCATCTAAGAGATTCATGCTCAACCACGGAGCCTAATCTACTCCATTTGGTTTAATCAAAGATATGGACATGATCAACTACAACTATTGTTTGATTTAGAGCATCCTTAACCTAATCTAATCAATTTAGATTTGATCAATACTCTTATAGTCCATTTGATTTAAACCTTAGGGTCTAACCCTTTATGGACCTGATTTAGCTAACCCAAAAGATTAAATATATTTCATGTTTATATATTTCCATTCATGCATCACTTGCATTATACAACTACTCATAATTCCTATATTTAGATCATATCTAAAAAATAAAATTATGAATAAATATTTGACATTCAAATAAGACTCTCATAAATATTTGTATGTTTCATAACATAGACAACAAGCCATCATATCTCATATCTATGTTTTATACAAAACATGCAAATATCATACTTTTATACAACATCAATATGTATCAAATATAAAACGTCTTTTGAGAGTGAGTGTAATCTATGTTTTGATGCCAAAGATCAATTTAATTATCTTTTGACTAAGCATCAATAATAAAATAATCACACGACAATATGTCACAGAATACCTCATTGAATGGGTAATTTGGATTTTTAATCCATCTGGGTGATCCATTTTAGCTTTGATTACAAAATTAATAGGAGCATTAATTTACATGCAATAAATTAGATCAATACAAAACCATGGCTCTGATACCATTTGAAGGGAAATAAACTCCGAGGCATGCATATTTTAAAATTTAATAACAATTATTAATGCGGAACTATCTAACATGTATCAAGATCATATCTTTGCCTTATATATTGGATCGTTTGATCTAAAATATGCATATAAATAAAAATATCAAGATCATATCTTGATCTTCAAAATGACAAGTCATACTACTTATCTTAAAGTCTGCCTTAAGATCTAGGGATCAAATCGCTTACCTTAAGAACAGTAGGTAAATCCTTATTGCTTTGCAGCCGTTCAATCATCCGGCCTCTAGTGTTATCCATGCGAAGCCCTGAATGATCGGATTCCCAGGAGTGCTAGCTTGTGGAAAAATGACTTTGCTGATCTTGAATCCTCCCACTTAAATTCTTCCTCCAAGATCCATCAAACTTTTGTTAACACCAGAATCGCACTAGGATTTTATGTTCTAACTCTTTAGAATTTCAATCCACGACATATCGTATGTTGTGTTCTTTTCTGGTGAAGAATGTCCTCCAATTTATAGACTCAATTCTAACTTAGAATTCTGTCGTTCGGTTAAAACCAAAGGGATGCAACCTTTTGTTTAATTCCGACGTTCGGTGAAAACCAAAGAGACGCAACCTTTTGTTTAATTCCAACGTTCGGTGAAAACAAAAAAGATGAATTCTAATCACTTAGAATTTCATCGTCTCGTTAATTCAAAGAGGCACATTAATTCCACTTTAATTCTAACACTTAGAATTCTGACGGAAATGGTTTGGAGAAGATTAATGTTATACATTAAATTCTACATGTGAATTTAATCTCTCAGATTTTAGTTATCTCATCATGTGAGATACTTATGCGAGAGGTTTAGGTTCAGGTTTTGGTTTAAGCTGATCTGAATTTATTGGACTGAACCTACATAGATCATGGTCCTAGCCCAAATCAAATTTGGCTAGTCCTGAATCTATTTAAATCCAAACCAAGTCTAATTTCAAATCAATATTTGAAATTGACTAGTCCTTCTAATAGACTTAAACCAAATTGAATCTTATTCAATTGTACTTAACCCAATTGAGATAATACAATCAATCAAATTGATTAATTAAATCATATACGATTCTCAATCGTTGATCAGCAAATAGATCATCCTAGGAAACTTCTATGCGTGTGACTCTCTAGGTTCGAACCTAAGCCGGTAGCATAGAAACAACTTTCTATACTAATCGATGTGCCCATCTAGCAATGGAACCCGACGTCCGGATAGGTCGAAGAGTTGTCGAGCAAACTCCAAGAACCCTAAGAAACAGTTACCGTATAATTCATCCTCTTGACCACAAATGCTAAGGATGGCTTAAGAGTATGTCAACTCTAAACAGCAAATCCATAAAGTGATTTCAATTTTAGTGATCATGTGACCTTCACCTGAAGTGCTTTGGCCAAGGTCTTGCTAAATTGAAACACAAGCATTTCTCCTTTTAACGGGATAGGTCAAATTCCATCTTGATCCACAACTGACTACCATAAATACTTGACTGCATCCAGTAACCTTTCGTAGCTGGATTAGAAATCCAGGTGGTCCGGCACCTAAGTACAATGAGTTGCTTGTAAATCACTGGTTGTGATCTTCAGGTCTGAAGGATACTTATACCTATATCTTCTCGGATTAACTCTTGACAGCAGAGTATCCAAAAATGAGTCACGTTCGGTGAAATGTACTCCTACACTTTCACCTGTATGTCATACCAATGTCTCTACACTCCTTGGTTAAGAGGACAACCAACAAATATGATATACAACGTCCTATAATTGATAGTACTATAGCCTTGTCATAGTATATCATTTGGTCGCAAACTCTTTTGAGGACCTTCAAAGATAAATCCTCCTTTATCATGAAGGAAGATCCTGGGGGCTTCATTACTATTAGGAGTTTTAAGAAGATGTTCTTGTAATGAATAAACTGCTAAATAACTTTTATTAATATATCAATTTACATATAATTTATATTAGCATAATCATCAAATGATTGGCTTTAGGATACAATTCCCAACAGTCCAGGCACTGACCCAGCTGGTCCAGAGACTCTAGGGGGTTTCTCGTTCAGTTGCTTTTGCTTCGCAGCTTCGTGAGAAGGCAGCTGCCCCTGTCTCGCCATCGATTTCTTCCTCCAATCTGCCTGAGGCTACAGATTAACTTTACCGATCCGCAAAGGCCAAGCCAGTGCCATAGTTGGCTAGAGAGAAGAGCCCGATCAAATCTTGACGAGCTCGTTCTCTTTCTCCGGCGTCTTCTCAAGATTCGACGATATTATCGTCTTTTCGCCACCCAATCCCTCATACCACTCTAGATGAAGGGATTAGGCAGCAGATGCAGAAGATGCATCGAGAATGGCATCAAGAGCTGGACGCTGCTAGGCAAGCCCCTCTGTCCCAGCCAAGGACAGAGCAGGACATTCCTTTCTCTGAGGGTATTATGCGGGAAGTGATCCCTCCCAATGTAAAGCTCCATACCATCGAGCCATATCATGGGTCTACTGATCCCAACGACCACCTAATTAGTTTTAGATCCATCATGATGTTCCATGGAGCATCAGATGCGATCCTCTATCGAGTCTTTCCCTCTACTCTCAGGGGATCTGTTAGATCCTGGTTTAACAGCCTGAAGCCAGGTTCCATTGATTCTTTTGACAAGCTGAGTCGTTTGTTTATCAGCCAGTTCATCAGTAGCCATCGTCAACGGCAGAGATCTGATTCCCTCTCTGAGGTCAAGCAGCGAAAGGGGGAATCTTTGAAGAATTACCTTGGCCGTTTCAACATAGCCCTTCTAGAGGTTGATCACCTCAATCACGAGATAGTCATGTCTGCCTTGGCATCGAAGGAAGGGACTTCTATTTGGCTTTAAAAGTTAATTATCCAAAAAACCTCTTTGATATGATATCCTTGGCGGGTGACAAGGCTGGCAATGGAGGTAGATGGCCAAATTAATCCCAAGGGCCAAGATTTCTCGTCTCCATGGGCGTTTGTATTGACGTGGACCTTGGTTCCGGAGAAAGAACATAACCCACATGATCGCTGTTTCTACTCCCTTTCACATGGAAACTCGAAATTAAAGAACGAGGCTTGGCAGCGCTACTACTCCTCGCCGACAATTCGACCACTTTGGTCAAAACCGCAGTGCCACTGCCATTTGACAAAAAAAACAAAAACAAAAAGGGCCAAGTCCACTGGGTGGAAATTAGGCATCGAACCATGTTTGACTCCCTCGATGTGGATAAGGAAATAGTTTGAACATTATAACCGTTGGAGATTCTTACAATTTGAGATATATATATATTGATATTTCTTTTTAGTTGCATGAGTTTGACTTATATTTAATTTATTAAAAATTAGTTTTAGGTAAAAGTATGCTTTGGTTACCAAACCTTCGCATGGAATTTATTTTGATATAGTTATTATAGTTTTATTTATCAAATTTTAAGAATATTATATTTTTAATATATTATTATATAATATATTTAAAATTAGATTCATATTGGATAGAAAAAAAGATTTAAATATTTATAATCCAAATTCATTTGTTACTAACTAATTTTATTCAAATTTTTTGGGCTATATGATTTCAGTCCACTAATAGATTATTTAAATTAATAGGTGGATTTGAAACATTATAAATGGTATCAGATCCGATTCGAGCGTACTCAGTTGATGAAAAAAAAATGACAGAGTTTTGCTATGGTATGCAACATCAACGATCGATCTCGAAATAAATTCTGACTAATTTATGGTGTGTTTTGCTCTATCAACCTATTCACATTTTATAAATTTAAATTGATTTCATAAAATAGGATATTAAAAATGTAATATTATTAAAATATAAAAATAAATTATAATAATTAAAAGTTTAAGAATTAAAATAAATTTTACGTAAAATTTAAAGATGAAAAAATATATTAATTTTTATTTTATTTTATATAGAATCAAAATGCCATATGTGCGACATGTTGGAGAGAGAGAGAGAGATCACCTAACATTGGTAAATAATAATGCAGAGCAGTCATTTCTTAGTGGGACACTCTACGTGGTCGTCCGGTGGAGCTCCATTTGGTATTGATCAAAGTTGACGAGGTTTCCTGGATGTAGCCATGCACTGATGAGAGATTGCCTTTGCGCGCCGACGCTTCCTTCTGCCAAACTTCGTCAACTTTGCCAGCTCCTCTGTAAGCCCCACAGCATCGATCGACGTACGTGGTTCCCTTTTTTTTTTTTTGAAAAGAAATATTTCCCTTCATTGCTTTTATTAGCTTTGTGGGAGCCGTACGTTATAGCTCCTGGGTTCTGAGATCTTTTCGGTAGGTTGAACGCACAGTAATTTAGATTTCAACCTGTTCCAATTTGTTCTTTTATTATATCATCCCTTACCGTTTTGTTTTCCCTTATTCCTAGTTCCTACCTCATGAGCAAACTCCGCAAGAAGACAAGCTTGGGGTTTGTCCCGGGCGATCCAAGGGCAGTGTCCCTGCGTCAGGGAAAATGACGCAATAATAAAGAGAGAAGGGGTGGTGTCGGTGCCAAATAGAATCTCATTTACGCCTTTCTAAATGGTATGACTTGTTGATAAAGGAACCTCAAGAGAATTATTCAGGCGTGCTTGCTGGAGCCAGGAAGGCATCAGACCTGGACCAACTAAAGCAATGGCTCCTTCAAAACCTCTTGTTGATGGCTGATCAGTAATCTTGATTAATTTGAGGGGCATAATTGATTATAGATTTTTAGGCCATGTAGATGTACATTGATGCAATCAAGCTCTTGTTAGTGTTATCTCGTTTATTGTTTTCATTGTTATTAAAATTTAAAAGCTGGTATTTAATTACTAATTAAGAAATGATGTATGGGATGAGTTGGTAGGATCCAACAAGAAAACGGTGAAGGTGATGGGAATTTCTATTTGGACAGCTTCAATTGCTCTGTGTACCTCTCCTCAATTTATATAAAAAAAAAAATTAAACTACCCTTAGCATCTTCCGTCTCTCCCCCTTCCTTCCTTGACATCAGCGCCCCCTCTTTCCTTCCCTTTCCTAGCACCGTCCCCCATCCCTCCTTTCGGCCTCAGTCTTCTCCCTCCTCCCATCTTCTCCCCGACAGCCCCTCTCTCCTTCTCTCTTTCGATGCCAGGGAGGGAGAGATAGTACTAAGAGGCACCGGAGCCGAAGAGTAGGAAAGAGACCGAGGTTGAGGGAAGAGGGATGGATGGGGGATGATACCGAGAATGGAAGGGAAGAAGACGAGGGCCGAAGAGAGAAGTGGAGGGCGGTGCTAAAGAGGGAGAATGAGAGGGGGGACGTCGGTGCCAGAGAAGAAAAAGGGAAAAAAGAGGAGACGGAATGCTAAGAATAATTTAGAATTTTTTCTTTTAAATTGAAAGGTATACTGAAACGGTGCAAATAGAAATTCCCCCAAACTGACCGTCCCAAAAGTATTTTCCTACAGAGATTAAAAATAAATAAAGAAAAATGTGAGGAGTGCTTAGGTCTATTAGGCAAAGGCCCCTTGCTCAAGTCAGGGAAAGAGATGGATGGTTAGGAACGGATCTTATAGCTTTTTTTTCTAAAAGAAAAAGAAATGAGAAATAATAAAAGAAGATAAGAAAACTCATGCTTGCTAATTGGATCAGGATGAATAGCGATGGAAGAGAGCTCAAAATAAATCCCTGCCCTTACATAATCCTTGTCATTTTGTTCAGTTTCTAAACTTGATGATGAGACAACACCACTTGTTCGAATTATAAGCCACGTGCTTCATTATAATAAGGGTGCCTCCTACAATCGCGCTGATTGTTATGAAATTTTTTTTTTTTTTTTTTAGAGAATGGTTGGCTCTGCCATTTGGTTAGGAGATATGCATGTTTGATCTTATCGGTTATGTGCTACAAGTTTATTTGTCGAGCATGCTCGTTTGACTTATCTAAGCATTGTGATGTTGATGTAGTACAATCTAAATGATGATGCCTCCATTACCAAATGTATGTTTGTGACAAGTGACCTATCATTGATGCGGATAATAATAGAGGGTGACTTTAATTATTTGGTTACAAAAGAAAAGAGGTAAGGGCTAGAAAAACATACACATTGATATATATTTGCTTAATGTATTTACTAATAAATAGTTATATAAATATTATTTCTAACCTTTTACTTAATAATCTAATAATCATGGGTACTAATTACACTACGGTAATCTCATCTTTGATTTATTGTATTAACATGTATCTCTCATCGTATAGAATAAAATTTTATTAATTTACTATCTTCAATCCTTACCAAATTCCTTCATCCAATTTCCATGTACTCTAATTCTATACTTTTGGCAAGACACCTATCAACCATTTGCAATTGAACATTTATTCCCTTCATAATCCAAATGATGATACCTTCGTTGCCAAATATTCGTTCATGATAGGTAACCTATCATTGGTATTGCTAATAATAGAGGGTAACTTTGTTTAGTTACAAAAAGGAGGAGAGAAGGGGCTAGAAACACACACATTTGACATCCATTTGCTTGAAGTATTTTACTAATAAATGATAATATAGCATTATTTCTAACCTTCTACTAAGTAATCTAATAATCATGAGCACTAATCATGCTAGGATAATTGTAACTCTAAGTTGTTATAATAACATGTGCCTCATTGTATAGAATAAAATCTCATCAATCTATCATGTTCAATCCTCACTAAATTTTTTCATCTACTTTTTATGCATACGCTAAATCTGTACTTTTGGTATAACGTTCATTAACTATTTGCAATTGAACATTTACACCTATCATAATCCAAATGAAGATGCCTCTATTGTCAAAGGTACTTACACAACATGTGACCTAACATTAGTGCTACTAATAATAGAGGGTAACTTTATTTAGTGTTACTATATCCTTCGAGTAGCCAATCAAATAGCAGGTCTTTTAACAAATCGGACTACCTTTGCTAACGCAACCATTTGTTGATCTTAAAGTTGATGCTTGAGAAATCGCATTTGTAAAGGCTTTGAATGCCTTCTCATTTACCACAAAAAAGAGAGAGCTTTATTTAGTTACAAAAGGAGGAGTCAAGGGGCTAGAAATACACACAAATTGATATCCATTTGCTTAATGTATTTACTAATAAATAATAATATAAAGTATAAACATTAATTTTTTAACCTTTTCCTCAGTGATCTAATAACCATGAGGACTAATTATATTATACTATTGTAATCCTACCTTTAAGTTACTTTAGTATTGTATATCTTACTATATAGAATAAATTCTCATCAAATTTTTTCATCTAGTTTTTATGTACACTAATTTTGTACTTTTGGTATAACGCCCATCGACCATTTGCAATTGAATACATACATCCATTATGATTCAAATGAAGCTAGATGCCTTCATTGCCAAATGTACTTTCATGAAATGTGACCTAACATTAGTGCTGCTAATAATAGCGGGTAATTTTAATTAGTTAAAAAAAAAAGGGAGAAGACAAGGAGATGAAAAGAGACGGGCGTGTCTTTAGTTTGATGTTACGCATACCGGCCCTCCATCCATTTCAATGTGTTCATGGATGGAGAAACAAATGGAAAAAGCCGGTGGGTGCGATGATGGCCGCCTTCATGTGCTTCCATGTGACTCCACCCGGCACGAGATTTATGGTGTCGCGTTCTTGGCATCTGGCCCCAGACCACTTGAACCAAGACCTTGGTATTAATTGTCGTTGGTTGGTGGAAGTTTTTTTTTTTATTGCTTTTAATTCTCAGAAGATCTACCGCCTACGTTTCCATCACGCTTGTTGCTCATGATGATGTTCATGATGCTTTGCAATGTTTTTTTTTTTTTTAATAAACGAATGATAAGACAAGTAGTATGAATCAGCTCAGATATATTAAATATAAAATTTATTAAAAAAAAAAAGATAGAAATCATCTGACCTTCAAATCTAAGATTCAACATGCTGAGCAATCGAAGTAGCCATCCAGTCTGCCGCCGAATTGGCTTCGCGATAAATATGACGGATCTGGCCAGTACCAACCTTCTACAAAATAGATCAGGATCGGATTAGAGGGCCCATCAAAGCAATTCTTCCTCTGCAACCCTCAATCAGATCCTATGAGCATGAAGAATCCTGGCTGCATAAAAAATATCCATCCAAGCAGCAAAGATGCTCAGCAATGTTTCACTCAAGTAGTGGCTTTGATACTATATATATATATATATATATATAAAATTAGACCTGGCTTTCAATTTATTTGATGGGTCAATAGCTATCAACCATCAAACAGCCATGGCAAAGAAATATGTATCCAAGATGTGCTGGATTTATTTTGTAATTTATGGATCGAATGGCGCGATGTTGGCGATGAAAGAATTCAGCCTTTTAGACTCTTTGATGCCTTTTTTTTGAGCTATATGCTGTCTACTTATATTTTCTGTGCCATTCATAGTCTGGATGCATGCCCACAGTCTCATTATTAAGAAAAATTCTATTACGATTATCCGTTGACTCTGTCAGTATCAGTGACTATTTGCCTATCATTCCTTTGATTATAATATTCAAACTATACTTCAGGAAGTTTACAGCGTTCATTCTGGTCAATGGGAATGGCACCCTGGTACCCTTGCCCGATTATTTTGAGTAAATTATGTATTTCGATACCTCGGGTTTGACTCGCCTCAGAGTGGCGTGATCGCCCGCTTGTAACAAAAAAAAAAGGAAGTTCATAGCGTTCACATTCGACATATTTATCGTGAAGCCAACTTAGCTGCTGATTGGATTGTCGCCAGAGTGGCTGATCGCTTTTGGTATTGGAAGCAAGATAGCCCTTGTCCTATTCTTTTCATCTAAATTTTGTATTCTGATATTTCAGGTTTGACTCATCTTATATTGATGTGATCATTCCCCTGTAAAAAAAAAAAATTTAATTTGTGTTAATAAGAGTACTTCTGTTTGCATTCAACCTCCAGAGTGATTTCATTTGAGGCTAATGCGTGAGATTATGTCCGGCTCTACGGTAAAATCTTCAGGTACGTAATTTTTTGGAAGAAAGATATCGATGTCAAACACCTTACAGCCGCCATATTTGACATGCGTATGATGGGAGGAAAATGTCACTCATTTGCTAAGATACTTGAGATCAATTGCTATGATGCAACGCACTGCGGGTGGGTAGTCGGTCCCATGAAGGGACATCAAGCTCGTTAGGTTCATATTTGCTATGCAATACATTTTATATATTACTTTTGCTAAAATATATTTTTAATATTTAAACTTTCACTTAAAATTTATATATTTTGATTATCAAACTTTTAAGCGTTAGGGTTTAATCCATCGTATTTTAGAAGTTAGCTAAAATTGTTCTAACGATGAACATATGAATTAATTGGTAAAATGTTCTTTTGATTACAAATGTGTTTTCGTGTCAAGGTTAACTGAATCATTCGAAACTATAGAATGATTTGAAATTCAGCCTACAGTCAAAATAATTTGGTACCTCAATTCAGTATAAATTGTTTATGCCGATCCTGTATCGAAGTATCAAATCGAGCCAAACTAGCTCATTTTGAACTGAATCAAATCATTCGATTCATGAGTTGGGATCTCCTGGTCCATATATATATATATATATATATATATATATATATATATATATATATATATAAGCAGCCCATTGAGAAAAAGTTCAAAGGGAGAGAAGAAAGAAAAAAAAACCCATCCTCATGAGTAGAAACATTATCAACAACTTAGGTGACATTATCAGAATCATGAAATTTAATTAACAAGTATATAAATTTAATAATTTCAGCACATGGTACGGTATAAAAAAGATAACTAGCTCTCAAGATTTACCCTCAAATTTTGGAAATTCATTACTTATATTCCTAATTTGCTCCATTCCCCATCATTAGATTGAGCTTTCAAAGCACAGTTTAACCAAGACCAGCCGATAAAAAGGAAAAAAGGCACCTCTTTCTTCACACCATGCAGTTTAACCGTAGTTCTTAATATTACTGACAACTTAACAATAGAAAGGTGCCCTTAAAAAAAAAGAAAGAAAGAAAAAAAGGCAACCTTATATTGATATATTGAGCTGAAAACTGGCCTAATGATATATATTTGGATTCTTTCTGATAAATTATCTCAGGAAACAAATGTTTTCCTAGAAACAAAGGCACAAACTTCATTGTTTCAATAACAGGCTGGAATAGAGCAGGAATTAGCATAAAAAACCATGGGGAAAAAGCTCCTCAACTCAGTATACATTCAATCAAATATCAATAGTTAAGAACAATTTACCTTAATAATCAGAGCTGCAAGTCCATATGCTTTTTCCAGGCTGAATTTTAAAAAAGAAAAGTTAAATATTGACAGAAATTTTGAATAATTTACACAAATGAAAACCAAATCTCAAGTTTTTAAAAAATATCTTGAGAAGAAAAAGAAAAGATGAAACTGAGGGAACCCTTTTTCTCCATGTAATCATATGCACTCCATCGTTTCACATAAGTGTTAAAAGTTCATGCTGATGAGTATTTAATCCTATATGGATTATGTATCATGAATATTTTGAATACTTATACTAGATTGTAGAGTCTAAATAATACTTTCTTGATTGACCTTCATAGCAGTTATTGCGAGAGATGCTTCCTTGAGTATTGGTGAACAGGACTCATTCACTTCCTCTCTTTAACAAATTATAGTAAATAGAAGCTTCAATAGAAGTAATAAACTTTAATGAAAGCCGAGTATACTAATACATATTTTACTAATATTTATTATGTATTAAGTAATGAATTTAAATTATGTGTGAGTACATAAACAATGATATCCACTTTGTCAAATGGAGAGCTAATGAACAAGTTGAGCCTCCATTATTAAATAGACTTTTTCTTGTGCCCAGGCGACCTTCTTGGCCTACTCAAGCCCATAACATTTAAGTTTTAGGTTTGGTGGTTTGGTAAAGCCAATCCTAAAGAATATATAGGCTCGATAGGCTCATTTGATAATTGGGCTAAGCTTGACTTAGAGATTAAAGCCTAGTCTAAATTGAATGAGATAATAAGCATGATTTTTGTTGGCAATGTATAGTCATTCATATTTAGCATTTTTAAAAATATTTTAAATATCTATATATTTTTATTTTTAGTCTCTTCTCTCACTTCGTATTTTATTTTTAGTTAACATATTTTTATTTTTATTTTGTTAATATTTTCTTCGATTATTATGACATAATTTTATCATACTCTTCACTTTCTATTTTATTTTTTGTGCTAATGGATTTTGTTGATTTGCTTCTATTTAATATTTTATTTATGTTTGATATATTAAGTTCAATATTTTATATCGTATTTTAATTTTAATTTTATAATTTTTGTTAAGAAAGCTTTTTATTTTTTGGGTTGGTTGTACATCCATGCCTCTTTTTTGTATATGAGTTTCTTAATTATTTTGTATATCAGTCATATAAAAGATAAGAAAGCATGTCTTCTTTTGCCGAGATTTAAGAAGGATTCGCATGGATGGGGTTTAGAATAGGGAAGATGAATCTCAATAGAGGATGCAATCAAATGGTCTAATAGAAGAATGGTAGCTAAACATTGAGATTTACTAACCATCTAGAGTAGTTTAAGATAATTGGAATGTAATCCCAATCTTAATGTAGCTTGAAGACACACTAGGACTTGAATACACAAAAATTCCACAATTAAAATCATCCAACAATGACATTGTTGCACTGTTGACTTAGGTTCAAAATTGACTCCAACCTAGATTGAGAGCAGATCATTTTGATGATGACTTGTCCACTACCTAAAGAACTGACAACACACTAGTATCTGAAGACATTCAATGGCATATTGCTTACTTTTGGAGTAGAATTTTATTTTTGTAAGTTCTTAAGATGAGTTAGAGCTTTGTTATTTGAACGTAACAATTAATGAAAATTTTTGAAAATTATTCTTAATTTTAGTTATCCATAATTTTTTTGGCAATTTTCTACTTCTTTTCCCTTTATTTTCCTAGTTTTAACCCTTTTTTTTTCAGTTCTGCTTTCACTTGGCTACTTTGATGTCGTCTACAATGAGGTTTCCTAGAGTTTCTTATTTGCAGGGCAGTATGTATTCCATGGGATCAGGCAGTCATGGTTTGGCTCGGACATAACTTCTTTCTAGAAGTGTAAATGATGCGCAAGTAGTGCTTCATCTCTAAATTAATAAGCTTGGTCGAGGCACAAGGGGTCTTTATAATGGGAAGACTTGTTATGGTCCATTTGACTTAAAAGATTAAATTGTTAGGTTTTAGGCTTGATCATGTGTATCATCGTTATTGTTGGGGGTTTAGTCCCTGATGAACAGCAGTGGGATTTCCCGTTGAACAAGAACCAAGGATTTTTAATCTTGTTACCAACGATCAAATTGTTACGGCCGTCTACTTCTGCTTCCTACGTCCACCATCCACGTAAGTGTGTTTTCCAAGAACGCACGTGGATTTCTCCCACGTATGAAAGCCTTCACGCGTTCCTTTCTCACTGGGCGGGCCACCCCATGTCCTCACAGACGTCTTTCTTCCGCAAAGCCTCATTGGATCCACAAAGCCGTGCCTGGGAGGAGGAGTTCCACGAGGCCGTGTAGCTTCATTCTTGAGAGGAGGAGAAGGGAGAAGGAGAGAGGATAGGGCTGCCACCCTGTGATGAGAGAAGGATTTCTGGAAAAAAAGAATCTGTTCTCTATTCCTTCAAACCATATAAACTAGAGTTTAAATACATCCATAAGGTGGGTCAGGCCCAGACTCAACAAAAACTCCCATGGACTAACCCAATGAGATTAAACTAATCACCAAGCCCATGTACACCTGTAACTTGATTTAATCTCAACCCTTAGACTCAAACCCAGCCCAATACAAGTTAGCCCCCCTGGGCCTTGATAGCATCACACCAGGCCCAACAATCTCCACCTTGGTGCTTTCAAGGCCTCAGCACGTTCGCCATGTCCATCAGCTGCAATCCCTACGAAAGCTATCCCGTGAAAGAACCTTGGTCGATACATTGCTAGATTCTTCTTGATGTGTACCTTCATCAGATTCACTCCACCTTCTTCCACCAGCTCTCTATAGTCGAAGCCTTTCGAAACTATCCTTTGGCCACTAGTCCTGCCTTGTACCTGATACCTCCTTACTTTGAAGGCCCTTTCTTGCGCTGATAAACCCATTTGCAATCAATGGGTTTCTTTTCTTGTGGCAGCTGGACCACCTGCCACATGCCAGTCCTGTAGAGAGACTGCATCTCCTTTGCCATAGCCTGGACCCACCTATCTCTGTCCTGGCTGTTCTGGCTCTCCACAGCCTCCTCATAGGTGTAAGGGTCTCCATTTAATGTCATCAAGGCATATGACACCGAATCCTCAAAGCCGTATCGAACTGGTGGTCGCACATTTCTTCTGGGCCTGTGCAATGCGATCCCAGTATCAGTCCCCTGTCCAGCTGCATCATTTTGAGTCCTCTGCTCAGCTGCATCCTACTGAACTTCCTGGCTTTTGATCCATCTGTCAGTCCTCTCCACCTAAATCTCAAATCCTCTTGGTCCACTAGCAAATGACATGACTGTGTAGGAGGTCATCTGACTAGTGTTACCGTGTTTCACCTCCTGTAATTCTTGCTGTGCATCTGTACCATCTCTTCTCTAGAGAATCAAACTCTCATCAAAGGTCACATCCCTGCTGATGACAACCTTCTTTTCCAAGGGGTCTCATAGCCGATACCCCTTTGATTCAATGCGGGTAGCTCAGGAACACCATCTTCTTAGACCCGGCATCCAACTTACTCTGCTTTCCACCACCAACATGCACATATGCCGTGCATCCAAACACCCTCAGATGGTTCAGGTTTGTTTTCCATCCAGACCATATCTCCTCTGGAATGCCTCCATCCAACCTGGTGTGCGGTGACTGATTGACCAAGTAGCTGACTACACCTATTGCGTCAACCCAGAACATCTTTGGAAGCCCTACCTGTAGCTTCAAGCACCTTGCTTTTTTCAACAGTGTTCTGTTCATTCTCTCAGCCACCCCTTCCTATTGAGAAGTTTTCATTACCGAGAAGTGCCTTTTGATGCCCCACTCCTCATAAAATCTCTGGAACTCCATATTGGTATATTTTTCGCCACTGTTTGACCTCAGACACTTCACACTCTTACCCTGCTCCTTCTCCACCTCAGCCTTACAGATTCTAAACTTGGTGAAGACCTCTGATTTCTCCTTCATGAAGTAGATCCACTGCTTTCCTGAGAAATCATCTATCAAGGTAAAGAAGTATTTGGCCTCATTCCTTGCAGAAACCAGGGCTGGTCCCCAGACATCCATGTGTACTAATTCCAGGGGTTCTGCACTCCTAGCTGTGCTGACCAAGAACTGCACATTTCTTTGCTTCCCCATCTGACATGGCTCACAGATCTCCATGACTCCACCACTCAGGTCCGGAAGTAGTCCTCTCTTACTCAGTTCTTTTATCCCCTGTCTCCCATATGGCCTAGGCGGTAATGCCACATCCTGTACACATCCCGAGGATCCTGTTCCACAGCTGCTGCCTCAGATTTTTCTGTCACCATAGAGCCCTCCAACATATATAGGTTATTCTCCAGCCTTCTCCCTCTCATCACCACCATAGCTCCATTGGAGATGTTTAGAACTCCACTCCTGGTATGACTGCTGAAGCTGTATCCAGTCTGCTCCAGGTATCCCAGTGACACCAGATTTTTCTTAAGTTTTGGGACATGCTTCACGCTGGTAAGAGTGCGCACCATGCCATCAAACATCCTTATCCTTATTGTGCCAATCCCTGCCACCTTGCAAGAGTGATCATCTCCAAGAGTCACACACCCCTCATCAACCTCTGTGTAAGTACTGAACCACGACCGGTTGGGAGTGTAATGATGAGAACAGGCTGAATTCAAGGTCCACATCTCTGTACTGTGACTATGACCATCTTATACCATCAAGAGATCATCCTCTACCTCCTGTCCTGCAACTGTACTCACAGACTCAGATCCTCCCTTTTCTTCCTTTTTCAACTTAGGACAGTCCCTTTTAAAATGTCCTACCTCACCACACTTGTAACACTTAGCCTTCCTGGACTGTAACCATCCCCTAGGCTTGCTCCTGTCCCTGCCTCTGCCTGATCTTTCCCCAACTGATAGACTATCCTGGGGAACAGCTTCCTTGGTCATCCTCTCCCTCTGCTCATTCGTCCGAAGCACTGAGACAATATCTTCATAGAACAATGTCTCCTTCCCGTAGAGCAGCGTCGTGACCAATGAGTTATGTAATGTGGGCAGCGAACACAATAACAAAAGTGCCTTATCTTTCTTCTCCATCTTGACCCCGACATTCAGCAATTCATTGCTCACCTGGTCAAACACATGGATGTGGCCCAACACATCTCCACCTTCTGACATCCGAAGGCTGTAGAGGCGCTTCTTCAACATCAACTTGTTGTACATGTTCTTCCCCATGTAGAGGGCTTGCAACTTCGACTAGAGTCCTTTCGGGGTCTTCTCTTCCAGCACTGAATAAAGGACTGAATCCGTCGCCTTTTCCTCCAACAACATCCACTGCTTATCTGTCATCCCATCTGGTCTTTCCTCCAAAGCCAGATCTAAACCCAATTGCACAAGAAGATCCTTTACCCAGACTTTCCATAGAGAGAAACTTTCCTTCCCATCAAACTTTTCAAAATCTATTTTTATGCTACTACCTATGGCTCGATCTCAACAAAAAAAAAATAGTACAAAAATAAATTTTAGACAATTAAGAAAAACCTTGATGGACCTTGTTGAAATTGTTTCAACCCTTTGAAGATCTTCAAATTCAGTCCTTTAAGATCTCCAAACAACTTCTTGTTATTTCTGAACTAACCAGGCTCGTTCATGAACCAGACTATAAGATCTACAAATAACTTCTTCTTGTTTCTGAACCAGGCTCTGATACCACTTGTTGGGGGTTTAGTCCATGATGAACAGTAGTGGGATTCCTCGTTGAACAAGAACCAAGGATTTCTAATTCTGTTACCATACTGTCCTTGAATCTTTTGAACCGGAGTTCAAATCACCACAGCCCCTTTTCTTGAAAAGGAATTTTATTGATGCTGAAATTGCATTGGAATTAATTCCTCCTTTCTTCAATTCCTCCTTTCTTCACGCTGGAATTAATTCATCTTTCGCTTCCTCTTTCTGAAATTAATTCCACCATTTCCGTTAACCTCCTTCATGAGTTGAGGAGTTGACCGCCTTCACGCTTCTTGGAATTATCAAAAAGTTGGCTGCTTCTTGGAATTATCAAAAAGTCGGCTGCTTCTTCTTCCAAAATTCTCAAGACAACGGCCCTAGGAATCCCACGGCCATCCACTTCTGCTTCCAATGTCCACCGTCCATGTGCATGTTTTCCAAGAATGCACATGGATTTCTCCCACGTACGAAAGCCTTCACGCGTTCCTTTCTCACCGAGTGGGCCACCCCACGTCCTCACGGACGTCTTTCTTTCTCAAAGCCTCGTTGGATCCACAAGCCATGCCTGGGATGAGGAGTTCCACGAAGCCGTGCGGCTTCGTTTGGGATTGGGAGGAGGAGTTCCACGAAGCTGTGCAGCTTCGTTTTTAAGAGGAGGAGAGGGGAGAAGGAGAGAGGATAGGGCTGCCGCCCTGTGATGAGAGAAGAATTTTTGGGAGAAAAGAATATGCTTTCTATACTTTCAAACCCTATAAACTAGAGTTTAAATACATCTATGAGGTGGGTCAGGCCCAGACTCAACAAAAACTCCCATGGACTAACCAATGAGATTAAACTAATCCCCAAGCCTGTGTATACCCGTGACTTGATTTAATCTCAACCTTTGGACTCAAACCCAGCCCAATACAAGTTAGCCCCTCTGGGCCGCCCAGCATTTATATCCATGACAATTGTATGCTTTATGAAGCCAATATTTATTATAATAAAATCAATTTTATCTACATGTATAGAGATTATTAATAGAGGATAATGATACTTCAAATATTTTATGGTTTAAAATTCAATCACAACATTAGAATACGAAGGAATGGCATATAATATTATGCTTGTCACGTAAATGACATGAGTGTTTGTAAGGTAACAAACACTGATTGGATTAATACAAATACTCTTAGACTAACTATTGTTATAAACAAGTTGTTCCAATTATAATTATAGATTTTTTTTTTCGACCTAAAGGTATTACTAAATCTTATGTAGATTCTACATAGCTTTTGATATTGCCAACCGATGATACCTAATCCAAACATATTGGCTATATATATATGATAGATAAAGATTAGTAAATATTTAAAATAGGATCTATTACTCTTAAAGTGAGAGAAAATTTTAAGATTATATCTCTAATGTATATTGAGCTAAAATTTGATTGGTTAATTTGAAAAAATATTTTACTAAATAATTTTATATATAAAAGGCTTCATCTTATTTACAAGTATTTTCTAAATTAAGTTTCAATGGCCGATTATTGTAATGTGACACATACATAAGATAGGAAATTGTAACATTTTAATGGTCTAATCCTATTGACTTATATGGGATATTAGTTAATAAAGGGACTATTATATAAAATACTATATTATTATGGTCCAATCTTATTGTGTTATGGAGGTGATTATAGCCACCAAGCTATCTTATGATTTGATTTGAATAAAATTTGGCTTATCAAAGGAGGAGTTTCTTATTGGTCCTATACAACATGCTCTTTTTCGCACTCAGAAGAGAGACTTGGAAGCTCAAAATTATGTAAAGAAATGATTAAGTCTCTAAACCTACAAATCATGACTTCTGTGATTTAATATTATAAGTTATAGAATTCTATAGGTCAACCTAATAATAATAATGAATGAGTTATAAAATTTTAAAAGATTGAACTCATTATGATATAGGTTTTAGAATTTTAAAGGTCATAATAATTTTGAAGGAGTTATAGAATTCTAAAGGATTGAACTCATTATGATATAGGTTATAGAATTTTATATGTTATAATAATCATGAAAAAGTTATAGAATTGCAAGAAGTTTTATGGGTTATAGAATTATAAGATATAAAGGGAAGCCATCACTTCTATATATAATGAATCTAAGCTTGAAGCTAAACATAAAATTTTGTATAAGAAGAACATGCATGTGAACTTAGGATAGAAGGGTTTTGCAATTGTGAAGCTTTATGAGAACATTTAATGTTGTATTATGGAGAGCTTGTGAAGATTTTATGTGATTTTTGGTACGATTTTGAAAGAAAGAATTGATTGATGTATATATATTTTATCTAAATTCATGTTGATCATATAAAGATTATCATGAACCTATTTTAAGTGTATAATTAATTAAAAAAATCCTAATATTATTAATAGTACCTTTGATTAATTATTTCCTGTGTGACTAAATCTCGTACAAAATCCACATGATGGCATACCAAAAATGAAAATCCAACGGCGTCTTTTAGCATGTTTGTTTCATCATTTTCTCAATAACAAAGGCTCTTATGCCCAATTGCAAGGCATTTTGAGAGACCAATGCATTGCTCAAAGTTAATATGGTTGGTAGCCCTCTCATTTCTAAAGGTTTATCTTTTGAAGAGATTCAAAGTTCAAATATCTGGATATTGCTTTAAAAAAAAAGGTCCTTTGTAGTTGCTAACGATGAATGAGGAAAATTAAAGTTGAATTTTTTTTGCCACTATTTATGCCACAAATTAAAGTTGGAGAGATTTTTTTTTTTTTTGGTTACAAACGGGCGATCATATAATTCTAGAGTGAGTCAGCCCAGATACATCAGAAGTTAAGATCTGCTGTAGAAGGATAGGACATGGGTCGCCTGGCTTTCAAATCCATGGACCCGCATGTTGAGCAGCAAAGGTCGCCACCCAGTCCGCCGCGGAGTTGGCCTCACGATAAGTGTGGCAGATCTGGACAGAATCAAGCTCCCGCAACATAGACCAACAGTCCCTCAGAATCGGATTTGAGGAACCATCTATATAGCTCTCCTCTAATAACCAAGAAATGACAGTCATAGAATCCCCTCAATCATGATCTTGGGAGCATGGAGGATCCTAACAGCAAACGAGAGCCCTGCCCAAGCAGCACCGAGCTTCGACAGAGGAACTGTTGAGTCCAGGGATCCAAAGCCTCCCGCTGCCAATAGATCACCCATCGGTCCCCGAATGATGAAAGCAGATCAGCAGCTCTATCCTGGACACTCCCATCAAAGTTAATTTTGACATACCCTGGAGGGGGGGCTCCCAAGAGACAAAAACCGTACGACGGTTCGCTGTCGAAACAACAGGGGAGCCTCAGAGGCCAAAGGAGTCAAAATTAACACCATGAAAGGCACAGGTACATTCCGAAGTCAATAATCTAATCTGCCTCACAATCCTGTGAAAGAAAAACCTGTCGTCGGAGAATATGATCTGATTCCTCGACAGCCATATATAATAAGCAGTAACAGACCAAAGACCACGCTTGCTCATAGGACCGCTTCGGATGTCCTGAAGGAAAGATGATCGCGAGAAAGCCATTACCTCCAGATTCCTAGGATAGCCCATAAGAGCCCAGATCCTTCTCGCTCTGGAACAACAAAATATAGCATGGTCCACATATTATCCACCTGCCTACATAGAGGACAGATCGGCTGAATAGGCAGACCCCTCCGAGAAAGAAGGAGGCAAGTAGGAAGACAGTCCCAAAGAATCTTCCAGATGAATAACTGAATCCTGGGGAGAACAGGAAGCTTCCAAATCCAAACTGCATCCTCCGTATGCTGAACCTGCGGCCTGTATATGTCCATAAGATCCCTAATGGGAGCCTTGGGAAGACAAGATCGCTGCCAAACCCTGGAGTCAACAGAGGAATCAGGTAAAAGAGGCATCGAGAGAATCCAACGAGAAAGCTCCTCCCCAAAAAATTGGGTCACCGTGGGTATGTGCCATGAGTGGGGGTTTAAGGAGATAAGATCCTTAACCCTAAGATTAGGGGGAACATCCATATTGATAAAGGAGGGCCACCGCATAAGGGGGAGCTCAGAAATTCAGGTATCATTGACAGCATCAATTGACCAGCCATCACCAATCATCCAAGAGATATTGTGCATAATGAGCTGACTATGTCTACAAATCTCCTTCCAATAGGAAGAGGATCCACGGGGCGGTATAATAATCAAACCAGAAACCTAGTCACCGTATCTCGCATGCATCACAGAACTCCATAAACTATGAGGCTCCAAAAGGAAACACGAGGCATGTTTGACAAGAAGAGCTTCTCTTCTAACAATCAAGGACTGAATCCCCAATCCACCTTCATTAATAGGCATGCAGACCCTGTCCCAAGCAACTAGATGAATACCATGTCCCTCCTGCGTAGAAGCCCAAAGAAAATCTCTGAAACATCTCTCAATCCTCCTCAGACAAGTGATCGGCAGAACGACATTCGAAAGGAGATACACAGGAAGAGAAGAGAGGACAGAACGAATGATAGTGATCCTAGCCATCATGGACAGACTAGTCATCTGCCACCCCTCAATACGCTGGCGGACCCATCGCTCGATCTCTGCAAAGTCAGAACAGCGAGCCCGTCTACTAGTAATGGGGATCCTCAAATACTTGAAGTGATCCGTCCGAGTAGTGATACCTGATAACTCCATAATGGCCTCCCTAGTAGATCTAGGGGTCTTAGGGCTGAAGCTGATAGAAGACTTAAGAAAAGTTACCCTTTGGCCCGACGCCTGACAGTAACGCTGCAGAATAGAATGAAAAGAAGCAGCATTATCGACGCCTGACAGTAACACTGCAGAATAGAATGAAAAGAAGCAGCATTATCAATAGAAGCCTACCCTAGAAGAATACAGTCATCAGCAAAAAGAAGATGAAAAATCAGAGGGCCCTCTCTCCCGGCCATGAATGGAACAATCCGGTCTCCTGCTGAGCAAGATGAAAGGCACGAGAAAGATCGTCTGCGGCAAGAATAAATAACAAAGGGGATAAAGGACATCCCTGTCTAAAACCCATAGAAGAGTGGAAAAATTCAGTAGGGCTCCCATTGATGAGCAGAGAAAAGGAAGGCCTCAGAATACAAGCCATAATCCATTCAATAAAAAGATCATCAAAACCGAACTCCTGAAGGGAGCGCTTCAGGAAGGCCCAGCTCAGTCTGTCATAAGCTCTCTCCATATCCAGCTTCACCGCCATGAGACTTCTTCTGACAGGGGCTCTTTGAAGATCATGCATGAACTCCTGAGCAATGAGGACGTTATCCGATATGGAACGCCCTTTAATAAAAGCTCCCTGCTCTATAGAAATAAGACGGGGGATCACAAGCCGAAGACGGCCAACCAAGAGGCGAGCACAAACTTTATACAGAGTAGTGCAAAGGCTAATAGGTCTGAAGTGCTGCGGAAGAGAGGCGTCGGACTGCTTGGGAACCAACGTAACAAGAGTCCGGTTCCATTCCAAGGGAATTTGCTTCAATTGGAAGATAATTTGAATGGCCTGAATAACCTCTTGTCCAATTATGTCCCAATAGTGGCGATAAAATAGAGGAGGAAAACCATCAGGCCCTGGAGCCTTATCCGGACCGAGCTCCCAAAGGGCCACCCGAATCTCCTCAGCAGTGACTGGTCTGCATAGCTTTTCATTATCCTGTGAAGAAACCCTTCTGGAATCAGGAACCCTGACCACCGGATCCCCAACAGCAGTGGAATCAGCCCATCTGGATTGAAAGAACTGGAGAAGCATATCCCGAATAGAATGGTAATCCTCCTGACCATACCCCTCCGTGTCAACTAGTCTCCGAATCCTGTTCACGGCCCGGAGCTTTAAGGTAGCCTGATGGAAGAATCTGGTATTACGATCCCCTTCACAGATCCACTGCGTCCTAGACCTCTGTTTCCAGTACATCTCCTGCTGGCGAAGCAGAGAGCGGTGACGAGCAAGCAATTCCCACAGAGAGAAAAGGTCCGAATCCAAAAGAGATCCATCCAGATCCTCCTTACCCTGAAGAACAGTAATATCAGCTTCCACCAGATCAATCTGTCTATCCAAGTTCCCCACTTCAAACCTATTCCATTTGGAAAGACGTCGTCTGGCCAGCATAAGACGACGAGAGAGACGGTAAATAGCATTGCCCCTGATTGGAAGATGCTAAATTTGAGTAATAATGGGCCAAGCCCCCGAATGGACTGTCCAGAAATGCTCAAATCTAAACTGTCTAGGCTGGTGCACATCAGTCTCAGTAGAGATCAAAATAGGGCAGTGATCCGAAGCAATCCTGGGTAAGTGAGATACAGAAACCGCAGGATGCATATGAAGCCATTGGGCCGTAGCCAAAGCTCTGTCGAGTCTCTCCCAAACACAAGCTGAGCCCTGACGATTATTACACCAAGTAAACTAGGTTCTAGAATACCCCAAATCCATCAGATTAGAAGACCGAATAAAGGAATTGAATTCATTAATATCAGCTGAGGCCGAAACCCGTCTGCCCCCACGTTTTTCCTTTGCCTCAGTGATACAGTTAAAATCTCCCGCAACAATGGCAGGGAGACCTTGATCAAGGAGGGAAAGTAGCTCAGCCCAAAGGATTCGTCTCTCTCTGTAATCCGTACTGGCATAAACCGCCGAAAGCAGCCAGGGGTCAGAGGACCCCATAGAGATAAGAAGACCAATCTGCTGGTTGCACTGATGAAAAGCCTCAACCGAAACAACAGAATCACGCCATATGGCCAATATACCCCCCGACATCCCTTCAGCCTCCACCGCATACGAAGACCAAGATCGGGAAATCTGTCTCCGAAGCCGGGCCAGAGTATCCCCCGACAATCTGGTTTCCAACAACACACATATATCAAAATTATATAATTGCATCAATCTATTAAAAGAGGATCGAAAGGAAGGCTTTCGGGCTCCTCGAGTATTCCATATAAGAATCTTCATTAATTACTGGAAGAAACTGGGACCCCTCCCTGGTCCTCCATCATAACCATATCAGGAAGGCACTGACTGGCAAGGGTGCCCCCATCAGTCATCATTAGAGAATCAGTCTTCAGTCCATCCGCGACAACATCTAGATTAACGGGCCGGATAGACTGCACCGAGGATAGTAAGACCGAGTGCCGACTCATAGATTCTTCACCTGAGTCCACCACAGTCAAGCCAACATTCATCTCAGCGCTAGGCTGACTCACCTCCTGATCAACTCCAGAAGTGCAATGCGATAATGACGGGTTGACAGGAAAATAATGAGCAGCCTCAGTACTCTTTGGCAAAGCAACTTTACCTTTGCCCTTCCTTCTAATAGTTTTGGGATTAGTTCTCGGAGCAGGACTCTCAACGGGTCTAGCCCTTTTCAAGGGGCCAGGAAAAGCGTCCTCGCTGCCTTGATCACTGCCACAAACCTCACCCAATCTAGGAGAAGAGAAAGGTTAGCAATTGGCAGAATTGATTTGGATCCAGCTTCAGCATCACTGAACTTTTTTCCCTTCAGATTAAGCTTCTCAGAAGCTACAGTACCGGCACGGGAGGAAAAAACCGGCACTATGACAATAGCTGGAGAAGCCTCCGTCCCGATCTTCTGCATCTCACCACCAAAGTCAGCGGAGACTGCGTCCGAGACAATCACCAGCTTCGTCGTCGGTGGCACTTTCCGGCGGGCGACCTTAACCGGTGTCCTCCAATCGTCTACAACAGTAGCCGTAGCCCGCTGCTTATCCTTAACCATCTGAGGCACTGAATCACAGCCGGAAGCAACAGGAATAGGCTTCGAAGTAGGCTTCTTCCTCATCTCCCTCATCGATCCAGGGACATCCCGGCGATGACGAACAACAGTCAGCCAGGATCCGAAAACAGGGGACGATGATTCACAGTCCTTACTTGACCCAGCCGGCACAGAACACGGACCCTCCAAATGAAGCAATCCGTAGCTGGAACAAAATCCTTCCAGAGATTCATAAACAAACTGCTGCCAGAAGGGAAGATTGATGCCTTGAACACGGGTACCCGACCGAAGAGAATGCCGGAGATCCACCCGCAAGCATACTCTGGCAAAACCTCCTCTGCTTTTGGGCAGAGTCGACGAATCAACACAATGGAAATGGCCAGCCGTCTCAGTGATCACCCTGAGGAAATCCTCCTTCCAAAATTCCAAAGGAAGGTTCGGTAATCGCAGCCAAATCAGGGCAAAGGGGTGGCATCCGCAGTCGGAACGAACTCCGGCTTCCACCTTTCCATTGCGATAATTTGTCCATTGATGATTCAAGGACGGTTCATCACCAGATCAGCAGCCTTCGGGTCTTCGAAATGGAATATGTGGCATCGAAATGCCAGGCTAATAGGTTTGATATCCTTCTGAATTCTGGCACGGCGAAACTCCCTAACATACGCCTCCGCTGGAACCCATTTCATAAACGATCGAACAATGAGAGCACGCGACTGCCACTCCACCATCTCAGACTTCAATTCGTCCACCGGAACGCTGACCACCTCCGGAAACACTGATTCCAGTAGCAAGACTTCAGCCGGCGCCGGAGACGACGAAACCCAAAAGAACCCCGTCGAGCTGGACTTCTGCCCAGCAACACGGACCCCCACATCCCCATCAGTCGCCATAGATGGCAAGGAGACAGCAGAGAGAAGATCCTCCGCAAGAGCCGCAGTCGGAGTCAAAGACGATCGCCGGAGATCAGTACAGACAAGGGCCGAGCACGAATCACAAAGCAAACCAGCAAACAGAAGCGGAGCCCTCTCATGCACGAACCTCAAAGCATGAACCTCACGCACGAACCTCTAAGTTAGAGAGATTTATCGGAGGGGACGTGATATCTAAGATATTTTATATTTAACAAATTTATTAAAAATAGAACTTAAGCGCGGTGTGTTATTCTATCTATTTTTTATCTTTTTATTATTATTATCTTAGGCATCAAATGATAGTAGAGAGGAAAAAGAAGAAGAGAGGTAGGAATAAAATTAGAGGGTACATATATGTTGGGGGGTAAAATCGTCATTGCATTGATATCCGTGCGAGGCGGCTAAGGCTGACCTCCTCCGCTGCCTTCCGTAGCCCGGTCTCCTCCGGGCTTCCCTAGCTCGGCCTCCTCCGGGCTTCTGTAGCTCGGTCTCCTCCGGGCTTCCCTAGCCCGGCCTCCTCCGGGCCTCCGTAGCTCGGCCTCCTCCGGGCTTCCATAGCTCGGTCTCCTCCGGGCTTCCCTAGCTCGGCCTCCTCCGGGCTTTCGTAGCTCGCTTATACCCAACGATCCACGCCCCGACGTCTACCTCCGCGGAACCTGACGCGGGAAAGCTCAAGTCTACCCGAGCCGCTCCCTGAGCAGGGAATCATGTTGATAAGACCTATTGTAACCGCCTCAAGTCTACTCGCCCAGATCCCAAGACATCGAAGAGCTCTCCCAGCCGTCGATCCCTTAACAGACAAGGCGTGGATTCTAACGACCCCACGACGGCCTGATTCTGTCTACCCCGTATCGTAACAACCTCAGAACCCTCCAGAAGATCAAGTCCCCCAGGTGACAGTCTATAAATATCAGATTGGCAGATTCCCTCAGGTACGCGCCCCTGGACGCACGCAGCTCTGTGCACACACCTCTATCTCTCGCTCTCCTCCTCCCCTTTCTGGAGCCTCCGATTGGCCATCCGGAGAGATCCACCTCCTCATTATCTGGTTGAATTCCTTCCCCACTGACTTTCGGAGGGTCTCTTTGAACACAGATTATCTTTTTACTAAACATAATTACAGAGAGAATTAATACAATTATTGTATAACAAAAAAAGACAAGAACTCTAAAAAATTTGACACATGAATTCGACAAGCCAATAAAAACTAAAGGAGCATTTGGTAGCAGGTAATTTATCTAGATTTTTGGTAATTTAAAAGGCCTCACCGGATAATCATGTTTGGTATATATTTTGAATGACAATCTATCTTGCAATCGTAATCGGATTACCATTCAAGTGGTAATCCAGATTAGCTCAAGGAGGAGTGGTTATTCATAATACCGGTTATGTTGTAATCTAATAATTTTTTTTAGATAAAATTACCCCTACCTTTTTTTATAAAATAAAATTATCCCTTCCTCCAAACAAAATATTTCCTTCTTTTTATCTCTTTTCTCCTGTCTCACCGTTGTTATCTCTTTTCTCATATCTCCAAACAAAAATAAACCATCGTATTATTCATCCAAAAAAGAAAAATATCGAATAGAAAAAATAAAATAAAAATAAAAAAATATAGTTATAAGAAAACGCTAATTGAAAAAAAAAAAAATAAAAAATTTTAATTACTATTTTTTAAATTTTTAAAAATAAATTTTAAAAATAAATTTAAATTAATAAAAAATTAAATTAATAAAAAATTAAATAATAAAAAATTTAATAATAAAAAAAATAATTTTTAAAATATTAAATTATATTTTAATTTTATTTTTTAAATATTAATTAATTAAATTTTTAATTTTTAAAAAATTATTTTATTTTTATTATTTTATTTTTAAATTATTTTTTTTAAAAAAATTAATTTTTAAAATTTTATTTTAAATGTTAAATTAAATTAATTAAAAATTAATTAATTTTTATTTTTTATTAATTTAAATTTTTTAAAAATTAATTTTTTAAAAATAATTTAATATTTAAAAATAAAATTAAAAATAATATATCAATTATTTTATTAATATTAATTAATTTTATAAAATAAAATATAAAAATAAATTATTTTAAAATATAATAAATAAATTATGATAATTGAAAGTTTAAGAATAAAAAAAATTGAATAAATGTTTAAAGATTAAAAATATATTTTAGTCTTAAAAAATAAATCTAGTATCTTTTACTTATATATAAATACTTTGATTTAGGGGTATTTTGAAAATTTTTAATAGATTTGATTTAGTATATGAATTTAATTAGGAGTATTTGGAAATTTGATATTTATATGACTAGTAACATATATAATCAATATTATTGTCTATACCAAACACAGTAATCAGCATTACTGTCAATTCATTCAGTAATCTATCTTGTATGCTCTGTTTGGATGGAGAGAAAGTAGGAGGAAAGAAAACTGGGAGGAAAGAAAAGTAGAAGGAAAGAAAATTAAAGAGAAAATATTTTCTCTCCTTCTGTTTGGATGAGTGAGAGGAAAACAGAGATGAGAGAAAAGTTGATAATTTACAATGACAATAATATCCTTGTTATAGATGATTAAAAAATGCATCGGTTGTTTTTTTGGAAGGGTCAATATTGGAATGAAAAAAAAAAGAAAAAGCACTTTTAAGTTTTCTCTCCGAAATCTCTCCGATTTCGGAGAGAAAACTTTTATGTGGGGCCCACCACTTTTTTTTCTCTATTTTCCCCTCTAGTTTTCTTTCCTCCCGACTTTTCTCTCCATCCAAACAAGATAAATTTCATTTTCTCTCCTATTTCTCTCCTAATTTTCTTTCCTTCCTAGTTTTCTCTCCATCCAAACAGAGGGTAGGTAATCGATATTACCATTAAGGATTGCTGCACCAAAGCAACATAAATATTAAAATTTAATTATTAAAAGGTCGAATATCAATTAAACTCATAAATATTTTAACTTTATTATCTTTTTCTTCGTATGAGAAGAAGGAAAGAATGGAAGAAAAGAAAGGATTATTGCCCTCCTCTTATATAAAAAGATGAAAGAAAATAAAGGTAATAACATTTTTTTATTTGGACCCAAAAAAAAAAGTTATATTTCTAAATTCATAAATATATTCTTCATTGTTAACAATAAAAGATTTTAGATTGTTAGAATTAAAGTATTATTTTATAATAATAGAATATCTCTGTCTCTCTCGATACAGGGTTACAAAGAAGAGAATTCTTTAAAGGAAAAAAAAAAATGAAAGGAGATGGGCAGGTCTGATTCCTTTCCCTTTGTTCCCCCTTCTTTCCCTCCATTCCCTTGCCAAGGCCCTAAAGTGAGGGGAAGGACATATGGAAATCAAACAGAACCGGCATGTTGACAATAAAAAATTAAATATTTTATAATCTTAAAATTTTATAAAAAGAATTTGTACATCGTGTGCCGTATCAATTAGAAGACTTTTCGTAAGTTGGAGAGAACTTTGCTAAATCCACACGCCATTCACGGCCTCGCTCGTTCTCTTCCGTCCACGCATTCCAAATTCACCTACCGAAGGTCACAGTCAAAGCCGACGTTCGTCCACCACGTTCCTAACTCATCCAACGGACCTAACTTGATCTCGAAGACCCCGTCCGCAAAATCCAACGGCGCAGACCAGCTCTCTGGTCTGACGAACCGCGTTGACCCCTGATTGTTGCAATAAGCCGCTGGGATCGTGCGCGAAAATGACCGGCTGTAGTGGGTGACGTCCGCGACCCGACCGAGCCTCTTCGCTCGACGGCTGGAACAAAAAGGAGAGGGGGGAGGCGTGGGACGGCTTCTCGTGGTGTCCACACGATTCGTCCTTCGGTTTTGGGAGATATTTTTTTCTCTTCTAAGAGCTTCGCTTCGAGAGGTACTCGTCTTCTCTCGCTCTATTTACGCGATTTCTGAGGAAAATTTCGTGTTTTCCCCCGATTTTTTTCGTCTATGATCGGTTGATCTTGCCCATTTCCTGAAATTGTGATTTTTTTCAATTTATTTTGGTTATTATTGGTTGATTTAATGGAACATTTTGAGTGCTGGATAGTTTTGTTCATGGTTAGGATGCTCATAGGAGAATTGGGTTGAGATTTGGAAGAAAATGAGATTTTTTTTTGGTTGGGGGCGGGTGAGTTTGAGCTCCAGGTTTCTTGTGCATGCGAAATATGGGATCCGCTGAAACCTAGATCTTAAAGCCTCGGTCCCATTTAATGTTTTTGGGAAATTGGAATTGGGTTGTTGACTTCAGTCGATTCGATTTTGTTCCATTGAGCTTATTAGAACTTATTTGTTATCCATATTTATCTATCTTGTGAGTTCAGCATTTGGAATTATGTGGTACTGTTCGTTTGATTAATATTCGTCTGTTTTATGAGTTGACGGTAATTAGAATTCTATGATATAATATCGAAGATCAATAGCAGCTGAACATGAACTAATCTGGAGTTAGAATTGCTTGATTCATGCTGTTCCCTGGAAACCCGATCACCTTTCTAAGGAAATAAATCTTGGTGATGTTGCTCTGAGAATTAATACCAACATTGTGATTTAATTAGAAAGATTGTTTGATGATGGTGATCATATAGGGTTTATTTTGATTTCTTGGGTTCATGCTGTTCTTGTCATTTTTGATCCATTTAACCCTAAACCAATCGAAGATACACTACCATTTGTAACATAGGCCTGGAAGTTCTGTGTGCTTCCTACCAATTAGATTCATGTGAAGTTCATGTCTTTTGTGGTGAGGACGTCATTGTTTGATGTTTCTTGTCAAACATCATATTCTTCAGCAAAAACTCATGCAATGGCGATGTCTATACAAGATCCAAGTCAGAAGTTAGGGCATTGAGACAAAACAAAATTTCATGAGATAAAACAAAGTTACATGTTGCTGTGCCAGGATATATTTGTTCACTGAATCAGTTCATGCATAGAAAGTATTTTCTTGTTTTTATATTTTCTTATATTACCATTTCTGAATGAAAGATCTCTGCAATTGTTTGTGACTATTATTTCTCTCAAGCTTAACATTATATTATCCTAATTCTTTAATATCTTCCATTAGTTAATAAAGATTTGTAAAGAGGAATAACTTTTCTTCATTCAGGTTAAGTTACTTGAGGCAGCAAAATGGAATCTGTCTTCAGAAGAGTCGTTAATGAATCATTGTGTCCTGAGGATTCCTTTGCTGATCAGGGCATCCAGAGATGTCCATTTTTGAGAAACATCAATGAGCCTACTAACTTTTCCTTTTCATCTGTCAGTTTTCCTGCACCAGTAAGTTCTTATTCCTTCTTCCCCATATTTTCAGTGAAACCTATGTGTGGGCTTATCATGATTAGTTCTACTGTATCTTTCTGTTTCTTTTCAGGTACGAGGAGCCAAGGGTCCGATCTTTGAGGATGGACCCAATTTTGAAATGGCATTCAGGCTTTTCCATGGACGAGATGGAGTTGTCCCGCTCTCAGGAAGATCATTCATGCATGGTGAGAAGCCGGAACCGGAACTGGTTGCCGAGTTTAACCCCCTGGCAGCAAGAGCAGCCACCATTAGTCTTTCTGCTTTTGGACCAGGAGGACCTTTTGGCTTTGATTTTTCTCAAAAAAGTGGAAAAAGCAAAATAAGAAATCATCCAAGCAAGAGCCATCCACTCAGGTACTTCACCAACTTTAATCTAGACTTTCAAACTGACATAAAGAATTAAAGATACTTTAGCTTAAGAACCTATGATGCTGCGATCATTAGTCATCATTGATAAGAAAGTGTGCACATGCTTTTGGCTTCAATTAGCACATATATATTTTTCATGCATATAAATTTGAGACTGGATTTAATGTAGTTACTCATCAAAATAACCATTATGAAACGTTGTGAACCATTGCAATCTACATTAGATGTACAAAAAATTGATGAGAAGTTATTTGACTGCGAGGCAATTCATTTACTCCATTATGGCTTAATTTAATTACATGTTGTAGAGAGGAGCTAATTCTTCGCATGAGTCGCTGAGCAATGAGTGGCTGGCAACCGGGCAGTGCCCCATAGCGAAGTCATACAGAGCAGTGAGTGGTGTCCTGCCCCTTGTTGCTAAGGCTCTAAAGCCTCCACCAGGCATGAAACTGAGGTGTCCACCTGCTGTGGTGGCTGCTCGGGCGGCCCTAGCTCGAACAGCCCTTGTGAAGAACCTGCGTCCCCAGCCCCTGCCTGCTAAGATGCTTGCAATTGCCATGCTGGGCATGGCAGCCAATATTCCCCTTGGCATATGGAGGGAGCACACCAAGAAGTTCTCCCCACAGTGGTTTGCAGCAATCCATGCAGCGGTTCCATTCATTGCCATGCTCAGGAAATCTGTGCTGATGCCAAAGACTGCGATGGCATTCACCTTAGCAGCCTCAATCTTAGGTCAGACTATTGGCTCCAGAGCTGAACGGCTCCGGCTGAAGAAGATGGAAATAGCAGCAGCAGCAGCAGATGGAGGCTCTGGCACTCTTACTTGCAAGGCCATCATATGTCCTAAAAAGAGTGGGCACTGTGGTGATGAAAAGGTTTGGGAACTAGTTCCACTGAAAGTAGAGAGCAGTGGCACTTCAGCAACTGCAACAACAGCAAATATATGTTACTGATGATGGTGATACATTTGAGCATGCGATTTGTGTGTTATTAATCATTCATTACAGCTTGAACCGGCATCTTTGAGAAACCCTATTCGTCTTTTTGGGGAAGGTGTGGATGAATAAAAAGCATTGAATATTTATTGTTTTGTTATAATTCAGGAACAAATATTCTGTTTCATTTTTTGGTTGTGATGTTGGATGGATGGGAATATGGAGGTTTGTTTTCAGGAATTTAAGCACTAAATGTATTGATAAAGAGCAAAGCCATATGTAGTTAAAAAAATTATAAGTGCAAGAAGGTTATCACTCAGCATCTATTATACAGATTGAATAGAATTATAAAAGGTGAGGCAAGTTCTGCCTACTTGCGATTTGAATGAGTATCGAGGTTTGTTGACCAGAAGGAACATAACGCGTTGCCTTATTTTCAGAGCTCTAAATTCACCTTTTGCAATGGGGAAGAGAGAATCGGTCTAATTTCACTTTTTGCAATGGAGAAGAGAGAAAGTCTAAGTCAGCAATAGCAGGCATCAAATCCTTTCAGATGGAGTCTGGTTGAGAATGACTTCACCTGAGCATGGTGGTGTTCGTTCAACTGAGTTTGGTTGAGAATTACTTCACCTGAGCATGGTGGTGTTCGTTCAACTGCCTTCCAGCTTATTCACGGACCTCATTTCCACAGCTAGTCATCTCTTCCGAGCGGCCAAAAAATAAAAAATAAAAAAAATCATTTGGTGACATCTTCGTGCAATCAAAAGACGCTGCCACGCCGGAGAAGACATTACCAACCACTGCTACGCCTGTAAGCAAATCTTTAATCAGGGGCTTTCCTGCAATGACGGCAACTGAGGTGATGTGAAACTAAACCACTCCAATTAAAGACCACTCCAACTAAAGCATGAATCGAGAAGAATCCCAAGACAGCGAGGGCTGGCAGCTGGAATTTTGGATCCCCATGGACAACAAAAAATTTTCAGGAACCCAAGTCAGTCATACAGGCCTCTTCCCTTGGGCACCATTGCTGACATCCATGCCTCAACCCAAATATCTAGGAGATCTTTCCTCAGACATGCTAATAACTTTATCTCTATCTGGTATGATTTATGGGGCTAATTCTTAGTTTATCCCTGTCATTCTCATCCACACCGTTCCATATTCATACTAATTAATCCAATTCATCAATAAAACTTCTGCAAATACTAAAGCAGATTTGTGTGGTTTTGCTGTATTGAGGTAATTCTATTATTTAGAACCATTATGGGTACAGCAACATTTTGTTAGTTTCGCATGGGGAAATTATATATGAATAACCTTGCTAACAGAGTTGAAAGAAAGCTGTTTGAAACAAATCAACCTGACATACTGCAAAGTTAGCCAGCCCATGGCAAAGAAATAAGCAACAAGAAAACAAGCTCGCTTAGATTGAACTGTGGAGACTCTGATTTGGTGCTTAATTAGCATCCCGCCTTTCCGTCATGGCAAGTGCCAAGACATGAAGGCCTTTGATTAAAATGACAACAAACATAGAAACTAGCAAGCCTGAACAAATTCGTACAATCCTGCATCCAGAGCTTCCTTTCTCAATAGTATGATCTGGTGAACGATTTAAAACATATATAAGTACAATTCATCGAAAGATTATTCACCAAAACTTAAGATAAAATAAATCTCTAACCTTTTCCATCATAAAAGTATGCCGCAAAGAAGCAAATGATGTTTTATCCAAACAAGCTATGAACCTGTGAAGCTGACGGCAGCAGCAAATATAATTGGCAGGGATATTCTTTGTGATGACTGATGATGAGAAAGGTGCTCATCTTTGTAATGCCATATCAGATAGGCTATACACAACTATGAGCAATAAGCCACATACCGCCCAAAAGCATGCAGCAACAAGCTGGTATACAAGGATTGGAGCCCCCAGTTATATAATACCAGGCTGACTGTCAAAATTCCATCAGGTGCTATAAGCCACGACGTGCAGAGTGCACGTAGCTCAATATTCTGCTGACTATTGGATTGCGGAACTTGGCTCATTTAATTGGGGAAGATGAAAGCAACAAGTGGCATACTGACACAAAAAAAATCCTTCTGATCATCTCTGCAGTTGATGGCTCTTTCGAATGGCAGTTGAAAAGATCATCAGAATAAACGCCAGCTTGGGCACTGGCCGTGCCGCCCATGGGCCGGCACGGCCCGGTTCGTTCTGATCATCTCTGCAGTTGATGGCTCTTTTGAATGGCAGTTGAAAAGATCATCAGAATAAACATCAGCTTTCTCGCTTACAGGTGGGCACAGGCCGTGCCGGCCTATCAGTTGAAAAGATCATCAGAATAAACATTAGCTTTTCCGCTTACAGGTGGGCACAGGCCGTGCCGGCCTATGCTGGCCAAGCACGAATCGGGCCATGCCTGGTACGGCACAGTACTGCTATAGTATCGGACCGTGCCAACATGGCCCGTTAAACCATGCTGTGTCGGGCTCGAAAAAAAGGATTTTTCGAGCCCGGCACGGCTCAGCCCATGACGGGCTGGGTTGGCCAGTCGTGCTGACACGGCAAGGCCCGGCATGCCGGCCCACTGGGTCGGCATGACAGGCCCATCAATGCCTAATTTTTAAAAAAAAATTAAAAAAATTAAAAAATATTGGAAACAAAAAAATTTATTAATATGAAGCTACCTTAATGGTGTAAGGTTTGGCATAGACCCCTACCAGTTTATTAATTTAAAATCAAAATGATACATGAAGGGAGAGAGGCTAGGCCTGACTTCCAGAATACAATAAGAAAGAAGAAAAAATAAAGATGACTCACTTTAACAATTAAACAAATAAAAATATATAATTATAAAAATATACAATTATCTTGAAGCCTCGCCTCAGCATCCAACAATCTTTGAAGCAGAGAAGCGTCTCAACCGTCTCGCCAGTCATCCTACTTCTCTTTCTGTCCAGAACACGTCAACCTGCACTGAAAGCGGATTCCGATGCTACTGTGAACATCGATACAGCTAAAATATCCCATGCAATGGCATACATAATAGGATATTAATTTATAGCACTTTTCACCAAGCTAATACATCTAGACTCTCTATTTTATCTTCATCATATGCAGAATGAAGATCGTTTCGTAAATAAAATTCTAATTCATTACTTAAAGATGAAGAAGATGAAGCATGTGCGTGTCTTCTAATGAATGAAAAAAAGATGACGAACGAGATCTAAAAGAAGAAACAGAGCTTTGAGCAGGTATTCTAAATCCATAAATTTATCATTATATAAGCATAAATATCATTAAGAAGTCATGTTACCTCATCTTTAAATTTTGATTCCTATTTTCACAATATTGATCAATTAAAAAATTTATGTCATTTAATTTAACTCTAGGATCAAAAATAGCAACTAAGTTATGCAAATGACATATCCTATTCCAATATTCATTCCATTTAGTTTTCATATTACATATAATAGGCATTAAAACTTTATGATATCTATATTCTTTAAATTTTTCACTAGTTACGTATACTTTTTGTAAAAATGAACAAGAAGTTGGATAATAAATACCTGAAAGAACATTTGTAGCATCATAAAAAGTAACAAAAAAATCTTCTAAAATTTTATCTTAATGCCAATCAATTTCAGTCAATATAAATTTTAATCCATGATCATTAATATAAGCACTTAATAAGTTCTTATATGGATATGTATCATGTATCATGGTATAGGTCTATTCCAATGAGTAATTACATCAAGTTTAAATTTTTTAAAACATTTACCATGAACTACACATAATTGTTTAAATTCTTGAAGTCTTGACCTTGAAGCATGAATAAAAGAAACTACATTTTTAATTTTAAAATAACCTCTTGAATTATGTCCATGCCAGATTGAACAGAAAAATTTAATAGATGACATGCATATCTAACATGAAATAATCGTCCATTTAAAATGGGATATAAAGAGTCATTTAATAATGCAATAGTAGAATTATTATTAGATGTATTATCAAAAGTAATAGACATTATTTTATTATTAATATTATATGAGCATGCAGTTTGATAAATAGTATTTGAAATTTATTGTCCCGAATGCGAAAAATCAAAAGCACGAAAAGCAAGAATTCGTTTATTTAGTTGCCAATCATTATCAATATAATAAGCAGTAATAGAAATAAAATAATTACTACCTACAGATATCGATCAAATATCAGAAGTTAAAGAAACTCTAGTATTTAAATTTGAGAGCATTTCAATTAAACTTTGTTTTATTTCTAAAAAGTTTGTCATAGCCACTCTTCTAAATGTATGCCTACTAGTTCTTCTATAAGCAAGTTGTAGGCCTAATTGAACATATCATTCAAAATTATAAGATTCAGATAAACTAAAAGATAATTCATCCTAAACTATCCATCTTACAAGTAATTTCCTCTGATTTTCATGATTATATGCAAAACTACCTACAAGTGATCCTTCTTGTATATTAAGGGTATATTGCTGACAAAAATCATGCATCCTATGAGTCTCTTGATGTCTTCTTAAATACCCTGTTCCCCCAGTACTAGTACAACTGTAAAGTTTTGCATATTTTCTATATTTTGCTTTTGTAGACTCCATTAACCATAATTCTATCGAAATCATTCCAAACATCACTAGTTTTCTTACGAGAAGAGGTTTGATATTCACTGACACCGGCTTTAGAGAGAACTTGGGGTTGGGGTTGGGGTTGGGAATTAGTTTCCTCACCCTCGGAAAAAGGGTGCATGTTAAAATTACTTTCGTCAAAAGATGCCATATCTAAAATTTTTAATTAATGAATGTAAAAAAATAAAAACTAACCACAAGAAGGAATTGAGAAAAGGATAAGAGGTGAAGGCGTGGAGCCAAGATTTGTGAGCTTCCTCTTGTTCTCTCGCCTCTGAACAAGAAGTGACCTCCTTACTCTTGTACTTCTCAACAAGAACCTCCTCTTGTGTAACACTTGAATACTTGCTAGAGCACTTGTCACTTGCTTGCAAACTAAAAATTAAATTGCTAGTCTACTAGAGCACTTGCTAGAAGAGAGAAATAGTAGTAGTAGAGAAGAAGAGAAGAGTTGATTTGGTATGGTGAGAATGAGAAAGGAGGCTATTTATAGAAATCCAATTTTTTTTTTTTCTGAAAATATCCTTCAATATAGCTATTAGGAAGGGTAAAATGGTCAAAACCCCTCCTAAATGGCTATATAGCCATTTCTAGCCGTTGAAACCGGCTAGAAACGGCTATATAGCCGTTACGGGGGCGTGCTGGGTCTGAATTCTTTTTTTGTGTGCCGTGCTTGGCACGGTCCATTTGTTATTGGGCCATGCCAGGCATGGCAGGCACGGTTATGGGGGCGGTCCGACGGGTCTGAGCCATGCCGTGTTAGGCACAGTCCAATGCCTAACTCTATTCCTGCTATCCGGGATATATCTACAATTGTATGTTTCATTACCTAAAAGAAGGAAAATAAATATGATATCAACATAAGTTGAGAATACCATTGAAGTAAGAAAAGCCTAAAGAGTATTAGAGGTAAAAAAAAAATCAAAACAAAACGAACGGTATAAAATACAAGAGAAAAGAATAGTCAAATCCACAACCACCAATAAAAAAGCCTAATCCACCACCATAATTTTAAACTGAAGCTTTGAAAGTGTACCTCTCTTCACAAGGATGAGTTGCATCCACTAAATAGACATTTGATCAAATATATATGCTTTTTCCTTCGTAGAATAAAGTGCCTCAATAAAAATAAAAAGGAAAAAAAATGTAGCCCCTAGCTTATGTGAATCCACAACATTTTTTAAATTATATTAACTAAGTTCCAGCTGTCACCATCATATGTACAATCACAGCAAAGCATGGTTAATCCAGGTCATGATATCCAGGCCTGTTCAGCTGTACTACATTTGTACAACCCCCTAATAAGTTTTTTTATTTAATATATATATTTTAGGCTACATTTTAGTATTTTGGTTGGCATTGATCAACCACATAATGCTACATGGATAAAAGAGGACACGAAGCATAATAATCAAGTCTCCACATAGAGGTGGGCACTGGGCCGTGCCAGGCACGGCCCAGGCCCGCCGTGCCTAAAAATTTGCCGTGCCGTGCCTGGCACGGTACATTTATTAATGGACCGTGCCAGGCATGGTCCATTAAAAAAAATTAAATTTGGCACGGTCCGTCATGAGCCGTGCCATGGCACGGCCCACCGTACACCTAGGCACTACTTGAGAGAATCCCCAGCACCCTGGAAGAAGCAATAGGAGAGGACAAAATCAGCTATAAATATGCTCACGAGCGAGATCACCACCGCAGATGTCGTGGACTCCCCAACCCCCTTGGCTCCGCCGTGGGTCGTGACGCCCCAAGCAGAGCTCACAATCGCGATGATCCCTCCGAACACATGTGACTTAATCATGGCGCTGATTATATCCCACGGCCGAAGTGCTCTCCGGGCAGAATCGAGAATGATGTTGATGCTGACACCGAAGACGGCATCGGCCAGAAGGCTGCTGGAGGCGAGGCCGACGGTGAAGCACATTACGGTAAGAACGGGAAGGGCGAGGCAGCAGGCGAGGACACGGGGGGTGACGAGGTAGTCGACGGGGTGGGCGCCGAGGACGCGGAGGGTATCGGTTTGCTCGGAGACTTGCATGGTGCCGAGCTCGGCAGCGAAGGCGGAGCCGACGCGGCCGGCGATGATGACGGCGGTGACGACAGGGCTAAGCTCGCGGGAGAGGGCGAGGACGCCGCCGACGGAGCGGTGGAGGCCGAGGCGGGTGAACTCGCGGACAAACTGGATGGTGAAGGCCATGCCGATGAAGGCGGCCGTGAGGAGGCAGACGCCGGCGGAGCCGGGCCCAACGCGCTCGAGCTGCTGGAGGGTATTGCGACGGTGGACGCGGCCGGCGAGGGCGCGTTGGACCACCTGGCCGGCGATCACCAGGGCGGAGAGGCCGCGCCAGAGGGGGCGCGGTGGGGTCCAGCGCGAGAACAAGGGCTCGGCATCGGGCTCGGGGGAGTTGTTGGTGGTGAGCTCTTGGGGGACGGAGAGGCAGAGGAAGCGGGGGCGATTAGGGTTATGGATCGAGGTGATATGGCGATGGAAAAGGGCAGGGTTTGGGGTTTTTAATTGGGAACGACATCGCGATCTCTTGTTCTTCGGGTTGAAGATTAGGTGGGGAGAGGTGTTGCGATTAATAAAGCGAGGGAGGAGGGAGGAAGAGGAGAAGACGGCGAGAAGGGTGGAGCCCGTCCTGGGCCTGGGCCGTGCTGGCCCAGGTGGGCCGTGCCGGCACGGCACGGCGGGCCGGCTCAGGCCCGTCACGGGCCGTGCCGTGCTGGGCCAAAAATTTTTTTTTCCGCGCTCGGCACGGTACGGTTCACTGAGCCGTGCCGGCACGGCCCAGTACTGTAGCAGTGGCAGGCCGTGCCTGGCACAGTCCAACAGGGCCTGGGCCGTGCCGTGCCATGGGCGGTACGATCCAATACCCACCTCTATCTCCACATACCTAATTGCACGTAATTGGAAACATGTACCTGAGACATGTGATTAGCAATGATTATTTGGGGTTTAGCGGCGCTCGCTAATTTAAAAAACTTTTATAGCGCCCTTTTCTCTTTTTGCATTTATTTCTGATGGCATATGTTGTTTAATTAGACTTGAGATAGATATAGGCTTATGATTATGAATTATGGTGGCAGCTACTTTTAACTTGCCTACAGCAAGCAGTTACTTTTCTTTTAAGTCTTATTAATTCAATATTTTTCATCATATTGGATGGTTGAAACATTCAAACATTATGCTTGATTTCTTTTTTTAGCTCGCTTACAAAATAACTTATAAAAAACTCTTTTATTAATCAAACATTATGCTTAATTTCTTTTTTTTAGCTCACTTACAAAATAACTTATAAAAAATTCTTTTATTAATTATATAGTACGATTAGCAAGTTATCCAAAATAGGATTGATACTTATGTACTGTTGCTAGCCATCACAACTTGATAAACTCTCTAGTAAAATCTTCATAAATATTGGGCTAAAACGAGTGCAAAGCCCTACCATAAATTCCTTTCATAAAACCTTGCCTAGGGCTTTCTCCATCCATTGGTACCACTATAATACTTCCTTTTTAGATGAAAATAAGCTATTATAATCTTATAGCTTTACGGGGTAAAATTATATCTGAAAAACTATTTAAATCATTTCCATCAAGATGAGGAAGCTTCAAATACATGGTTCGTGACTTGATTGCTCAATAATTAATTTCATGATATTGAAATTGATAATCCTTTAATTTTTTTATACCATCATCATTTTTTAAATTAGTCACAATATTAATTAACTGCTTATTAAATATGAGTGATATACTCTTTAAAAAATAATAAAAAAATCTCTCTTTTTCGTTTATTTTTTTAATATGTAATAGCACCTTAATTAAGTTTTTTAATAAAAAAAATTTACGGTGGTATCATTTTTTGCTATCGAAGGTGGCAACGAGTGAACGAAGAAGGAACAGATGCGGCGTTTGGAGAACGGAATAAAGGAGAAGAGGCGTTGATGGCTGCGACAATGGAAGCGGTCGAGAAGCGGCCATGGATTCCAAAAAAAAGCGGAGACAAATAGATCCGGAAACGGCCGCGGAGCCGGCGAACGGCGATGAACAACGAAGGATCCGGTGAAGGATTGGAAGCTAGAATTCTTGTCCCAGATGAAAATGGCGGCAGAGCAGTACAGCCCAGAATGATACAAAAGGCCGTCGACAATAAAGAAAGGAACTGCGTGCGAAAAGAGGAGGGATTTAATTGTAGTTTTCTTTAAATAAATAAATAAATAAATATATATATATATTGTATATGAAAAAGAAATCGAAAGAATAAGTTGAAGAAAAAATCGCTAATAATATATAAGGATATTACATATAAGAAATCTTCTAAATAAAGAAATAAATGATGATGTATTATTAGAAGTATCCTTTTAGCTATTTTTTTCAAGCCTATATTCTTCACTAACCTCTGCAACATGTTAGTATTTCAACAAAGCCTCATTAAACCAGAGTTGTTAAAATAAATTATTTTTGTTTTTTGGTTTTGCTAATTTAATCGTGTATACAAAATAAATTACAGTTACAAATTAAAAACACATAAACGATTTTGATGTGAAAATTTAATAGTTTAAAATTTTTCTCACCCATTAATTTTTTTTTGCTAATTTAATCATGTATCCAAAATAAATTACAGTTAGAAATTTAAAAATGATTTTGATGTAAAAATTTAATAGTTTAAAATTTTTCTCACCAATTAATGTGGGAACTATGAAATATTTATGATTTAATTTCCACCAATTTCTCATCATTATAAGATAAAATTAAAAGAATGCATACTTTTTTATTGAATTTAACTTTATATTTGGGCAAATGAAAAACTTGATGTGAAACATGTACTTGAAAGAAATTATAAGTTTATTTTAAGTTGTTGATTAAAAAATATATGATGATTATATATGAAACATGATTTATTCTTCATTATTTTCTTGTGACTAAAATTTTAAGATAGAGCATGCATCATGCCAAACATGTTCATCTAATGGTTGCTTATAAGGAGTGGCAGAATAATCGATCTCCTATCATATATGCATTAAACTTTTGAGCATATGTCATTCATTAAAACTACTCTCTTTATATTAATAAAGCAATATAACAAAAATTATATATATCATCTATTATAATAAACTATAGAATGACAGGTAGTTGTGAAGAGAGGTATTTAATTTTAAAATTAAAACCTTCTAATTTTAAAGTTGTTGGTCCGTAAAAAAAGAAGGTTGAAAAAATAAAAAATATAGTGATGAAGAGGAGAAAATCAAGCTGAAAAATTACTTCCCAAAGCAGAAATTTTCATATTTTAGTATTTTTAGATAATTTCAATGCACAATCAAACATTGGATATGATAGACTCATGATTTGAAATAACAAAAAATATAAAATCATGAAATGTAATGATTTCATTTCATGTTCAAACATATCTTGTGCATTTTTATGCTGTAATTTATGAGTTTAGACATTTGTGTAGTTGTATGTGATACAAAAATTAACAATACTCTTAAAATCAAGGAGTTTCTTTGTTTTGTAGATGTGTATAAATTCCTCATATTTGTCTTTTAGGTAGAAAATGAGAAAATCTATCACGTACATGGCATCACTAGAATTTAGTGTGACAATGTTGAAGAATTTTGAATTTTTTTTTATTAAGACTTTGTGATCAGATCTATTAGGTTTTTAAAAAGATATAATCTTACTCAGAGAGTAGAGGGTGCCTTTTGTGTGTTTTTTCTTTGATTTTATGTCCATATTTTAAGACAAAGTGAGGTTTATTTTTAGTTTCATGCATCTTTAATTTTTAGCAGTGGAGCAGAGGTCAAGTTTTCCTAATTTATAATTTTATTTTATAAAACTTGTTTTTCTCCCTTTCCAATTTTCCTCTTCTCTTCTTATCCTCATTCTATGAATTATTTTGGCACTTGTTATTTGATTTTGAGTTGTTGTATCATTGAGATTATGTTAGGTTTACGTTTAGTTTCATGAGGCATCTTTTTAGTAGCAGAGTAGAGGACCTAGAGGTCAAGTTTTCCTAATTTATAATTATATTTATAAAACTTATTTTTCCCCTTTCCAATTTTCATCTTTTCCTGTTATCGTCATTCTATGAATTACTTTGGCACTTGTTATTGATTTTGAGTTGTTGCATTGAGATTATGTCATTTTTTAGTGGTATCAGGTCTTATATTCAGAGTTTGATGATCTAGTTATTCATGGCTCGATATGATTAAAAAGCTTTCAATAATTTACTACATGCTTGGGTAAGCATGTGAACTTTGCTATTATGATTTAATAAGTATTATGATTTGTGTTCATCATTCTCTTTATGATTGAGAAATCAAACTATACTAATTATTCTTCTTAAAGTCTTTTATCAAGAAGTACTTGATTAGATAAGACAAGATTTAAAAGACATTGCGTAAGGGAAGATCGGAAGACTAGATTTCTTATTGCCTAAAGAAGACAATAATAATAATTTCTTTTATCTTTCATATATTCTGATGTAATATGACTGATCTTACTTCAAAGTATCACTCTTTCAATATAAAACAATATCGAAGCTTCAAAGTATAGTTCCTATCATTATGTTCTTAAAAATTTCAATAACCCATTACGAAGACCACTCTTGGATTTTCTAAGAACAACTTTTTCATTAAAAAATTTAATAATCATAAAATCATAAAATTATGATATTTTTTTTAAGCCAAGTTTGATTTGTACATGTGAATCAGGAAGCTATTATCTAAAAATCAACATCTTTGGTTTATTTATTTTACCACAATGTTTAAGTATTAGCAGTGCACTTCTTAATTATCATTAAAATTATGCATTTTTCAAGGTTCTCGCCATATCCATCCCCTCCATATCTATCCTTTTATTATTTTTTTGTGCTTATATTTCTTGTTAAAAGTTCATTCCTTTAATCTAAGAAAAGTGCCCCCCTCCCCCTCCCCCAAAAAGCACAGGCGCACACACAAAGAAAAAGAAATCAAGATTTCAAGAAAAAAAATCCAAAATTCTTCTTTGCCCCTCCCCCCCCTTCTTACCCTAGCCATCAAAAAAGCTCTTTCCTTGTTTTAATTAAAAAAAAAAAGATCAATAGAGTTGAGGGCTTTCTCTAGGATTACATGCAAAGTTAATCCACATGGTGTAATTAATGAGATAGATGATTGGGCTCAGGACTAATAAGTTTAAGATCTTAAGTTGAATATAGTTTCAACTTTTATGCCAAAGCCATCTCCTGATGTGACTCAAATTTCTTGTCTCTCTAATAAATGGTATTAGAACAAATTGTTAGCAATTTAGGTACTTTGAAATTTATAAAGATGCTAAAATTGCCCCCTCTTATGAAGAACGATAATAAGAGCTTTAGTATATTGAGTGATGTGATAAATAGACTTAATGGGGCAAAGTATGCAGGGTTTGAACATAGTCTCAAGCATAATTCTTGAAAGAGCTAATTTTTGCAAGAGCTTGATGAAATATGACTCTTGGAGAATGAGTTCTTAGAATAGAGTGGAAGTATGTTATGGATATAAAGGAGAAATTGAACATGAAGTTTGATTAAGGAGCGGTAGATTGGACTCAATGGTAAGTTGAAATTGACTCACATATGAAGAGGAGATTGTTGAGGATCACATGTGAGGTTTAGTCCCATATGGAATAGTTAGTAAGGAATCGATGATTTGATAATTGGGCTCATAACTTTTAGACTTAAGCTTTAAGTTGAATTAGGTTCTAACTCCTATACCATGTTCATCTCCTAATTTTATTATAATTTTAAAATGAAATAATCATTTTAATGAGGAGAAGCATTTCAGTAGAATGAATAGAAAAAAGAATCACATTAATCTTTGTAATTGATGACTATTGATGGTAGCAATTTAGTTTATAAGGGTAGATTGGATTAGTGATAGGCTACTTAAAAAAAATTCAATAGATTAATAATGGAACATATTTAAGTTTATAGAGTCAGCTTAGACAATGATTAATTGCCTTTGGAGAAGTTGCTTGGTAAGAGAAATAGAGAAAGATAACTATTATAACTTGCTTTCGGTAGAAATTTGCCCAATAGTGTAATGCATGATTGATATGCAAATGCTCCAACAGAATAAAAGTAACCCCATTCTTGAAAGAAATTAATTTAGTATTAATATTAGCCAATGGCTATTGCAAAATATATAATAAATGGCTTTTTTTTTGTAAGCAAGGCAGACCCAAGTTGTATCCTTTAAGAGGGCCATAAAAAAAAAAAAAAAAACATAGGTTAAGAACTACCATAAACGACTACAAAATGATAGTATGGAAACTCCTATGGAACAAGAATTTAAAGTCAAAAGAGGATATTTTATGAAAGTTAGTATTTTATAATAATATTTATGTTTTTTTAAATTTGGATAAAAGAGCATAAGTATTTTTTAATGTCAAACCATAGTTAGCAGGCTTAAACGAGATCAACTAGTGAATCGATGAATTGGACCTTGATTGATCTGATTCTTTAATTAAACTAATTGAATAATTAATCTAGTTAAAATTGGAGAAATAAGTCAATTTTTTTATCAATATGATAACTCAATAAAATTGAATCAATTTTTATAACTTTAAAATATTATATTTTATTAAATGTAATTTAAATATCAGTATGTTTTTTTAGAAACTTTCTGAATCTTTTAGGTCTCTCTTTTTTTTTTTCTTGATACGACTTTCTACAGAGGATTGCAAATCTCTTTTTTTTTAAAAGATTAGAATAATTTTAAATATTAGTATAAATGACATATTCTATTTTAGTTTAATTAATTTGAATTTAACAATCTTAATTTTAAAGCCATCAAATTAGTTGAATTTTGCATTAAAATTATTTTTATATGTCATTATAGATAGATTTATAATTTTAATTATATTTTAATGATTCATCTGGTTCAATCATCAACTCACAAGTGGACCACCAAATTGTTGACTTGGTCTCGTAATTAGGCCGTTGTTCAGTCCAAGTCTGACTACGATCAGTGTCAATTGGGCCCTGTTTTTGATTACTATGCATCAAAGAAAAGCAATTTTAAAGCCTTTTGCTTTGAAAAATGTGAAGGGATAGCTTGCTATCCTCCACCAATTTATTAACAAATTTTTAGTTATAGCATGAGGTTGTCTCTTTGTTTGCAGCAATGCAACTGGGCAAGCTGCAGACTTGCATATAGATATTTGTAATTGGCGGATTACTGGCTAAGTTACTTACTTACCTGAAAGCAGCTTGCACCAAATTACTCTTTGTACAACCAACAGCAAAATATTATAAAAATATTTTAAGTAAAATTACAACATTTCTAGCCAAATAATGTCAAAAAAAAGAAAGAAAAAACAACCCTTTCTTTATTTTTCCCGTGACATTAGTAAAAAGAGGCATTAGTAAAATATGGGAGGGGAATTAGACCACTAGACCAAATGCCCAATAACGGATGAAATTAGACGACAAGACCAAATGCCCAATAACGTGACAAGAAGCATTTTGTGCACTAAAAATTGGACGTCGCTTGGAGAAGGAACAATGAACGGTTAGACACACGTAGGGTACGCACGGGCATCTGAGATGAGTAAAAGGGAGGGTATGAACCTACCCCTTTCATAAGAGGTACACACACAAAATTTGAGGAACAAGAGTGGTCTCTCTTAACGAATAAGATTTGGCATTCTAATAACTCATATTACGTCATAAATTTTATGTTACACTGGTCCAACATAAGGATATGAGAGCAATTTCATTTCCCATCTCTTGAGCTTCGATATGATCAACCCGAAGGAAAATAGCATGGCTTCGTCCATCCTGCCTTGCTGACAGAATTCATCAATTACAATTGCAAGCGTTGGAACACCATAATTTGCCGACCTCCTGTTGTATACATGCATGAACTCTTATCTCATCTTCTCATTGAGCACAAACCATTGATCATGCTATTTAAGCCACACTAAGTAGACCTTAACACTTTGTTGTCAAATTGGTTAAACAATTTAGAGCCTTTGTTGTCAAGTTGGTTAAACAATTTAGCCACCCAAGCTTCCTCCAGAAGGCCACCAGTAAGAACATTAAATAGAAAAGTACATGGATCCAGGCAATTACTGATCAAAATTCAGGAGTACCATAAAATCTAGAATAACAAGCCCTCTGTAGCATCTGAAAGAGATCTGCTGCTTCTCCTGTCCTCCCTTCAACCGTTACTCCCTTGCCTTAACAACCAGAGTAGGAGTAACCACGCTGCTCGACTCCAACTGTTTAAAAATTTCCAATGAACCTCTTAATCTACTCACTCTAAACCAATCGTTGATTATTGATCAATACAAGCCTTAAGGCTATCACAATTCTTCCTTGCCTTACTAAGACACCTTTTAACGACAACATAAAAAATACAAACAGAGTTCTATCGAATGCATCTTTCGCATTCCCTACATTGCAAAAGTCCTTCAATCAGGCAGTCAAGCATCAAAACACCTGACTAAAGCCCTTCTTTCAGTAAGCCAATTTACAGGAGAGGCATCCGGTAAGATCAAACATGAATCCATGATTTCCAATTACAGATCTCTGGTCCACATGGCAACAAAAATATTTTAACAAAGATCAAAATTGACCTATTCCCTAAATATTCTAATAAAAATATTTTGCTAAGCAGTTAGAGCAAGATATGGAGTACCAGAAATAATAACCGGCTGATAATAACAGTATAGAAACATTAATCAGACAGATAAAATTGTTAAATCGCATCTCCTGCTGACCAAAATTTTTGAGATTGACAAAGCGAAACAGTTTAAAGCATACAAAGCACCGAATTGGTGCATGAAGTTAAAACCGCAGTGTAGTCCATGGGTGCAAAACAGATGCAACAAGCACATACAAACAGAGATCATAAGGTACTCTTCATGAATGAACATCAGTATATCTCATCATTAGGAATCTCTGGTGTTAAAAATTTTCTGGGATCTTTACTTATCTCCTCATAATTCAGTTTAGGCTTCACTCTCCCCAACACTGGCACAAGGGGGATGATGGAATCCCTATCAATAACACCATCAATAACCCCGTATTCAACAGCCTCAATGGGGGACATGTAACGGTCTCTATCGATATCTTTCTGGACTTGTTCAAATGTGCGACCGGTAAAGCCAGATATAATTTTGGTAACATTGTTTTTGTTATGCATAATCTCTCTAGCCTGAATCTCAACATCTACGGCTTGTCCGCTAGTGCCTCCAAGAGGCTGATGCAGCATTATCCGTGTGTTGGGCATAGCAAATCGCTTACCCTTGGTACCACCACCAAGGATGATAGATGATGTAGATGCTGCAATGCCAAGTGCAACAGTTGAAATGTCCGCCCTCACAAGCTGAACCACATCATAAATAGCCATCGTAGCACTGCATATGGGAACAAGAGTTGCAAATGCTCAGGAAAAAAAAGGATCATAGTGCGGGTGATATCAAAAAGATGAATCAAATGAATGAGAACAATAAAAGGCTTGAAAAGAAGCATCAAACGATGTCATTCAACCTTTACATTGATGCCCTAATCTGACTTTATCAGGCAGAAGAGAGGAGAACATAACAGCAAAGATGTGTCTGCAGCAATGCAGCATTCTTACTTGCAGAGCTAGGATATACCTCAAATTGCCCACTGTGCCCATAATTGATATCATATCACAGATATGATGCTTGTCAAAAGCAGCTAAGATATGTGGCAAATAATTGTTATCTATCTATTTCAAATTGAGAAAGGCTTCCAATACTTACTAGATACAAAAAAGATAATTCCCATATATCTTTGAAGATGAGGTAATGGGCTTTTCTTTTTTGAACAAAGTTGACCTTTTAAAAAATTGATGGTTTATTTTCGAGTTTGTGATGTTGATGTTCCTGTATAAAAAATATGTTATTGTAATAACCTATAGGTTTATGAATAATTTCTTACATATATGTAAAAAGTATGCATCTATTCATCACCATATCCTAGCCAATATTACATCCTATTTTTTAAGATGATAATTTCTTAGATATATGTAAAAAGTATACATCTATTCACCACCATATCCTAACCAATATTACATCCTATTTTTTGAAGGTTGGCATATTGTCATATTTGTCTACTGCTACACCTGTATCCTGTATATATGTCCCTTGTTTCATAGTTGCACGGATTTTAAGAGTGAAAGCCTCAAGTGGATCACTTACACAGCACTCACCTCCTAAATGTAGGATGCCAGGTTCAGGACTAGGTGCATTGTCACTTATCAAAGAAGAAGGGCTCTACCCCTTGATGATTTACATCAATCTTCTTCAATTGAACTGTTTGTGTTATGGTCAAACTACAAAAGACTTTAGAATAAAACTGTTCAAAGCTGCACCATTGATCTAAGGGAGAAAGCTAGGCAAGCCTAGCCAAGGAATCTAGCTGTAAATATTTTGTGCAGTTAATAACATCATACATGGCATAACAACCATTATGGATTAAAATTTGCCCTGCATTAGTTTCTTGCTTAGCCATTGCCACAACATATTCTACAAAGCTAATAAAGAAAGGGCTAATACCATGAATGAAATGAAAACATATCAATTTTACGCTCAAGGAGAATTGACTTGTGCAGAAACAGTTAAACATATATCATATGATTTTCAAATATATTCATTTTGATCTTGCGCAAACAATACAAATAAAAGTCTATAACAGAAAGAGAATCAAAGAGTTGAAACGAGAAAACATAGAGGCAAAGACGAAAGAGGCCCTGCACTCTCAAAGTCTGAAGTTGAAGGAGAGGCTTAAAACTTTGCCACATTACCAACAGTTTATCAAAGCTAGGGCTTTTAAGTCTTATCATATCATGTCACAAGAAAACCACTTCATCATCCTTATTCGTCCACATGGACTTTTGATCTTCTACTACCTAAAAATCAACAAGTCATCTTTCTCCCAACACCAAATACAAGTACACAGGTATACGTTCCACATGCTTGTATTAATAGAGAGAATTGGACGAACACCAAAAACTCTACAAAATCTTAAAATTTTTCCTTATAGTTGACTTACTTTCAAAGTCCTACAGAGATAGCAGATTAGGTCCAATCTTGTGGGATAGTGAGGCTGCCATTTCAGTTCAGATATCAAGGGACATGCACTATGTGGCAATTTAAATTTATAATGGATTAGAAACTCAAAACTGATTATTATGTGATTCCATTCCTTTGAGTTTCTGATGGAGGTGTGACTTGCTGCTGTCCGCTTATTTTTTTTTTAAAAAAAATCTGAGGTGAGCCATACCAATCTAAGACTACTACCTAAGCACTTAACTGTTGGGAGCATAACTATTAGTGGATGGAGTGTCCAAGGTATGTGGACTTGCACATATAGATGGCTCAACCTTTTCCCATACACTTTCATCAGGCAATAATAGCAAAAAAGGGTTTGGAATTTATTTTGTCATGTTTCTTGCAAAGGGAAGGAACCGTGAACACCTTATGTGGAGTGAGACAGATATCTGGTAACATGAAGTGTGCCAATCAACTGCAGAAACTATGTCTGTGCCAGATGGTTTGTAACATTCATTATCATTTCTCTATGCTTATAGAATTTATAAATACATATCCCACTTGGATTAGAGCATACAAAATCATCTAAATATTGTCCAATGGATGAAAACATAATAAGATGTTAGTTTAACAAATCAGATCGGGTAGATCCTTGCAATTTGAAAACAAGCACCCCAAGTGAAGTCCTATATGTTATGTGTCACAAGTTTGAAAGAGGAAAAAGTTGTAGCCAGAGCGTAATATGTTTGTATTCCCATTACTCTTTAACAATTCAATAAATGTTTCTCTTATAGGTCTCTATAGATGAAAGCAACTAAAAATTTACTCTTTAACAATTGAATAAATAGAGAAAGCACCGTAAAGATCAATTAGCCAGCTATTGGGTTGATACAATTAAAAACATCTTACTTATGATATGGATATAAGTTGCAAATCAACTCATGTATTAGAATCGATCCACTAAGGTATTGAGCAATGGTGTAACTTTGGATGCCAAAGATATAAGTTCCTTTTTCTTGAGGAGGAAATAGTTTTTTTCAAAGATTCTACATGAATTTCATATATGAAATGCAGATAGTTACCTTTTAAAAAATTCTAATGATATAGAAGAACATTTATGCTTCATTAGTCTTATGGTGGGAAAAAAGATAAAATTTATTAACTTATTATTGATCAAAAGAAGAATTGGAACTTATGAAATTTACTTCTTTTTATTTTATTTTGTTCAAGATATAAATTCCTTTTCTTCTTATGGAGGAAAATAATCTTTTTCAAAAACTTTAAAAATTTCATATATTAAACTAAGATAGTTGCCTTCCAAAAATTCTAACGATTTAGAGGAATATTTACGCTTCATTAGTCTTATGGTGGGAAAAAAATATAAAATTTACTGACTTATTATTAATTAAAATAAGAGTTGGAACTGATGAAATTTAACCCCATCACCCCCCTCCCCCCAACCGCCCCTCAAAAAAAAAAAAAAAGACAAAAGGGGAAAAAAGGAAAGGAAATGCAGCCCCCAAAAGATAAAAGAATAGAATAGCAGAATCAAATTTGAACTTAGCATGTACGGTCATCGCTCTAGTTGGAAAACATTGACACAATGGCAAAACTGTAATCACAACAGCAAAACAGATGTTAATTATGATCCAAGAGCCCTAAAGGGTTGCAAAAATCTTGAGCTAAGATCATTCTTCAACTATTAATGGGAATTAGTTCCCCTGATATAGGTTAGCTTCACTATGAGAGAGGGAAAACAACTATCTAACAAGAATTGTCTATTTCTAGGCTTCTTTCAAAATCCTAGTGACCAATGGAACATTTGTTTAATGCATTAACATATGACTTATTCAGCATTTGTATTTTATTTTTTCTACATTGGTTCACAAAAGCAAAACCTTAATTACAAGTATGACTCGTAGTGTTTTTGGTTGTAAGCAAGACTATAGAGAAGGAAGAGTGGAAGATAAAAGAAAATCCATTACCTTGAAAGAAGCTTAGGTTGCATTTGGCACCATATTCCGTTTTCCTATTTCAGAAAAACTAGAACCTTTTTTCTTAGATTGCCTTTGACAGCAGTGGCAGCAATGATGATGGAAGCAGCGGTGCTGGTGGCAATGATGGCAAGTGGGGGCCAATGGTGGGGACAGCTGGCAAGAGTGGCGGTGCTGGCAAGCAGAAGCAGGGGAGCATTGGGGGTGGTGTTGATGATGACAGAGGTAGTTGTGGTGGCCATGGGTGATTTTAGTTTTCAGGAAAAAACGAAAACTATATTTTTCTAGTTTACACAATTTCTAGAAGCAGAGAAAATATTTTTGAAAAATTGAATATGGAAATTAGGTTACCATATGATATTTCTGCTTTGGTTTCTGTGTTTTGGAAATCAAAACTGAGAACTAAAAACCAGTAGTGATGCCAAACAGGCCAGCTTACAATTTATTTCATTTGTCAAGATATCTGATAATTTGAAAGAAAGAGTTGCTAAAATTCTCAGAAAAAGTTAATAATTTATTTTCTGGAGAGCACTTCTTTTTTAAGCTAATATAGAACCTTTTTCTAACTCTTTGCTTTCATATTTCTGGAGTGTTTGTTAAAACTCAACTTTTAAGATCAACAGTTCCATATTTCTGAAAGTGATTGTTAAAAATAGAAGCAAATTGTATCCCTATCATTTCAATAAGCTTATTTACACAGTTATGAAAATAGTTATGAAAACAGTAAAGCTACTGAAATATCACGGGAATGGTGAGATGGACAGTTTACACCAAGGACCTTCAACCCAAAATGCAGCATGTAAAGGTAGGACAGAATGCTATGCTGCCAAACCTGGACTCTTTGATGGCTAAGCTGTCCTATTCTTCTACATATCCCTTGTGTCCTGGCTATGAAGCATTAGCACTCCATGCTGTATGGGTTAACTTGTGCAAGGCAAAAACCAGAACAGAACATTTACAAAGTTTATCACTTGTAAGATAAGTGCTATGATAATAAGAGACCTGAACCCACTGCCCATTGATTTTCATGTTAAAGACAGGCAGCTACAAGACAACATGTGAGAAAATAATAAAAAAACAAAAAGGATAATATGTGCATTAAATAATTAAATAGTTTTTGAGCATCAGCTTGACAAATTATCAGCAAACAGAATAGTAGAGCATTGATATGGCACACTATGGTTAACTTGACTGGAAGTTTCGCTACACCTGCTTTTATTTCTGTGTAATAACATGGTTGTGACTCCGTATCTTCTCCAAATGGCATCCATTGCTCCAAAAGGGTGCAATGGAAAGGATCTGACAAGAGCCATACTCAAACCGTAAACAAGTTTGTGTTCCAGTTCAGGTTTTTCTTATCAGATTCAAAGGATTTGGGTTCATAATCAGATGCTCAAGAACCTCTAAAATGCATTTCAAAAAATCGGTAGGTTTATTGATTGTTTTTTTCCTCCCATATCTCTGTTCTCATCATAAAATAACCTTGTAATAGTGAAAAAAGTGAATCACTAACTAGAATTTTCATACATGTACAATCATTTTCATTTTTATAACCCAGCAGTTTCCAACTGACAATTACCTTGGTTTTTTATACAAACTCTTATTTTAAACATTGTTCTAGCATGGACTGCCTTGGAAGCCATATAATGCTTAAACTTTTTGTCAGCCACCATATTCTGGGTACAACAATCTGCCTAAGCCCAATTTATGGACCAACTGCTAAAGAGGTGCTTGAGAATGCTTAGCATGGGGAAGTCTTCAGGCAATGTAAAGTTTAAAACTTGTTATGGAGGCAGATTACAACTCCCATATTTTCCATTGGTGCCAAACATGATGGTTCCAAGTCCCTCTAATTCCTAATTAGTTGTTTACATCTAATTTGTATTGATTTATCATCATTTTGTAGAGTTTCTAGTTGTATTCTCTCACTTAGATTATCCAACATGCCTCTTTCAATGTCAGATTAATTTATCTCCCTTCCTTTTGTTTCTTCTGATTATTTCTTTTTTTAAGCTATTTTTTCAATACAAATTTTATTTTTATTTTTTCGAATACGAGCCACCTGGGCATTTGCCTAAGCACTATGCATTAACCTAACCCAAAAGTCTAAATTTATGATCTAGAGTTTTCTTTTCCAATTTTAACAGTCAAGTTACTTTGCAGGTTATTCGCCCCATTACCATCCCTAGATGTTTTCATCTGTTTTTTTCTTTGTTAGTTTTTCCCAACACCTCACAATATTTGTACTTTTAGCTTGCTATTGTAAAACTGCATATAGGTAGTCAAATCAGCATGTCTACTTTTTAGTACATAAAATCCAACATGACTGATTAGAACAATAACCCATACCAGTATACCACTCTCCAATGTGATAGTCATTGACAAAAACATTTCTAGGCTCTGTTCCAATCCATTTAGGTCTCTTCAGGCCAGTCTCCCATCTCTTCGCACCCTTTCGTACAGATTAAAGCACTTCTCTTGCACGTTTGTCCGATAGTCTCCATAGATTCTGTCCATACTGGTTTTCCACCATTTTATATTTCATGTGTTAAATCCTAAGTTTCTACCTCATATTGATTTTTTCTATTGTTGAATACCACAAGTTTCATTTAAGTTCCATTCACGTTTTAATTCTTACCTTCCATCGCTCTCCTGCATGATTCTATTAACTATTAATTCATGTCCTCTATAACATGTATAAATTATAATTATAATGTTGCACAAAATTCAAGCAACAATGAGAGAAGATTTGTATCTAAGAATAAAAGGATGAATCATGAAAATTTCAGAACCCAAACACTCTGCATGCATCTTAGTAAAATATTTACTATTAAACGAAAAAGAATATAAGCTTGCTTTAATTATCTTCTCAAATTATTTCATGCATATAGCTTGAGTAGGTAGAATTTAGGGTGAAAACGAATGAAATTTACTGAGTAAAAAGAATCTGTGGATGGGATTATGATAGAAACAAAAAGTGGCGGGAAAAAAAACCTGAAAAGCATATGCAAAAAAAAAAAGCATCCAGAGAAACAAGCGGTTTCACAATTCACGGGCTCTAAAGTCTGCAACCCCCATGTGGGAAATCATTGGCACATTGAGTGTACTCTCATCTAACATTTACTTGGGCTTATGCATAAGAAACAATAAGTTTCACTACCTTCTTCAACAAGGTAACACAATCGATTAATCAGACACCTGGCATGCCATTGTGCACAACAACGTACAGAGTAACAATGGGGCAATTTTATACCACTGCAAGCATTTTCTGTACCATTTTTTGCACCATAAAACTTGAAATCAAATCAGCCAAGCATTATCTCAAATCATAAAACCAAAAAATACAAACAAAATCAAAACAAAGACAAGGAAGCCCTAATCTTAACCGTAAATCGAGAGTTTGGAATCACATTTCTCGTACCTGAGGGAGCCGCCAGGGGAATTGATGAAGAGCCTGATGTCCTTGGTGGGATCCCGAGCGTCAAGGAGCAGCAGCTGGCTTATGATGACGTCTGCCACGAAGTCATCAATGTTGCTCCCGAGGAACACTATCCGCTCCCTCAGCAGCAGGCCCATCACGTCGGCCTCCGCCCCCTTCATGGCCGTCGCCGGGGTCTGAGGAACCGAGAGGCAGGGCGAGCTCGCGGACAGAGAAGACCCGTGAGGGGAAGAATAGCCCCCGGTTTCTTCTAACGCTAAACCTAAACCAACGTCTCCGGCATGGGAGTAGGGCTTCGCGGGAGGGGAGGAGGAAGAGATGAGGGCGCGAACGGTGGGAGGAGAGCATTTATAGGGGAGGGTGCGAGGTTCGAGGGGTTTTGGAATGGATCGACTTGGGCGGAAGAAGGAGGGTCTGAGGAGAAAGGAGACGGAGAGAGACGTCATGGCGAGCAGGAAAGGGAGCGAAGGGCTTCGGCGACACTAAAGGCTTCGGCGAGTGACACTCGCCGAAGCGATAAAGAAAGCAACCACGGAGGCTGGATAAAAGTCACTCGCCGAAGCGATAAAGAGACACTCGCCGAAGCGATATAGAGAGCAACCAGGGAGGCTGGGTAAAAGATTCGAACAACCATTGCGTCAAGCGGACTTCTTTTAGGTTGTGTTCGATAGGAAAAATATTATTTATGAATAAATGTATAATATAAAATAATTTTTTAATTATTTTTAAAAATAATTTTTAATTATTTTATTAATTATATTAAATATAAAAAGATAAATTTATAAGATAACTTTTTTTTTTTACTCTTATTTGAAGAGATAATCAGCTATTTCTCTATTTTTTAGGAAATAAATTGAGGGAATAACCCATGATTAATCATGGATTATCCCTTTGGTTAACTTTATTCCTAGCTATCCTTTATAGTTATGGCTTTTGAGAATAAAAGGGAATATCCAGAATATCCCCTTTTATTCTCAAAAGCGACTTCTTTCCTATTTCAAACACTACCTTAATATTTTTAAAAAAGTTAAATTCTAAAATAATATTGGCATAAAACATTTTCTAAATTATAATCTTATAGTATTATTAATATTATTAATAATAGTATTACTTATAATGTTACTAATATTGCATTAAACTTACATTATTAATATTATAGTATAACAACAATTAATATTACAGTTTTAATATTGTTATCATAGTATAGTATTGTCATAATCAAATTTAATATAATTTTTATAATTTTGTAATAAAAGCTGTTATAATGAAAGTTATTTTTATATATTACAATAATAAATTTAATAATTATATAATATTACATTACAATAAAAGTAATTATATTAAATTTTTTGATGATGAGAAAACAAAGTTATATTAAATTTAATATTAGAAGTGATATGATTTTTAGGTATCATATAAGGATAAAGTTAGAACAAAACATAATTTAGGTGGTGAGTGGTGGAATGGAATTGTGAATCCTAAGTTAAGGTAATGGAATGCTTGAGTCCTTTAAGTAAAAGTTGATGCATTTTCTTTTTAACTATAATACATGTATAAGTGTATATATATAAAGTATGTCTAATTATTTACGTATAAGTATACATAGATGTTGCTATTTGTCTATAAAAGGATGGTGAAGATGGCATATTAGGTCGAAGTTGATGATTGATATATGGTCAAAAGTTTGATGCAAGGTGCTACTCGAAAGTATAATTACTGTTTGATTTAAAGATGACTACAAGAGTAAGAGTATAGTTCCTCTGAATGTAGGAAGTATTATATCGGACTGCCATGTGAATGAGCACATCGCTTGGAGAAGGCTGGAAGACTTGCTAAAGATCTAAATGCGCTCTGAGTCCCTATTGTGCATTGGATCCAATGGATAGTAAAAACAATCATCTAGTGCCCCGTGACAACTAGTAGCTCAAAATGTATCTCCTGTCAGGCCCAATTTCGATGACCTGCTCTGTAGGTGACTTAACAAGAACACATACATAATTTGATGAAGATTTACCCAAGTGACTTGACTGAAACACGAATACAATTTAATGAGTCATATTGACTCGATAGGTATCTTTCAAAAAAAATATTATTCATGAAAAATGGAAGAAGCATATAAGCAATTTGATCATCTTTGCTTTGGATTCGCCTCCCTAACCTTCCCATTAAATATTTGTTGACCCAATTATTGATTTTGATGATTAACAAAACTATTTGAGTATAACATTTGAAGTTACTAATGATTTTGGTTAAGTTTTTCAGTTTATGATTTGATTTATTAATCAAAATCACAAGACAAATCAAGTTCTAGTTCGAATCTAATGTCAAGGAAAGATTGTAGACATTAGAGTCGACACATGGAATCGCAGAGTCGACTCCAGAAATCGGTACAGACTTTAGAGTCGATACCTGGACTGTTAGAGCCGACTCCAACAGAAAGACAGAACGATGGTTTTTCTGATCACGACTTAGAGTCGACACCTGGACTGTTAGAGTCGACTACAGAGGATTTTTGTGTCGACCCCAGAAAAGTTAGAGACGACTCCAGATCGAGCGGATTGTGGACTTTCGATTTAGAGCCGACTCCATAAAAGTTAGAGTCGACTCCAGATTGTCAGAAACGACTCCAAAACTGTCAGAACGTCTCTAAACTTTATTTTTATCCTTTTTAATCCCAACGGCTATTACCTTATTTGGTTCTAATCCTTCTTACACTTGTTTCTAACGGATAGTTTTTAGCTATTTATGGATTAAGAAGGGTCTATAAGAAGGGGTTTTTATTGTATCCAAAAAAAAAAGAAAATAAGGGAAGACAAGAAGAGAGGAAAAACAGAGAAATAAGAAAAACAAGAGTGAAATTCATCAGAAAATCAAAAGAGAAAAGAGGAAAGATTTGAAAGGAAATATTATACTGATTTCTCAACAGAAAAGAGAGAGATTCCTAGCTTTCTTAGTTCCATTTTGAAGAAATCTCAAAAGAAGAAGCAAGCCCTAGTTTTCTGATCTTCTGAGCTTCAAGAGCATACTAAAGGAAGATCCACTCAAGAGAAGAGAAGAAGCAAGCCACCAAGATCTGCAAATCAGCTTTGATTCTCATCTCTTTATCTTTGTTCTATCATTGTATATTTGCTCATTGGAGGAGCTCTTGATTTGTAAAACGTTATTATTTGCTGGGTCAATCAGGGGATTGATTCAGTTGAGGTTGTTAGCCTTGTGCAAGCAGTTGCTTGTGTTGTAAGGTTGTGTGCTGGTGAGCCTTGAAAACCAGCTGGGTTCATTGTGCATCTGGGAAAACAACAAGTTCGAGTTGTAAGCTTGTAAAACAACTCTGCTGTAATCAGATTGATTATAGTGTGGACCCAAGAGGTACTTGGGAGTGGATGTAGGTGTAGGTATACCGAACCACTATAAAATTCTTGTGTTTGCAGTGATTGTTTCCTTGTCTCTAACTCTCTATCTGTGCATACTCTGTTTTAATTCATGTACATCTAAGTTTTCACTTCCGCTGGGGGATTGTTTTTAAAAAGAGTTTAATTTTTGAAAAACCCAATTCATCCCCCCTCTTGGGTTGCTAACTGGACCAACAATTGGTATCAGAGCTAGTGCTCATTTGATTTGATCTAACGATTAAGAGTCAAAGATCTACATGGCAGCTCAAGCTGGTTCATCTTTTTTCGAAGGCCAATCTACAAATAGACCACCCTTATTTAATGGCTTAAACTATGGTTATTGGAAGGCTAGAATAAAAATTTTCATTCAAGCACTTGACTATGATCTATGGAGCATTATAGTCAATGGACAACACACACCCACTGCTAGAATTAATGGCATGGAGATTCCTAAACCAGAAACGGAATGGGATGAACATGATAAAAAATTGGCACAACTTAATGTCAAGGCTATGAATGTTTTATACTGCTCATTAGATGCAAATGAATTCAATCGTATATCTATTTGCATTTCTGCTAAGGAAATCTGGGATAGACTTGAGGTTACCCATGAGGGAACAAATCAAGTCAAGGAATCCAAGATTAACATGCAAGTTCATAAGTATGAATTGTTTAAAATGGATGCATGTGAATCTATTTCTGATATGTTTACAATATTTACTGATATAGTTAATGGTTTAAAAAGTCTTAGTAAATCTTATGATAATTCTGATCTTGTGAGGAAGGTTTTGCATTCCTTGCCTAGGACTTGGGAAGCTAAAGTGACTGCAATACAAGAGGCAAAGGATCTAAGTACCCTACCCTTGGAAGAATTATTGGGATCCTTGATGACTCATGAGCTTCAAGTTAAGCAACATGTTGATGATGATGAGTCAAAGAAGAAGAGGACTATGGCTCTTAAGATTTCTGAATATATGGAAGAGCCTCATGAATCTGAAGATGAAAGTGATGATGAGGACATGTCACTCATCACAAGGAAGTTTAAAAGATTCATGAAGAAGAAGAAGTTTGAAAAGAAAAAGCCCTTTGCTAGAAAAGATGAGGACAAGGGCAAAGAAAAAGAAGTCATCTGTTTTGAATGCAAGAAGCCGGGTCACTTTAAATCTGAATGCCCACAACTAAAGAAAGGCACCCAGAGATTCAAAAAGAAGGCAATGATGGCCATATGGAGTGATTCGGAAAGCTCAAGTTCTGAAGAGGAAGAGAAGAGTGAAATGGCCAATCTATGCTTCATGGCGGACAATGATGAGGTAAGTCCGAGTTTTCTTGATGACTTTACTTTCGATGAGTTGCATAGTGCTTTTTATGAATTGATGGATGATTTTGCAAAATTAAGTTCAAAGAACAAAGATCTGAAAAATCAAATGCAAAATCTATCTTTAGAAAATGAAAAGTATGTTGTAGAAAAAGAACTTTTGATGAAAGAAAATGAAAGCTTGAAAAATGAAGTTGATAGACTTAAACCTATAGTTGATAAATTTACTTTGAGCTCTATCAAACTTAATATAATTTTGGACAATCAAAAAGCTGTTTTTGATAAAGCTGGATTAGGATATAATCCACTTAAAAAGCAAAAATCCTTGAAAAATATTTTTGTACATGCTGAAAAATCATCAAATATTACTTGTTTTAAATGTGGAAACAAAGGACATAAATCTTATATGTGTAAAACTCCACATGATAAAAGAAAGATGATTTGGATTTCCAAAGGAACAATATTTATTGCGTCTAACCATGAAGGACCCAAGAAGGCTTGGGTACCTAAAGTTAAGATATAAATATTTTGCAGGAGTGTCTTGCAGCCATCAGACTGAAAAGAAAGTGGTACCTTGATAGTGGTTGCTCAAGACACATGACGGGTGATAAAGATTAATTCATCACCCTTGAATCGAAAAGAGGTGGAGTAGTTACTTTTGGTGATAATGGTCAAGGCCATATCATGGGTATTGGTAAGAATCAAATTACTCCATCTACTCATATTGATAATGTTTTATATGTTGATGGACTTAAGCATAATTTGATAAGTATTAGCCAATTGTGTGATAAAGGTTTCAAAGTTTCCTTTGAAGCTTCTATTTGCACTGTTACTAATCCCATTGATAACAGCATTATTCTTGTTGGTAAACGTTATGGCAATGTGTACTTAATTGATTTGAGTAATTTATCTCCAAGTAATCATTGCTTAGTTGCTAATAATACTAAGATGAATGAGATTGGTTGGTTATGACACCGTAGATTAGGTCATATAAGCACACACCTAATTTCTAAACTATTAAAAATGGATCTAGTTAAAGGTATTCCTAGCTTAAATTTTAAAAATAATCGAATATGTGATGCATGTCAATTTGGAAAACAAACAAGAACTTCTTTCAAATCTAAGAATGTTGTTTCAACTACTAGGCCACTAGAGCTACTACACATGGACCTTTTTGGACCTACTAGAACCACAAGTCTAGCAGGAAAGAAATATGGTCTTGTGATAGTAGATGATTACTCTAGATTCACTTGGGTAATGTTTTTGGCTCACAAAGATGAGACCTTCTTAATATTCCTGAAATTCGTTAAGAAAGTCACAAATGAGAAAAACACTACCATAGTGTCTATTAGAAGTGATCATGTAACTGAATTTAAAAATTACTTATTTGAAAAATTTTGTTTTGAAAAAGGCATACATCATAATTTTTCAGCACCTATGACACCACAACAAAATGGAGTTGTAGAAAGAAAGAATAGGACTTTAGAAGACATGGCCCGTACCATGCTATATGAAAGCCAACTTCTAAAATATTTTTGGGCGGAAGCTATAAACACAGCATGTTACATCCTAAATAGAGCCATGATTAGACCTATCCTTAAGAAGACTCCCTATGAACTATGGCATAATAGGAAACCCAATTTAGGTTATTTTCATGCATTTGGTTGTAAATGCTTTATTCATAACAATGGTAAGGACAATCTTGGGAAGTTTGATGCAAAGTCTGATGAAGGTATTTTCCTAGGATATTCTACATCTAGCAAGGCATATAGAGTATTTAATAAGAGAAGCTTAGTTGTAGAATAATCCATTCATATAGTGTTTGATGAGTCTTTAGCATCAAGTTCGGGTAAAATTGATGATGAGGAAGATACATTTTTGATTGAAAGAGGTATTGAAAAATTAAATGTATCTTCAGATCAAGAACCTGAAGCTAAGGATGATGACTCACCTAAGGATGATGGTATTGATACTGCTCATAATGATAAAGATCTACCTAAAGATTGGAGATATGCTTATGGTCATCCTAAGGACCTAATCATAGGTGATCCATCTCAAGGTGTAAGGACTAGATCATCAATGAGAAATATCAATAATCATCTTGCATTTGTATCTCATATAGAACCCAAAACTATAGAGGAAGCTAAAAAGATAGTTATTGGATGTTAGCAATGCAGGAAGAGTTAAACCAATTCACTAGGAACCAAGTTTGGACCCTAGTAGACAGACCTAGAGACCACCCTATAATAGGATCTAAATGGGTTTTTAGAAATAAATTGGATGAAAATGGCTTGGTGATTAGAAATAAGGCTAGATTAGTTGCAAAGGGATATAATCAGGAAGAAGGTATAGATTTTGATGAAACCTTTGCACCTGTTGCTAGATTAGAAGCCATTAGGTTATTACTTGCTTTTGTATGCTGCATCAATATCAATTTATTTCAAATGGATGTTAAAAGTGCATTTTTACATGGTTTTATAAATGAGAAAGTTTATGTTGAACAACCTCCTGGTTTTGAAGATCATGAATTTCCAAACCACGTCTTCAAATTACACAAAGCACTTTATGGTTTAAAGCAAGCACCTAGAGCATGGTATGATAGATTGAGTAAATTTTTGATTGAAAACGATTTTTCTAGAGGAAATGTTGATAAGACTTTGTTTTTAAAAAGAAAAGAAAAGTATTTATTAATTTTTTAAATTTATGTTGATGACATTGTATTTGGTGCTACTAACAATCTCCTTTGTCAAGAATTTGCTAAGTTAATGCAGGGAGAATTCGAGATGAGCATGATGGGAGAACTCAACTTCGTCCTTGGACTTCAAGTCAAACAAGAGAAAGCGGGGATTTTCATCAACCAAACAAAGTACACAAAGAAAATACTCAAGAAGTTTGGTATGGAATCTGTTAAACCTCTTGGTACGCCAATGGGTCCCTCATGCAAGCTAGACAAGGATGAAGAAGGTAAGAAAGTAGATCAGAAGCATTACCGAGATATGATCGGATTACTTCTTTACTTAACTGCAAGTAGGCCAGATATTATATTTTCTGTTTGCCTATGTGCAAGATATCAATTTAATCCTAAAGAATCATATTTATTTGCTGTTAAAAGAATCTTTAGATACTTAAATGGAACTAAAAATGTAGGGTTATGGTATTCTAGAGACTCAACTTTGAAGTTGATTGCTTATTCTGATTCTGATTATGCTGGTTGTAAATTACATAGGAAGAGTACAAGTGGTGCATGCCAACTTTTAGGAAGTAACTTAATCTCTTGGTTTAGCAAGAAGCAAAATTTGGTTGCATTATCCACTGCTGAGGCAGAGTATGTTGCAGTTGGAAGTTGCTGTGCTCAAATCCTTTGGATTAAGCGACAACTTGAAGATTATGGTATCATACTTGATAAAATTCCTATTAGATGTGATAACACTAGTGCAATCAATCTAACGAAGAATCCAATCCAACACTCTAGAACTAAACACATAGAAATTAGACATCACTTTATCAGAGAACATGTTTACAACAATGATGTTTGTCTTGAATATGTGAATACTAATGATCAATTAGCTGATATTTTTACCAAATCATTAAGTGAAAAAAATTTTTATTATCTTAGAGGAGAATTAGGAGTTTATGATCATTTAGAATGACTTTCTGAAACTCTTAAGGACAACAACTATCTAGACTTCATCAATTTCTTGAAAATCCTCTATGTTCAATAAGGAAATTTATCTAGAAATTTGATTCTTTGTTTCCCCAATTGTTAAGGGACACTTGTCTAGAGTTTGATGATCAATTTGATCAGTTTCAGATCCTTGAAATTCGAATTTTTTACTGAAACTATTGTGGAGTCGATACCTTCAGTCTGTGGAGTCGACGCCTTCCTATTTGGTGTTCTGTCTGGGCAATTAGAGCCAACACCTGCTTCTGCAGAGCCGACTCTAATTTGGGCGCTGATAGATTTTTTGGTTCGGAGCCGACACCTCGCTTTGCGGGAGTCGACTCTAAGTGAACTTAGGTCAAAATATAAGGCGGAGTCGACACCTATACGAACTCTATCATCTCCAAATCTTCTCTAGAGTCGTTCCAAACTGATTCCAACACCTCTAAACCCTTCAAAATCTCTTGATTACTCATTCCATTCAAACCCTATGGCTCCTAAGAGGCGTGCTAATATTGGTGGACCGGCGGTTCCCACGAGGAGACGCACGATTCGGAGGCAAGCTTCGTCTTCCTCGTCTGCCACCCGAGAGGCTTCTCCACCTTCTCCATCTTCTCCACATGTCGACCAATTAGCGGGTAAGGCTATCACAACCGGAAGGAAAGTTGATTTTGATTTCTTTGCTTCTGAGGATTTTGCTATTGGCCGTCAATTAAAGGAAATGGGATGGGAAAAGACTTGTTCATTGGATATTCCTACTTATCCTACCCTCGTAAGAGAGTTCTACAATGATTTGAGTAGAGGAGAGGGAGGTTTAGTAAGTTATGTTAGAGGAACAAGAGTTGTAATCACTGCTGAGATCCTTGAAAACTTGTTAGAGATGCCCACTGTTGGGCTAAATGAGTGTCAGCATGATGATCAAGGTGGTGCCCTATCTAGGATGCTGGGGAGAGAGGTATCTGAGTTTGAGAAGATTATGGCAAATCAACTGAACTTGGAACTCAGGCTACTTCATAACATCTGCGGGAGGATCTTATTTCCCAAGATAGGCCAATTTGAGTATGTCTCAGAGCAAGACATCTTGCTGATGGATTGCATCATCACTGGGTGGCCAGTAAATTTAGCTGGGATGATGATAGGCTATATGGCAGAGGCAGCTACCAAGAAAAGATCCACATTGCCATATGGTATGATTCTGACTTTGGTATTTAGAAGCCAAGGTGTGTTGATCTTGGATAATGAGCCACTGAGGAAACTAAGGCATACAGACTACTATAGTGTCTCTACCATTCACCGTATGGGCTTTATAAAGGTAAATGGTATTTGGATAAAGAGAGGACAGGAGGCCAGAGTTGAGGAGGCTAGAGCAGAGGACATCCCTGACCCATCTGTTGTGGGACTATCTACAGCTGGACCTTCTGAGGCTGGACCAAGAACATACTCTTCACCTCCACCTCAGACAGTATTTGTATCTGGGAGATTTTTAGATGTGCAGATTGGTCAGCTCAGAGCATTATTAGCTGAGTATGACAGTCAGAGGAGAGATGAGATTAGTCAGATGAGAGATGACATCAGACAGTTTAAGGAGGAGATCAATTTCAGACTTGACTTAATTTCATTTTTCATTAGCCGCTCTGTAGAGTCCCTTAGTACTGAGTTTCATAAGATTTTTGAAAGGTTGGAAGGGATCACAGATGGATCTAGAGCTTATCTAGATGCTACTGGACAATTAAAGAAAGATATAGACCTTGTTGTTACTCAAATTGAGGGTTGTCTTGAAGGCTTTAAGAAATCACAGAAAGATGAGATTATGGAACTGATAGGTCATCTGAAGAAAATTATCTACAAACATGTTTGATTGACCTTCTATTTCCTATAGTGATACCCTATCTAAGCCTATCCTACCCTAACCTATTAGAAACCTAAGATTAGCTTTTCATATTCTAGTTTGTATCTTAGGATTTCTAGTTTACTATACTTTGTTAGCATGTAACTAGAAATTTCTAATTGATATGGCACTTTATTGTGAATGTATTTTAATAGACACATGTAATGCATCTTGAATTGAAATACAATTATCTTAGCAATTACAATAAATGAAGTTTACTATCTCTATGATTGAATGAACCAACTGTTGGGAATTATATCCTAAAGCCAATTATTTGATGATTGTGCTGATGTAAATTGTATATAAATTGATATATTAATAAAAGTTATTTGGCAGTTTATTCATTACAAGAACATCTTCTTAATACTCCTGAAAGTAATGAAGCCCTTAGGATCTTCCTCACGATAAAGGAGGATTTATCTTAGAAGGTCCTTAAAAGAGTTCGCGACCAAATGATATACTATGACAGGGCTATAGTACTATCAATTATAGGATATTGTATATCATATTTGTTGGTTATCCTCTTAACCAAGGAGTGTAGAGACACTGGTATGACATACAGGTGAAAGTGTAGGAGTACATTTCACCGAACATGACTCATTTCTGGATACTCTGCTGTCAAGAGTTAATCCAAGAAGATATAGGTATAAGTATCCTTCAGACCTGAAGATCACAACCAGTGGCTTACAAGCAACTCATTGTACTTAGGTGCCGGACCACCTGGATTTCTAATCCAGCTACGAAAGGTTACTAGGTGTAGTCAAGTACTTATGGTAGTCAGTTATGGATCAAGATGGAATTTGACCTATCCCATTAAAAGGAGAAATGCTTGTGTTTCAATTTAGCAAGACCTTGGCCAAGGCACTTCATGTGAAAGTCACATGATCACTAAAGTTGAAACCACTTTATGGATTTGCTATTTAGAGTTAACAGGCTCTCAAGCCATCCTTAGCATTTGTGGTCAAGAGGATGAATTATACGGTAACTGTTTCTTAGGGTTCTTGGAGTTTGCTCGGCAACTCTTCGACCTATCCGGACGTTAGGTTCCATTGCTAGATGGGCACATTGATTAGTATAGAAAGTTGTTTCTATGCTACCGGCTTAGGTTCGAACCTAGAGAGTCACACGCATAGAAGTTTCCTAGGATGATCTATTTGCTGATCAATGATTGAGAATCGTATATGATTTAATTAATCAATTTGATTGATTGAATTATCTCAATTGGGTTAAGTACAATTGAATAAGATTCAATTTTTTTAAAGTCTATTAGAAGGACAAGTCAATTTCAAATATTGATTTGAAATTAGACTTGATTTGAATTTAAATAGATTCAGGACTAGCCAAATTTGATTTGGCCTTGGATCATGATCTATGTGGGTTAAGTCAAATAAATTCAGATCAGAACCCAAACCTCTCAAATATGGATCTCATATGATGAGATGGCTAAAATCTCATCTTATGAGATAGAATTTAATGCATGACATTTATTTACCGAACGTCGGATTTATCCCTCGTCTCTTTGGTTTTCTCCGAACGATGGAACTAAACCAAACGCCGCGACTCCTTGGTTTTCTCCAAACATCGGAATTAAACCAAGCGCCGCGCCTTCGGCGTCTCTTCGCTTTTGCCAAACGACGGATTCTTAAATGTCAGAATTAAATGTCAAGGCTAAATCTAGATTATAAATAGAGGGCATTCCCTCACCAGAGAACACAGAACAAAAAATAGAACAACAATACACGATTTGTCATGGATTGTAATTCTAAATTGTCGTGGATTGTAATTCTAAAATGTTAGAATAGAAAATCCTAGTGATTCTGGTGTTAGCGGAAGCCTGGTGGATCTTGGAGGAAGATTCAAGTGAGAGGATTCAAGATCAGCAAAGCTATTTTTCTGCGAGCTAGCACTCTCGGAAATCTGATCATTCGGGGCTTCGCGTGGATGATACTAGAGGCCGGACGATTGAACGGCTGCAGAGCAATAAGGATTTACCTACTGTTCTTAAGGTAAGTGATTTAATCCCTAGATCTTAAGGCAGGCTTCAAGATAATAGTGTAACTAGTCATCTTGAAGATCAAGATATGATCTTGATGTTTTTATATGCATATTTTAGATCAAACGACCCTGAATATATAGGCAAAGATATGATCTTGATGCATATTAGGTAGATTAATATGTAATCTTTTAATTTCCGTAATGATAATAGTTATCAATTTTTAAAAATATGCATGCCTCGGAGACTATTTCTCCCCACACCAACAATCTCGCTCTGATAACCTACATTATTATTTTTAAACTCACATTATTGCTGATAACAAAAAAGGGGAAGAGAAATTTGTATATGCATAAAGGAGAGAGAGAGAAAATAGGGAGAGAGAATGAAAGAATATAAGATTTCAATATGTTTTAATCAATTGGCATATCTAAAAAGGGGGAGAGAAATTTTGAGATGAAGAGAAATTTATAAATTCTAATCAATTGGTATCAAATCGATTTCAGTTTATTTACATGTACCTTGCATAGGGGGAGTTATTTAATGCAGGGGGAGCTTAATGATTTTTTGTGTAAAGTTAAATCATCTTGATTGCTGTTTATAATAGAACTCAAGTATGTTTCTAAAGTTCATTTTGAAACTTGGCATCGAATTCTCTGTTAGGAAGTTTTAAAGCTTTAACAATGTCTATAACGCTTATTTCAAATGAATTTTCAATGCATATACTCAAAGTTTTTGTCATCATCAAAAAGGGGGAGATTGTTGACCCAATTATTGATTTTGATGATTAACAAAACTATTAGAGTATAACATTTGAAGTTACTAATGATTTTGGTTAAGTTTTTCAGTTTATGATTTGATTTATTAATCAAAATTACAAGACAAATCAAGTTCTAGTTCAAATCTAATGTCAAAGTAAAATTGCAGGCATTAGAGTCGACACATGAAATCGCAGAGTCGACTTCGAAAATCGGCACAGACTTTAGAGTCGACACCTGGACTGTTAGAGTCGACTCCAACAGAAAGACAGAACGATGATTTTTCTGGTCACGACTTAGAGTCGACACCTGGACTATTAGAGTCGACTCCAAAGGATTTTTGTGTCGACCCTAGAAAAGTCAGAGACGACTCCAGATCGAGTGAATTGGGGATTTTTGATTTAGAGCCGACTCCAGAAAAGTTAGAGTCGACTCCAGATTGTCAGAAACGACTTCAAAACTGTCAAAACGTCTCTAAACTTTATTTTTATCCTTTTTAATCCCAATGGCTATTACCCTATTTGGTTCTAATCCTTCTTACACTTGTTTCTAACGGATAGTTTTCAGCTATTTATCGATTAAGAAGGGTCTATAAGAAGGGGTTTTTGTTGTATCCAAAAAGAAAAAGAAAAAGAAAAAAGGGAAGACAAGAAGAGAGGAAAAATAGAAAAATAATAAAAACAAGAGTGAAATTCATCAGAAAATCAAAAGAGAAAAGAGGGAAGATTCGAAAGGAAATATTATACTGATTTCTCAAAAGAAAAGATAGAGATTTCTAGCTTTCTTAGTTCCATTTTGAAGAAATCTCAAAAGAAGAAGCAAGCCCTAGTTTTCTGATCTTCTGAGCTTCAAGGGCATACTAAAGGAAGATCCACTCAAGAGAAGAGAAGAAGCAAGCCACCAAGATCTGCAAATCAGGCTTTGATTCCTATCTCTTTATCTTTGTTCTATCATTGTATATTTGCTCATTGGAGGAGCTCTTGATTTGTAAAACATTATTATTTGCTGGGTCAATCAGGGGATTGATTCAGTTGAGGTTGTTAGCCTTGTGCAAGCAGTTGCTTGTGTTGTAAGGTTGTGTGCTGGTGAGCCTTGAAAACCAGTTGGGTTTGTTGTGCATCCGAAAAAACAACAAGTTCGAGTTGTGAGCTTGTAAAACAACTCTGCTGTAATCAGATTGATTATAGTGTGGACCCAAGAGGTACTTGGGAGTGGATGTAGGTGTAGGTACACCGAACCACTATAAAATTCTTGTGTTTGCAGTGATTGTTTCCTTATCTCTAACTCTCTATCTGTGCATACTCTGTTTTAATTCGTGTACATCTAAGTTTTCACTTCCGCTGGGGGATTGTTTTTAAAAAGAGTTTAATTTTTGAAAAACCCAATTCATCCCCCCTCTTGGGTTGCTATCTGGACCAACAATATTGGAAAGAGAAGACCCTCCGAAGCATTTTATCAGTCGCTGGTCAATTTGTGGAGGCTGATGCTTTCACGATGGAGAGGCGTTGGGGAAGCTTCGCTCGAGCCAGTGTCAGGGTCGATTTAAGCAAGCCTCTCCGGCCAGGAGCGAGATTCCGAGCTCACGGATCCCCTTTCTGGCAGCAATTTTCGTATGAGCACATCAATGGCATTTGCTCAAGCTACAGATCTCTCCACATGTATGGTCCGTGTTCGTCTTCTTTGGAGCCGGGATCCTCTGCAGCGACTCCTCTGTTTGGCCCTTGGATGGATGTGCTCCGTCATCAGAAACCTTCGCCTGTTTTGCTGAAAGATGGGGACTTATCGGGAAAGGTTGTGGCTGAGGAGTCGATGAGCAAGGGAAATACTATTTCTTTGGGTGATCAGGAGGGCTGGAGGAAGCCAGGAAAGGTTTCACAGTGAAGATCTGTGTCGTCGTCTTCCATTCCAAATGTGGTGAGCATCCACTCTGTGAATTTGGAGGAGATGGGACCATGCCGGGACACTCAGCCCGTGTCGGTCACTGTTCATCCTGAAAATGAGAACTCTTCTGCTCTCGTGGCTGATTCTGGGGATTCCTTGATTGCAGCAACTCTCCCCAGCTCTAAGAAGGCCTCCAAGGGAAGGAGGAGGAATAATTCCCCAGTTATTCAGACTGATAAGAAGCAAACTTCTGATTCAATTTTCCAATTCAAGGCCAAGATTGCTGATGATCAGGCTGAGATTCCCACTGTGTCTCTGGTTGCCGATCCTTCATCTCAGATTGGATCTCAACTGCTGGTTGATGGAAAAGTGGCTGTTAATCCTTTTACTCTTATTGGATCGGATCGCTGGGCCAGATGTTCTAAGGTCCGGGAGGATGCCAATCCAGCCTCCTTGAAGCGGGCCAAGGCTGTGGAATGCATTGGGCCTAGAATGTCCTCTAAGGTTTCGAAGGGCAAGGGTAGGGTGCCTTCCTTGGGAAAAGGCCCATCTGTGAAAGTTCATTCTGCTCTGGTATCTGGCCCCCCCAAGGGTAAAGATGATCATGAGATGGTCATCACAGCTCTGAAAGATGCCTTAGCTGCTTCCCCTTTTGTCTCTCAGGGTGTCGGATCTTATCCTATGGATCAGAGTGGTGCTGCTCCTATGGAGGCAGCTCAGCAGCCGACTCTCCATGATCAGATAGTGTGTGAGTTGCCTAATCAGGGCCTCCAGGTGCAGTGTCCTGATTCGGGAGACAATTCAGACATGGTTATGACTGGGGCTCATGGTGGGGCCTAAGGTTCCTGGTTTCTTTTTATGAAGATCCTCATTTGGAATATTCGAGGAGCACTGAAACCATCTTTTCGGTCCTCCTTTGGTAGGCTTTTGCAGATTCATCATTTTGATATATGTGTTTTATTGGAAACTCGTTTGTCTGGACTTAGTCTTCAGCGCTTCCAGCGGCATATCTCCCGTAACTGGTCTTCCTATGCTGTGGAAGCTAATGGTCTCTCTGGGGGTATTATGGCTCTTTGGAGGAACCCTGCTATCCGAGTCGATGCTTTTCACCATAGTCATCAGCAGGTGGCCCTGGTTATTTCAGAGGGAATCTCTCCACCCCGATTGCTTTTGGGCGTCTATGCTAGCACTGATTTTCGTCAGCGATGCGGTCTCTGATCGGAGATTCTTACTTTGTTAGGCTAGGGCCTCCCCACTTTCATTGCTGGTGATTTTAATTGTATTGTGGATGCTTCTGAGAAGCGTAGGGGGCATCGTTTTGTGGATTCTCCGAACTCCACTGAGTTTCGCTCCTTTATATCCTCAGCGGGGCTTTTTGATCTGGGCTATTCGGGGCTGCAGTTTACTTAGTGCAATAATCGTAGTGGGTCTGCTCGGGTGTGGGAGCAGTTGGATCGGGCTTTGGCCTCCTCATCCTGGTTGCAGTTCTTTTCCAGTGCTACTACCACTTATCTCCCTCGAATTGCCTCGGACTATTGTCCCCTCCTCATCTCTACTAAGATGTCTTCTCACAGGCGAGGGCCTTTTCGGTTTGAGCAGTTTTGGTCATGTTATTTTCAACTCGGTCCTTAATTAGTCAGGTGTGGCATATGCCAGTCAGAGGGAATTCCACTTATCGTCTTACTCGCCGCTTAGAGCTCACTAAACGTAGGCTCTTAGGATGGCATAGAAGAGAGGTGGGGGATCTATTGCACCAAGTCTAGGCTGTGGAAGCTGATATTTCTACCCTTCAAGTGAAGGAGGATGTGGAGGGTCATCTATCTGACACTGATCTTCAGTCTCTCAGGAGTAGTTTGGCTTTGCATCATTCATTGCTCAGGCAGCAGGAGATTTATTGGCGTCAGCGGTCCCGAGTTCCGTGGATTCAGCAAGGTGATCGGAATACCAGGTTCTTTCACCAGGCCATTGTGGCTAGGCGTGCTGCTAATAGGATCAGGCGGTTTAGTGATGTTGATGGTAATATCCTTGAGGATGAAGGGGCTATACGCGAGCAAATTTTTCATTTCTTTCGGTCTCGCTGGTCGGAGGTGTCTGCCTCTGATTCCCCTATTACTACTGTCAGCTCCCCCCCTCTCTGGGGCCACCGACAGCATCCCTGCACACTTGTGGTAATCGGATAGAGTTTTACTAGTCTTTATGTAGCGCTCCATAAAGAGCTAGAGAACCCCAACTAATTATCATAAGTGGCAGACACACAAAAACACATCCTGTTAAAAACTTTTCATTTTCATCTCAATTATATACACAAATCATCCAATCAACATTAAGCATCAACCTGCTCAGATAATATTTTTCATGACATTCCTCAGGCAGTTTACAAGATCACATTCACATTCGACATTAAAATCCTAAGTGCACACATCATGCTCATAATTTTCTCCAAAACATAAGTCTCGTATTTATCCAAAAAGGTCTAAAACATCATTACATCCCACTGTACACATACACATATACAAAATACAATTATCAAACCACACTCTCTCAATATACAAGGTTAGCATTTATACACTCTTGCATCCAAGCAAGCTTCACCAGCTAAGGGTCCTGTCCTGTTTATCTTGTGATCCTGACAGAAATACTCACTGATCTGAAAGAACATTTAAATCATAGAGGGATGAGACCTAAGTCCCAGTGACTGGATAACCATCTAACTATGGAGAAATAGAGAACCATAACCTCTTAATTTCAATCGTATGCTGAAACTATTTAACTTGTACAACTCAAAGTACATTTTAACATGATATCAGATAAAATAAAATGTAGCTTATTCTTTAAATAACATATCAGTACTGGAATACTCTATAATAACTCTTCACTGAAAGATAACTCATTAAAATAAAACTTCATGCATTGCAATATGAAGATATGCATTCTTTATCTACAACCCAGACTCCCATCAGGATCTGCTTGCCCACTAGCATCTCAAGTAAGCTCTCCCTCTCGGGATAACTATTGGGCCCATTGGTCCTTTTTATATCACAACATATGCTTTTAGATCTCATGATGCTGGGTGTGTGTGTAATGCCTCTGAGGTACCACCCTACAGTCGCCCTTCTGTAGGTGTACTCTCATCGGGTGCGTGACTAGCAACAGGATCCCTGCACAAATAGCACCCCTTACCCGTGCGGTTCACCTGGCAAAGTGCTTTGTTCCATAACCCTGGAACCTCGGGTTTTCTCTCTGCCCCCACGGGCTATATATAGTAATCAGCTCCACTGAGCTATGATTCATGCCCCCACGGGCTGCTCACAACCAGCCCCACTGGCCTGGTTAGGCATGCACTCACCCCTGATTCTGGGGTTCATCGTACGATCTGTTCGCAAGGAGGTGCCGGCTCGATAGTAGTGTGCAATGCTCATGCTACAGTATAGTCTAAAGGGTGATCAGCCCCCTAGCTGCCTGATGCTCAGTATGACTCATACATCATTTGTAAAGCTTTATCATGCAAATATGCCATGTATACATTAAAAATTTCCTCATCGAAACTCATGCTTATGTGTTTATGCTCAAAACTCATTTATCAGATTATCATATACTAGGTTCTCATTTCTCATATTTAAAACATACATAATACTCTGCTAAACATAACATACCATAACTAGGTATTAATCTCATTATACTAGCTCAAATTAACCTCTCATTGCTAGATGAGAAATCCACTCACCTTAATAGGTTACTCCTCGACTGGTACAACTGGTACTCAACTCTGGTATTTTGGCTCCCTGGAATAACCCTCTTGACCTACGTCAACATACAGATACAATAGCTATTAGGATTACCTCCACACGAGGTTTTCCCATGAACCATGCATGCATACATGATCTATCCTCTAATATCTCATTATTTTCTTCCACCCTATCTCTACTCAAGATTACTTCTACTATTACCTCAAAATATACTAAATCTAGAAAATCTAAAGTCATACAAGATCTAGGGAAGCTATAGCTTACCTGGAGTCGAGCACAAACCCCAAGCTTCCCTTTCCCTTTCTCTTTCTTCCTCCTTTTTCTTCTTCTTCTTCTTCCTTTTCCTCTCTTTTCTCCTCTTCTTTCTTTCTTTCTTTTCTCTGGCTGAACCCACATTTCCCTTTTTCTCTAATGACTTGGGAACCAAGTCATTGGAAACTTAAGGGTTAAGGAATGCCAAATCTCCCTTTTGCCCCCAAACTCTCTTAACGCACGCTTTTTGGAAAACACGTGGCTCACTTATAACCATGATATTTTGCCCTTAGATTTTCTTTTCCAAGTTGCTCTTAACACAATTAACAATTGACATCGGAGCCTTTTCCCATTTTGCCCCTGATATAGCATTTTTTTAATCGATTTATAGCCTAGATTACCATTTTTCACTCAAATCGATACTTTTATATAACATTTCTAAGAAAAGATTTTACCATCTTGAAGAACTCGATTTTAGAAATCCAACGGTTCAAACGGCATCCAAATCGGACTTGAAATGGATTAAATATGAATTTCTCAAGATTTAACTCAGAAAAACCTGCCGTCTTGAAGTCGGCTCGAACAGATTGGGAGTCGGCTCCAGCAGAAGTAGGGGTCGACTCCAGAAAAGTAGGGTCGACTCCTGAAAAGTAGGGGTCGACTCCAGCTCTGCAGGGGTCAACTCCTAAGCGTGCCGAAAGTTTAAAACCGTGCCGGAGTCGACTCCACTCTGATTAGGTCGACTCCAACCACTAAAAATGTCATTTTAGGATAAAACTCAAACTAAACTTGATTTTTCTTGTGATTTAAACCCATTAAACTTAAGTCTCTCAATTTCTCAAATCAGACTCATTAACATTTAGAAATATACTTATTTACTCCAAAATTTCTTCTCTTTACATTTATCAAAAGGCCAACACACCCATATTTCAAGAAAACTTTCTGACTTTCATTTTAACTGAAAATGCCATAGATTACAAGGTTTTCAGGATGTTACAATTCTCCCCCTCTTAAGAAATTTCGTCCTCGAAATTTAGCTAGATATATTTTCAAATAGATGGGGGTACTTAAATCTCATCTCATCCTCTCGCTCCCATGTAGCCTCCTCTTTTTGATGATTTAACCATTGCACCTTAACTAACGGAATTCTTTTACTGCGGAGCTGCTTAATCTCCCTACTCAAGATCTTCACTGGTTCTGTTGCAAATGATAAATCCCCCTGTAACTCTATAGTCTCAGACTGAATCACATGAGAGGAATCTGGCACATACCTCCTAAGCATTGATACATGAAATACATTATGAATCTGAGATAACTCTGGAGGTAAAGCCAATCTATAAGCTAGTGTCCCAACTCTTTCCAGAATTTCATAGGGTCCAATATACCTGGGACTCAACTTGCCTTTCTTTCCAAATCTCATAATACCTCGCCAAGGAGATACCTTCAGAAAGACTCTATCTCCAACCTCAAACTTTACCTCTCTATGCTTTTTATCTGCATAGCTCTTCTGTCTATCCTGGGCTGCCTTTAATTTAGCTCTTATAATTTTAACTTGATCTGCTGTAAGCTGCACTAACTCAGGGCCTAACAGCCTTCTCTCTCCCTCCTCATCCCAACACACTGGAGTTCTACATTTTCTCCCATACAAGGCCTCATATGGTGCCATATCAATGCTAGAATGGTAGCTGTTATTGTAAGCAAACTCTATAAAGGTAGATGATCATCCCAGCTACCAGAAAATTCCATGACACAAGCTCTCAGCATATCCTCCAGTGTCTGGATGGTTCTTTCTGACTGACCATCGGTTTGGGGATGAAATGCTGTACTGAACCTCAATTTAGTCCCCAAAGCTTTCTGTAATTCTGCCCAAAATTGAGATGTGAACCTTGGATCTCTATCTGATACTATCGATACTGGCACACCATGCCTACTCACAATTTCATGCACATATAATTCTGCTAATCTATCCAAGGTAAAGACAATCTTAATCGGCAGAAAATGAGCAGACTTAGTCAATCTATCAACTATCACCCATATAGCATCATGCCCCTTCTGGTCTTTGGGAGTCCTACAACGAAATCCATAGTTATATGCTCCCACTTCCACTCTGGCACAAACAGAGGCTGAAGCTTTCCAGCTGGACACTGATGTTCAGCCTTAATCTGCTGACACACCAAACACTTAGATACATACTCAGCTATCTCCTTTTTCATACCATTCCACCAGTAATTCTGTTTGATAGTTCTATACATCTTAGTACTACCTGGATGCATTGAATAAGCTGAGCTATGTGCTTCCCTTAAAATCTGATCTTTCACTGATTCCACAGCTGGCACACAAACTCTGCCCTTGAATAATAACACTCCATCACCTCTAACAGAAAACTCTGACTGAGACCCACTCTGAATTAAATCTCTAGCTTTAAGCAAATGTAGATCTAGCAACTGAGCTTCTCTTATTTCTTCTAGCATTTGGGGTCTCACTCTGAAAGTAGCCAACAAGGCTCCTGACTCTTCTACAGCTAGCTCTGCATCTAACCTCCTTAACTCAATCATCAAGGGTAGCTGTACGGTTCTGATAGAAGCCAATGTGGCCATAGACTTTCGACTCAAGGCATCAGCCACAACATTAGCTTTCCCTGGGTGATACTCAATAGTGCAATCATAGTCTTTAATCAATTCAATCCATCTTCTCTGCCTTAAATTCAATTCCTTCTGGGTCAGAATATATTTCAAGCTCTTATGATCAGTAAATATCTGGCATCTTCTTCCATACAAGTAGTGCCTCCAAACCTTCAATGCAAATATAACAGCAGCTAACTCCAAATCATGGGTGGGGTAATTCTTTTCATGGGATCTCAACTGTCTAGATATATAAGCCACTACTTTCCCATTCTGCATTAAAACACACCCCAAACCCTTCAATGAGGCATCACTATAGATCACATAATCACTGGCACTATCAGGTAGTATTAGGATTGGGGCTGAGGTTAATCTCCTTTTCAATTCATCCATACTCTTCTGGCATTCATTTGACCAATCAAACTTGATATTCTTTCTAAGCAGCTTAGTCATAGAGAAGCCAAAATCGAGAAATTTTCTATAAATCTTCTATAATATCCTGCTAACCCCAAGAAACTCCTCACCTCAGTCTGATTGGTAGGTGATACCCAATTTACTATAGCTTCAATCTTTTGAGGATCTACCATAATACCTTTGGCTGAAACTACATGTCCCAAGAACTTTACCTCATCCAGCCAAAATTCACTTTTACTAAACTTTGCATATAATTGCTTTTCTCTTAATATCTGCAAAACTGTCCTCAGATGCTGTTCATGCTCTTCACTACTTCTAGAATAAATCAAGATGTCATCAATGAATACTATCACAAATTTATCTAGATACTCTTGAAATACTTGATTCATCAGGCCCATAAAAGCAGCTGGAGCATTTGTCAAGCCAAATGGCATTACCAAGAACTCATAATGACCATATCTGGTCCTGAAAGCAGTCTTAGATATATCCTCATTCTTTATTCTCAATTGATGATACCCAGATCTCAGATCAATCTTTGAAAACACTGCTGCCCCCTGCAGCTGATCAAACAAATCATCGATCCTTGGTAATGGATAATTGTTTCTAATGGTCACCTTGTTCAACTGTCTATAGTCTATACACAACCTCAAGGTACCATCCTTTTTCTTCACAAACAACACTGGTGCACCCCATGGTGATATACTGGGTCTAATAAACCCTTTATCCAATAATTCTTGTAACTGACTTTTCAATTCTTTCAATTCAACTGGAGCCATTCTATAAGGTGCCCTGGCTATTGGTCTGGTATCTGGGGCTAGATCTATACTGAAATCAAATCCTCTGTCAGGAGGTAACCCTGGCAACTCCTCAGGAAATACATCTGAAAAATCCCTTACCACAGGGATATTCGTCAGCTCTAAACCATTGCCCTCTAGGCTCACTGCACAAGCTAAATAGGCTTCACATCTCTTTGCTAGCATTCTATTGGCTGACAGAGCTGAAATCACTCCTGAGGGTAACCCCCTCCTATCACCAACAAAACAGACTTCTCTATCATCAGAAGTTTGCAACATCACCTCCTTCCTTAAGCAATCTACTCTGGCTCTATGCACAGATAGCCAATCCATCCCCAAAATGGCATCAAACTCTTTCAACCTCAAAGGAATCAAATCTGCTGCTAATTTCTGACTCCCCACAGAAATATCACAACCTCTATACACTTGGTCTGCTATAAAAGGCCTCCCTACGGGCATAGATACTACCAACTGACTACCCAACTGGCCCACATCTCTAACTAGATGCTTAGCAAACTCACATGAGATAAA
>UESW01004047.1:767285-808286 GCA_900491605.1 Calamus simplicifolius
ACTTGGTCTTCTGCTATAAAAGGCCTCCCTACGGGCATAGATACTACCAACTGACTACCCAACTGGCCCACATCTCTAACTAGATGCTTAGCAAACTCACATGAGATAAATGAATGCGTAGATCCAGAATCAATTAAAATATAAGCATCATGATTATCGATGGGTAGCATACCTCACCACATCAGGATCAATCTGAGCCTCCTGTCTGGTCATGGCAAACACTCTGGCTCGGCTCTCGGAATACTGGATGACCCTCCTGGCTGATTAACATTAGGCCCCACCTGACTGGCTGAAGCCACAACACTACCATCACCCCTCCTACTAGGCTGTCCCCTTGGCATTACTGGCCCCTGAGGAAGCCCACCAGCCTGCTGCCCTCTCCTAGGGCAATCTCTCTTCAGGTGACCTAGATCACCACAAATATAACATCCCTTATTGCCCCTCCTACATTCTCCCAAATGAAGTTTTCCACATACATTACATGGGGGTATATTTCTCCCTCCACTAGAAGGACGACCCTGCTCCCCCACATCACCAGACACCCTGCTGGAGGCAACCTGAGGCACACCCACATAAGGCTTTCTTTGAACTGGGCTAGATGCTGACACAGATACGGATCCTCTGCCCACATCACCAGGGGCTCTAAACCCAGAATAAAACTGTCCAGTCCTCTGGGGTTTCTTAAATGGCTGAGTCCCTCCCGGAGCAGAAGAATAACTAGGAGCACTTCTTTTCATTCTATCCTGCCTCCTACTCATATATTCTTTTTCAATCTCCTCGGCTTTGAGTGCTCCCTGCACCAACTCAGAGTAATTATTGTAGGTCTGCATACAGGTCTTGGTTTTAATAGGGAGATTCAATCCATCCTGGAATAGTCGACATCTCTCCCTTTCATCAGCCACCAAGGCCCTAGCAAACTGAGATAACTCCACAAAAGTGGCTTCATAATCTGCCACGGACATCCTCCCCTGAGTCAGACAAAGGAAATCCCTCCTCTTCTGATCCCTATAAATCTCAGAATAATATTGCTGATGAAATTCTCTTCTAAAATTTTCCCATGTCAACTCCACTCCCTGGGGCTGCCTGCCCTAAATAGATCTCACCAACTCTGGGCTCTACCCTCCAGTAAAAAGGTGGCAATACTCAGCCTCTGCTCCTTAGAGCATCCCATCACATCAAATACTCTCTCGATCCTCTGCAGCCATGCCCCGGCCTGAATAGGATCAGTAGTTCCCTGGAACTCCAGAGCCCCTAACTTTCTGGCTCTTTCCACATTCCTCACAACCTCAGTATTTTTAGATGGAAGGCTAGAACTAGCACCCACAGCTGCTACCACAGCCTGAGTAATCATGCCTACCAACTCAGACATACTAGGCCCCTGAGTCTGTACTCGAGATGGGTCTATTGGCACAGGGGTAATAGACTGTGAAGAAGACTCTGGCATCTGCTTTGGAGACGCCCCCACTCTAGCCTCCTTAGATACTGGCTCGGTGGAATCACTAGAATCCATTCTATCAATTTGACTTCTTCTAACTGACCTTCTGAATCTACTTTGACCTTTGCTTCTATCCCTGCCTGAAGATTGCTCTGTCTCTCTAGATGCCGTTGTAGTAATCGTCCTACAAGACATTATTCATTACATCAGTTTCATCATTCAATAGCTATAATCACAAAACATTCAATCATCCTAGACTCATACTCATACTTATTCCCCTAGGACCTAATAACCTAGGGCTCTGATACCAAAACTTGTCAGCTCCCCCCCTCTCTGGGGCCACCGACAGCACCCTGCACACTTGTGGTAATCGGATAGAGTTTTACTAGTCTTTATGTAGCGCTCCATAAAGAGCTAGAGAACCCCAACTAATTATCATAAGTGGCAGACACACGAAAACACATCCTGTTAAAAACTTTTCATTTTCATCTCAATTATATACACAAATCACCCAATCAACATTAAGCATCAACCTGCTCAGATAATATTTTTCATGACATTCCTCAGGCAGTTTACAACATTCGACATTAAAATCCTAAGTGCACACATCATGCTCATAATTTTCTCCAAAACATAAGTCTCGTATTCATATCCAAAAAGGTCTAAAACATCATTACATCCCACTGTACACATACACATATACAAAATACAATTATCAAACCACACTCTCTCAATATACAAGGTTAGCATTTATACACTCTTGCATCCAAGCAAGCTTCACCAGCTAAGGGTCCTGTCCTGTTTATCTTGTGATCCTGGCAGAAATACTCACTGATCTGAAAGAACATTTAAATCATAGAGGGATGAGACCTAAGTCCCAGTGACTGGATAACCATCTAACTATGGAGAAATAGAGAACCATAACCTCTTAATTTCAATCGTATGCTAAAACTATTTAACTTGTACAACTCAAAGTACATTTTTAACATGATATCAGATAAAATAAAATGTTGCTTATTCTTTAAATAACATATCAGTACTGGAATACTCTATAATAACTCTTCACTGAAAGATAACTCATTAAAATAAAACTTCATGCATTGCAATATGAAGATATGCATTCTTTATCTACAACCCAGACTCCCATCAGGATCTGCTTGCCCACTAGCATCTCAAGTAAGCTCTCCCTCTCGGGATAACTATTGGGCCCATTGGCCCTTTTTATATCACAACATATGCTTTTAGATCTCATGATGCTGGGTTGTGTGTGTAATGCCTCTGAGGTACCACCCTACAGTCACCCTTCTGTAGGTGTACTCTCATCGGGTGCGTGACTAGCAACAGGATCCCTGCACAAATAGCACCCCTTACCCGTGCGGTTCACCTGGCAAAGTGCTTTGTTCCTTAACCTTGGAACCTCGGATTTTCTCTCTGCCCCCACGGGCTATATATAGTAATCAGCTTCACTGAGCTATGATTCATGCCCCCATGGGCTGCTCACAACCAGCCCCACTGGCCTGGTTAGGCATGCACTCACCCCTGATTCTGGGGTTCATCGTACGATCTGTTCGCAAGGAGGTGCCGGCTCGATAGTAGTGTGCAATGCTCATGCTACAGTACAGTCTAAAGGGTGATCAGCCCCCTAGCTGCCTGATGCTCAGTATGACTCATACATCATTTGTAAAGCTTTATCATGCAAATATGCCATGTATACATTAAAAATTTCCTCATCAAAACTCATGCTTATGTGTTTATGCTCAAAACTCATTTATCAGATTATCATATACTAGGTTCTCATTTCTCATATTTAAAACATACATAATACTCTGCTAAACATAACATACCATAACTAGGTATTAATCTCATTATACTAGCTCAAATTAACCTCTCATTGCTAGATGAGAAATCCACTCACCTTAGTAGGTTACTCCTCGACTGGTACCATTGGTACTCAACTCTGGTATTTCGGCTCCCTGGAATAACCCTCTTAACCTACGTCAACATACAGATACAATAGCTATTAGGATTACCTCCACACGAGGTTTTCCCATGAACCATGCATGCATACATGATCTATCCTCTAATATCTCATTATTTTCTTCCACCCTATCTCTACTCAAGATTACTTCTACTATTACCTCAAAATACACTAAATCTAGAAAATCTAAAGTCATACAAGATCTAGGGAAGCTATAGCTTACCTGGAGTCGAGCACAAACCCCCAAGCTTCCCTTTCCCTTTCTCTTTCTTCCTCCTTTTTCTTCTTCTTCTTCTTCCTTTTCCTCTCTTTTCTCCTCTTCTTTCTTTCTTTCTTTTCTCTGGCTGAACCCACATTTCCCTTTTTCTCTAATGACTTGGGGACCAAGTCATTGGAAACTTAAGGGTTAAGGAATGCCAAATCTCCCTTTTGCCCCCAAACTCTCTTAACGCATGCTTTTTGAAAAACATATGTCTCACTTATAACCATGATATTTTGCCCTTAGATTTTCTTTCCCAAGTTGCCCTTAACACAATTAACAATTGACATCGGAGCCTTTTCCCATTTTGCCCCTGATATAGCATTTTTTTAATCAATTTATAGCCCAGATTACCATTTTTCACTCAAATCGATACTTTTATGTAACATTTCTAAGAAAATTTTACCAGCTTGAAGAACTCGATTTTAGAAATCCAACGGTTCAAACGGCATCCAAATCGGACTTGAAATGGATTAAATATGAATTTCTCAAGATTTAACTCAGAAAAACCTGCCGTCTTGAAGTCGGCTCGAACAGATTGGGAGTCGGCTCCAGCAGAAGTAGGGGCGACTCCAGAAAAGTAGGGGTCGACTCCTGAAAAGTAGGGGTCGACTCCAGCTCTACAGGGGTCGACTCCTAAGCGTGCCGAAAGTTTAAAACCGTGCCGGAGTCGACTCCACTCTGATTAGAGTCGACTCCAACCACTAAAAACGTCATTTTAGGATAAAACTCAAACTAAACTTGATTTTTCTTGTGATTTAAACCCATTAAACTTAAGTCTCTCAATTTCTCAAATCAGACTCATTAACATTTAGAAATATACTTATTTACTCCAAAATTTCTTCTCTTTACATTTATCAAAGGCCAACACACCCATATTTCAAGAAAACTTTCTAACTTTCATTTTAACTGAAAATGCCATAGATTACAAGGTTTTCAGGATGTTACAACTACTGCTACTCGGGCTGCTAGGGTTTCCGAGATTGATAATGGTCTTTTGATTCGGGAGGTCCTGGCGGAGGAGATTTGTTATGCTGTTTGGGCTTTGAGTCCCAACAAAGCTCCTGGTCCAGATGGCTTTCCGCTTTTCTTTTTCCGCTACTACTAGGATATTGTTGGGCAAGATGTTATCTTAGCTATTCAGCATGCTTTCTCTTCCAGAACTATTCCTGCTGATTGGCAGAGGACTTTTCTTTCCCTTGTTCCCAAGAGAGTTAATGCTCTGCTTCCCCAGCACTTTAGGCCGATCAGCTTGTGTACCACCCTATATAAAGTTTGCGCTGTATCCTGGTGACTCGGTTGCAGGGGGTGATTCCCCATCTTATCTCTCCAGAGCAGGGAGCTTTCATTCGTGGGTGCAGTATCACTGATAATGCTCTTATTGTCCAGAAGTTTATGCATGACCTCCAGCGGGCCACATGTCGACAGTCTCTTATGGCTGTCCAGTTAGACATGGAGAGAGCTTATGATAGAATAAGTTGGACATTTCTTCGGTAGACGCTTCGGGTGTTTGGGTTTGCTGACCTATTCATTGAGTGGGTTATGGCTTGTGTTCAAGGGCCCACCTTTTCTATAATTATTAATGGCAATCCGACTGAGTTTTTTCCCTCTGCTGTTGGCCTCCGTCAGGGATGCCCTCTCTCTCCGTTCCTTTTTGTTCTGTATGCTGATGACCTGTCGCGTGCTCTTCATCAGGCGGTTGGGTCGTCTCTTTTGAAGCCTTACATGCCTAGGCCCCACGGACCTCCTCTCACCCATCTCCTCTTTGCTGACGACTGCATTCTGCTTAGCCCAGCTTCTGTTCAGAATGCTGTCACTTGTTCTGCTATCATTCAGTCTTATTACCGAAATTCGGGGCAAAGGGTTAACTTGAAAAAATCTATTCTATGCTTCAGCCCATCAACCCCTCCCCGCTATCGTGCTGCCATTTCTCAGTTGTTAGGGATCTCCACTATTTCTGATCGCCTGACCTACCTTAGCATCCCTATTTTGGGCCGGCGGCCCTGTCAGCATGATTTTGGAGACTTGGATCGTTGGATTTCTGCTCGATTGGATCGTTGGCAGGTTTTGGGTCTTTCTATGATGGGGCGCATTACCCTGATACGTTCTATTCTTATTTCGCTGCCTCTCTATCTGTTATCCAATGCTTTGATCCCGACTACTTGCCTCCGACGGATTGAGAGACACATTCGGGACTTTTTCTAGGCATCTATGCAGGGGGGTCATGGTCTTCATCTATTGGCCTGGGACATTGTTTGTTTGCCTATTTTTGAGGGCGATCTTGTGATTCAGTCATTGGTGCTCTGTCGGGATGCTATTATTGCGCGGCATGCTTCCAGATTCTTGATGGACCCTCATTGTTTCTGGAGTTCTGTCATGCGCAGTAGATATGGTGGCTGGGCTTCTGGCTCAGTTTTCAGCATCCCCCGGGGATGTTACTTCTTTTGGCGTGCGATTTGCCAGGCAGCTCCTACTGTTATGACTGATATCCATTGTATGATTGGGGATGGGACTTCAGTTGATGTTACTCGGGACACATGGATAGCTGATCTCCCTCTATCTCGATGGCCAACTTTTATCAGTTCGAAAGTTTAACCTTCTCTGCATGTTTCATCTTTGATTTCCTGGGATAATGCTGGATGGAATGCCCCTATGGTGTCTAGGCTATTTGGGACTGAGCTGGCGCAAAGGATCCTCACCTTGCCTCTTCCTCTTTCTGATGGCCCGGATATTAGACTTTGGTGCCGGTCCTGTCTTTCTTGCACCCCTACTAGGGACCTGGTTGCCAGATTCTGACCTCCGACTTCGGGCCTTGCTGATGTTGCTTGGATTTGGCGTCTGCCAGTTCATCCTAGGGTCCAGCTTTTTTGTGGAAGCTCAGGTGGGATCGCCTACCTACCTGTTCCCTTTTGGCTGATCGCGGTCTCTCTATTCAGCCTCTCTGCCTGATATGTGGGATGCAGAATGAATCGGTTGATCATGTTATATTTCTATGTTCTCGTGCATCTCAGATTTGGCAGTTGACCCACTTTACCCCTTAGTTGCTGGATGATGAATCCACCCGACTTTCTTTTTTGCATGCTATCCATTTGGTTATTCAGAGATGATGAATCCACCCGACTTTCTTTTTTGCACGCTATCCATTTGGTTATTCAGAGAGGTCCCCGCTCTCAGGGTGTATTATCTGCCTATTTGGCTTATCATATTTGGCTGACTCGGAACCAGATTGTCTTTGCTGAGGAGATGGCCTCATCGCAGGTGGTTATTCGCCGTGCTCTCTTTCATGCCCGGGAATACACTCACTATTATATTGGCATTCACATTGATGGACCTAGTCACTGACACTCCCCTACTGCTTCGGCAGTGCATCGTTCTACGGTCTTTGTCTCTTGGGAGCCCCACCCTCGGGTTACGTCAAAGTAAATTTTGATGGTTCTGTCTCCGATCATATTGCTGGTTCTGGGTTTGTCATTCATGGGTCTGAGGGTTAGTTACTTGCAGCTGGTGGACATAGCTCTATTGATATCTGGTCCCTATGGCGGAGCTCCAGGCTGCTTGGGTTGGTATCATTTATGCTGTTTGACAACTGGGCTATTGCAGGTTGATCATTGAGGGAGACTCTTTGACGATTATCAGGTGGATTAGGTAGGATGGCGATTCCTATGCTCTTCTAAATCCCCTGATTAGAGATATTAGAGTCTCTCTTTAGGCTACTTTTGCCTCTGTGATTCATCATATCTATAGGGAAGCTAATGCTGTAGCTGATTGGGTTGCTTCTTCAGTTGCTCGCCATCCCGGTTAGTGGGATTGGCACGTTGGTGTCCCTTGTCCTGTTATTTTGAACCAAATTTTGTACTTTGATATTTCGGATTTGACTCACGCCAGAGTGGTGTGATCGCCCGCTTGTAACAAAAAAAAAGAGAGCATTTAAGAAATAGCAACATCTCAAAGAAAAAAAAAAGGTCACATTAGTACTGCATCCAAAAGGGCAAAATAAAATAGGTAACTACACCCTAGTCACCAATAAGGGAGGCGACTCACACAATGCGTACCGCATCCTAGTTCTCCTCTTATGTTGTAGTGGGGTATGTCGATGTACATATTTGCATGGGTGGTGATGGGGCCAGTTGACCCCATGGAGAATAAAATTTTTTTGAATGGCCCACCTTGATAGCGGCGTCGATCTTGGCGTTGGCCGCGTCCCACCTCGATCTTAGCATTGATCGCGTCCCACCTCGATCTTGGCGTGGGCCGACGGCCCCAACGACTGACGGCCTCAACGGCCGACGGCTCCAATGGTCGACGGCTCCATGACCGGCAGCTCCAATGGCTGACGGCTCCATGACCGGCAGCTCCACGATCGATGGCCCCATTGGCCGACGGCTCCAATGGCCGACACCTCCAAGGCCGGCACCTTCCAGCCGGCCCTGGCACCTTCCTAGCTGGCCCCGGTGTGTCCAAGCTAGGCGGCCCCGGCACCTCCCAGGCATCTTCCTAGCCGGCCCCCTACGTCTCCAAGCTAAGCGGCCCCGGCACCTCCCAGCCGGCCCCAGCACCTCCCGGCCCCGGCACCTTCCCAGGTGGCCCGGCATCTTCCTAGCCGGCCCCCTACTTCTCCAAGTGAGTCGGCCCCGACACTTCCTTATCGGCCCTTCTCGGTCCCGACGTCTCCAGTTCCGCCGAGTCGGCCAAGGCCATCTCCGGTCGGCCCGACTTGGCCCCGGCATCTCCAGTTCCGCTGAGTCAGCCAAGGCCATCCCCGGCCAGCCCGACTCGGCCCCGGCGTCTCCAGTTCCGCTGAGTCGGCCAAGGCCATCCCCGGCCGGCCCGACTCGGCCCCGGCATCTCCAGTTCAACCGAGTTGGCCGAGGCCATCCCCGGCCTACCCGACTCGGCCCTGGCGTCTCAAGTTTTGCCGAGTTGGCCAAGGCCATCCTCGGCCAGCCCGACTCGGCCCCGGCATCTTCAGTTCCGCCGAGTCGGCCAAGGCCATCCCCGGCCGGCCCGACTCGGCCCCGGCGTCTCCAGTTCCGCCGAGTCGGCTAAGGCCATCCCTGGCCGGCCTGACTCGGCCCCGGTGTCTCCAAGTCCATTGATTCAGCCCCGCCCCGGCACTGCCTTGCCAACGGGATTGGCCCTAGCCATCTCGGGTCGACCCGGCTCGGTCCTGATAAGTCGGTGTTGGCCCAAATGGCAACCCAAGAGGGGGGGGGGGTGAATTGGGTTCTTAAAAATTTAAGACTTTTAGAAATGTTTTAAACAAATTTACTCAAGATGTGCAAGTGAGAGAATTTAACTTAGAAGCAATGCACAAACAGAAATATAAGAGAGATAGAGTAAGAGACAAATGAGCACAGCAAACACAAGGTTTTATAGTGGTTCGGCGCAACCAGCACGTACGTCCACTCCCAAGATTCACTTGGATCCACACTATAATCTCCCTAGATTACAGCCGAGTTGTTTTACAAGCTCACAACTCAAACTTGTTGTTTTCCCAGGATCACAACGAACCCAGCCGGTTTTACACGGGCTTACCAGCACAAAACCCAAACACAAGCTATACCAAGCTTGTACCGAGGTAAGACTACCTCCACTAGTTCAATCCCCCAGATTGAACTAGACACAAATAATAGAAATGTGTTTGTTTAGTTACAATGCTCCTTAATGAGCAGATTAACAAAATAAGAATAGAGTTTAGATAAGCCTGATTTGCAGTTGGTTGGCTTTGAGCTTTTCTTCTTTTCTTCAACTCCTTTGAGGTGTAGAATCGGCCTCAGCACGGATTCTCCACAGAATGAGTGTTGGAGTTGATTTGGGCTTTTCCCTTTTTCTTTGAGTGGTGGAAATCACTTGAGATGCACTTGGATTTCTTCTGAAGCTTCCTTGGATAGTAGAGCTTGAGCACAGATGGAGCTTCCTTTGATTTCACCCTCTTTCTTTCACTCTATTTTGAATCACGAATTTTTTCAGCTAACGCTCTATTTTTTCGATTTTTCCTTTCTTTTTCTTTGAAATAAATATCTCTCTCTATTGCTCTCTTTGATTTGAAAATAACTTCTCTATTTATAGATTCTGCAAGAATATAGCCGTTAGAGACAAAGAAAAATAGCCGTTAATCGAAAAACTAACCGTTGGAGCTGAGTTGGCATCCGTAAAAATTTCGCCCAGATTTGCTGGAGTCGACTCATGCTTTTCCCGAGTCGGCTCGAGCTCGTCTTACCAAAAATAGAAATGTTTATAAAGGTTAGGGGTCGACTCACCAAAAGTAAAGTGTCGACTCCTGAAAGTCGGGAGTCGACTCATGAAAAGCTGGGGGTCGACTCGCGAAGTGCTCAGAAAAGCACACCTCTGGTGTCTGAGCGGAGTCGACTCGCACAGTCATGGAGTCGGCTCGACAGAATCAGGGGTCGACTCGACAAATTTGTGGGTCGACTCGAGACAGATGCATATTTCTGTACACTGAGCGGAGTCAACTCTGAAACTCAAAAGTCGGCTCCGAATGTATCAAAAATCAGAAACTTTTCTGATTGACATTAAAATCGTTCCAGATTCATTTTAATTCATTGTTTTGACTTGAATTCAATAAAATTGACATTAAGAATTGATTCAAGAACTATTCCAAAAACTCATTGAATAAAACATGAATTATAAAATTTCTTTTTGAAAGTTTAAACATTGAGCTTAAAGTTACTTTCAAAATTGATTAAGGTCAAACTTTAACATTCTCATTCATTGTTCAAAATAAATTTATTGCTCATTTAAATAAACTCATTATATCTTTTAATGAACTCAATGGCTTTTAGTAATCATCAAAATCAAAAGGATTGGGTCATATAATTTTTCAATAATCTTCCAACAATCTCCCCTTTTTGATGATGACAAAAACATTGAGTTTATGCATGATTGATTAGTGAATTTATTTTGTTTTCATAGTTAGGCTTAGGCTCCCCCTGAATGGGTAGCTCCCCCTATGAAACTTAAATAAATATCCCATTGTTTATCTCATTAATTACTTTGATTTTCTCAAATGTATTTACAATCATAAAACTATAAAACTCTCCCCCTTTTTTGTTATCAACAAAAAGGTAGAGAAGCATAAGCATTCATTAAATCAAGATAAGATTTGACAATTTCATTCATTCATTGAAAGAAGGAAATACATTGAGTAATCAACATAGAGAATTCATTTCATCAAAAGGTCTAATACATCAAGATTTTTAATACATTGATATCAAAACAAAAATTTCAGTACATAGCAAGATTGAAAATCTAATATCTCAGAAAGTGAGTTCTTACAATCCTAGTTAAATGATCTACTATGTTCTTCATTCCATCAGATTGAATTTTCACATAATCTTTGAGCCTCTCATCGACAAAGGTGCAAGCAGTCAGAATCTTGTCTTGTAGCTCTGCATTGCACTTTGCATAAGTCTCTCCATCTCGCATATTCTTTAAGTTCTTCAAATATATTTTTGAGATCACCACTTAAAGATACCGAAGAAGAGCTGAGAGTAGACTCCATCTTAGAGATACGATCATCCAATGAATAAAGAGTCTCCCTTAAATTCATGAACTTATTCTCAAATTTAGATTTAAGTTTTTTAGATTGATCATCAAATAGAACTTTGAGTTGCATTAGCTGTTGATCTGAGAAACCGGCAGAAGATGATGAAGCTTGATCAAAGAATGGAGCGGGGGCTGGAGCAGGGGCAGAAGCAGAAGGGCTCGGAGGTGCAGGTGAAGGATGTGTGACTGAAGGTCTGCAGCCTCAACATCTGTAGCTCTCTCTTCTATCAGTCCTTTCCTCACCCATTTTCCATTTTTCTTGATAAAATCCATTCGGTGAATGGTGGCCAAGCTATAGAAGTCAGTATGTTGCAGATTCCTCATTGGCTCATTATCTGAAATCACAACTCCTTGGCTCAGAAAAATCTTTGTGAGAATCATTCCATAGGGCAGGCTAGACTTTCTTTTTCCTCCACAGTCTGCAATGTACCAAAGTATCATACTGGGAAGGTTTATAGGTTTGCCTGTAACTATGGCATCCATCACAAAGATATCTCTTTCCGATACATAGTTAAATCTTTCGGTCTTTGGAAAGAGTATCCTACTGCAAATATTATGTAATAATCTCAGTTCTAATGAAAGTTGATTGGCAAAAACCTCTTCAAATCCGACAACATCCCGATTTAATAATCTAGCAAGAGCGGGACTACGGTCTTCTGAAGAAAAAGTGGCAGTGCCAGATAAAGGCAGATCCAACAGTCTAGAAAGAAGCTCAACAGTAACAGAGAGCCTATGACCTCTCACATTGCTAACTAGGCCGTGATCACCTCTAGACAAATTTTTGTAGAATTCCTTTACTAGTGAGGGATAGGTAGGGCAATCCAAGGAACATATTTTCTCCCATCCCATTTCAATTAGTTGTCTCCCAAGCAAAAATCCCTCAGCTTCAAATAGTTCAAAATCTACCTTTCTACCCGTTGTTATGATCCTATCCGCTAATCTATCTACCTGAGTAGAAGCAGCAGCAGGTGAAGCATTCGGAGTAGAAGAAGAAGATGAAGAATCCGAGCTGGGTGACGGCTCACGCACGGGACGCCTCACGGTTTTTCTAACGGCTCGCTTTCTCTTGACGCCGGCCGCACAGAGGTTGGAACCACGTGTTTTGGGGGCCATTTGTCGATTGGAAGTGTCAATAAGGGATTCTAGGAAGTTTGGAAGGTTTGGAAGAGTTTTGGAGAGAGTATTTTGAAGGATTGAAAAGTTTGAAATGAACGGCGAGTCAACTCTGCCCTAGATAAATCAACCTGGGACCACTTCGAGTCGGCTCGTGCAAATCCAGGGGTCGACTCCGGACAGTCACAGAAAACCATCCTGACTTGGAGTCGACTCGCGCCGAGGAGGGGTCGACCCGAGAGTTTCAGTCGAAACCAGGAGTCGACTCCGATACGCACCGAGTCGGCTCCGAGACCATTTCAGAGCAAAAACATAAAATTTCTGAAATGTGTCCAGAATTTGATCATGAAAATTGATAAAATAATCATGAATATGAGTGAATCAATTAGATATGAATTCTAGATAAAATTTCCTTAAAGATCAAAGATTTGAAGGAATCTTAGATAAATTCTCCTTAGGGGTTTCAAATTCATTCCAATGGATCACAAATCCCTAACTCTCCTCTAAGATAATAGAATCTCTCTTCATTTAAAGGTTTAGTAAATATGTCAGCTAATTGTTCTTCAGTGTTAACATAATCAAGACATATTTCATTATTTGCTACATGTTCTCTTATAAAATGATATCTAATTTCTATGTGTTTAGTTCTTGAATGTTGAATTGGATTCTTTGTTAGATTAATTGCACTTGTGTTATCACATCTTATAGGTGTTTGATCAAGTGTGATACCATAGTCTTCAAGTTGTCGCTTAATCCATAGGATTTGCGCACAGCAACTTCCAGCCGCTACATATTCAGCTTCAGTAGTTGATAATGCAACTGAATTTTGCTTTTTGCTAAACCATGAGATTAAGTTACTTCCTAAGAATTGGCATGCACCACTTGTGCTTTTTCTATCTAATTTACATCCGGCATAATCAGAATCTGAGTATGCAATTAGGTTTAAAGTTGAGTCTCTAGAATACCATAAACCTACATTTTTTGTTCCATTTAGATATCTTAATATTCTTTTAACAGCTATTAAGTGTGATTCTTTAGGTTCTGATTGAAATCTAGCACATAAACATACAGAAAACATAATATCTGGTCTACTTGCGGTTAAATAAAGTAGGGATCCGATTATACCTCGATAATATTTCTGATCAACCTTCTTACCTTCTTCATCTTTGTCCAGCTTGCATGAAGGACTCATTGGTGTTCCGAGGGGTTTCATTGATTCCATACCAAACTTCTTTAGGATTTCTCTTGTGTATTTTGTTTGGTTGATGAAGATTCCCTCTTTGCTTTGTTTGATCTGGAGTCCAAGGAAGAAGTTGAGTTCTCCCATCATGCTCATCTCGAATTCTCCCTGCATCAACTTAGCAAATTCTTGACATAGAGAATCGTTAGTAGCACCAAAAATATCATCAACATATATTTGAACTACTAATAAATCTTTACCTTTTCTTTTCAAAAACAATGTTTTATCAACATTTCCTCTTATAAAATCATTTTCAATTAAGAATTTACTTAATCTATCATACCAAGCTCTAGGTGCTTGTTTTAAACCATATAATGCTTTGTGCAATTTAAAAACGTGATTTGAAAATTCGTGATCTTCAAAACCTGGTGGTTGTTCTACATAAACTTCTTCATTTATAAATCCATTTAAAAATACGCTTTTTACATCCATTTGAAATAAGTTAAAATTCATATGACATGCAAATGCAAGTAATAGCCTAATGGCTTCTAATCTAGCTACTGGCAAAGGTTTCATCAAAATCAATACCTTCTTCTTGATTATATCCTTTTGCAACCAATCTAGCCTTGTTTCTAATTACTATGCCATTTTCATCTAGTTTATTTCTATATATCCATTTTGATCCTATAACTGAATGATTTTTAGGTCTTTCAACTAAAGTCCATACATTATTTCTTGTAAATTGATTTAATTCTTCTTGCATTGCTAACATCCAATTATTATCTTTTTCAGCTTCTTCAATAGTTTTAGGTTCAATTTGTGATACAAATGCAAGATGATTACTAATATTTCTCATATATGATCTAGTTCTTATTCCTTGAGATGGATCACCTATAATCAATTCCTTGGGATGACTATGAGCATATCTCCAGTCTCTTGGAAGATCTATATCATTATGATCAATATTGACATCATCGTCCTTATGTGAATCATCATCTTTAGCTTCTTGTTCATGATCTGAAGATACTTCAATATTAAGTTTTTCAAGATCTTTTTCAATTATGTTTGTATCTTCCTCATCATCAAGCTTTTCAGAACTAGATGCTAAAGACTCATCGAAAACTATATGAATGGATTCTTCAACTACTAAGGTTTTCTTGTTAAATACTCTATAAGCTTTACTAGTTGTTGAATATCCTAAGAATATTCCTTCTTCAGATTTAGCATCAAATTTGCCTAAATTGTTTTTACCATTATTATGAATAAAACATTTACATCCAAATGCATGAAAGTATTTTATATTGGGTTTTCTTTCATTCCATAATTCATAAGGTGTTTTCTTTAAGATTGGTCTTATTAGGGCTCGATTTAAGATGTAGCATGCTGTGTTAATAGCTTCCGCCCAAAAGTACTTTGGTAGGTTACTTTCGCATAGCATGGTACGGGCCATGTCTTCTAGAGTCCTATTTTTCCTTTCAACTACACCATTTTGCTGTGGAGTCCTAGGGGCTGAAAAATTATGATTAATACCATTTTCAGTGCAGAAACTTTCAAATAAGTGATTTTCAAATTCAGTTCCATGATCACTTCTTAGAGATACTATGGTAGTGTTTTTCTCATTTGTGACTTTCTTGAAGAATTTCAGGAATATCGAGAAAGTCTCATCTTTGTGAGCTAAAAACATTACCCAAGTATATCTAGAATAATCATCTACAATCACTAGACCATATTTCTTTCCTCCTAGACTTGTGGTTCTAGTTGGTCCAAAAAGGTCCATGTGAAGTAGCTCTAATGCCCTAGAAGTTGAAACAACATTTTTAGATTTGAAAGAACTTCTAGTTTGTTTTCCAAATTGACATGCATCACATATTTTGTTGTTTTCAAAAACTAGTTTAGGTAAGCCTTTAACTAAATCCATTTTAATTAATTTTGAAATAAGGTGTGTGCTTGCATGACCTAATCTACGATGCCACAACCAACTAATTTCATTTATATTAGCATTGTCAGCAATTAAGCAATGATCACTCAAAGATAATTTTTCTAGATCAACCAAGTAAACATTGCCATGTCTATAACCAGTAAATACAATGCTATTATCAATAGAATTAGTTACAGTGCATATAGAAGATTTAAATGAAACATTAAAGTTTTTATCACATAATTGGCTTATACTAATTAGATTATGCTTCAAACCATCAACATAAAGTACATTATCAATAAATGTAGATGGAGTTATACGAACTTTACCAAGGCCCATAATTTGACCTTTACCATTATCGCCAAACGTAACAACTCCACCTTTCTTTTCTTCCAGGGTGATGAATTCATCTTTGTCACCCGTCATATGTCTTGAGCAGCCACTATCAAGGTACCACTTTTTCTTTGATCTTTTGGCTACAAGACATTCCTGCAACATAATTTAAACTTTATGTTTAGGTACCCAAGCTTTCTTGGGTCCTTCATGGTTAGTAGCAATAAAAATTGTTCCTTTCGGAACCCAAATTTTCTTTCCTTTTAATTTTTCATTATTACTTATTGTTTTGCACTCAAAAGATTTATGTCCTTTTTGATTACATTAAAACAAGTAATATTACTTTGGTTAGCTTTTACAAAAATATTTTTCAATGATTTTTGTTTTCTTAATGTGTTATACCCTAAACCTGCTTTGTCAAAAACTGCTTTTTGACTATCTAAAATCATATTTAGTTTAGTTGAGCTTAGAGTAAATTTCTCAACAATGTCTTTATACTTTTTAACATCTTTCTTTAGAAAATCATTTTCATTAGAGATTGATTCTTTTTCTTTAATTAGATTTTCATTTTCAGATTTTATCAAATCAATCTTATGAACACAATCATTCTTTTCATTAAGAAGTGTTTCCATTTTATCTTTTAAATCTTTAACTACAAGATTTAATTCATTTTTCTCTTTAATTAAATTTAAGTTTTCAGTTTTCAAAGATTTGTGTTTCTTTTTCAAAGCTTTGAAATCAATCATCAATTCATTAAATGCTTCAAACATTTCATCAAAAGTAAATTCATCATCGGGGGTTTCGGTACTTACCTCTTCGTTGTCGTCCGCCATGAAGCAAACATTTGCAACTTCTTTTTGTTCTTCTTCTTCGGAAGAAGACTCTTCACTGTCAGTCCAAGTTGCCATGTAGGCCTTTTTCTTTTTCTTATAGGCCTTCTTAAGTAAAGGACAGTCATATCTAAAATGCCCTGGCTTTTTACATTCATAACATACTAAGGGCTCTTTCTCTTTGTCCTTTCCTTTTTCTTATCCTTTTCTTTTTCTCCTTCCATTTTTGATACAAATCTCTTCTTGTGGAAGGGCCTCCTTCTTTGCATAAACTTCTTGAATTTCCTTGCAAGGAGGGCTGTCTCATCATCATCATCCTCTTCATCATGCTGCTGCTTACTTCCTTTTCCGCAGCTTTGAGGGCGATGGTCTTCTTCTTTCTTGACTCATCCTCATTGACATGTTGTTTAACTTGAAGCTCATGAGTCATTAGCGAACCAAGAAGCTCTTCCAATGGTAGGATGTTCAGATCTTTGGCTTCTTGTATGGCTGTCACCTTGGCTTCCCAAGTCCTTGGAAGTGACCTAAGAATTTTGCGAACAAGCTCAGAGTTAGTATAAACTTTTCCAAGACTTTTCAAACCATTCACAATATCAGTGAATCTAGTGAACATGCATGTGATGGTTTCATTTTGTTCCATGGTAAATAATTCATATTTATGAACCAAAATATTTATCTTTGATTCTTTTACTTGGTTTGTTCCTTCATGTGTTATTTCCAACCTATCCCAAATTTCTTTTGCGGAATTACATGTTGAGATTCGGTTGAATTCATTAGAGTCTAAGGAACAATACAAAATGTTAATGGCTTTAGCATTTAATTGTGCCATTCTCCTATCATTATCATTCCAATCCCTTTCGGGCTTAGGAACAATAGTGCCATCTATTACGTGTGTGGGTGTACTAGGTCCATTTATTATTACTCCCCACAATTCATAGTCAGAAGCTTGAATGAATATTCTCATTCTAGCTTTCCAATATGAATAGTTGGTTCCATTAAATAAAGGAGGTCTATTCGTAGAATGACCTTCAGCAAAACATGAACCACTTTGTGTTGCCATAAGGATCTTTAGCCCTTGATCGTGAGATCAAATTCTAAATGAGCACTTGCTCTGATACCAATTGTTGGCCCAGATGGCAACCCAAGAGGGGGGGGTGAATTGGGTTCTTAAAAATTTAAGACTTTTTGAAATGTTTTAAACAAATTTACTCAAGATGTGCAAGTGAGAGAAATTAACTTAGAAGCAATGCACAAACAGAAATATAAGAGAGATAGAGTAAGAGACAAATGAGCACGGCAAACACAAGGTTTTATAGTGGTTCGGTGCAACCAGCACCTACGTCCACTCCCAAGATTCACTTGGGTCCACACTATAATCTCCCTAGATTACAGCCGAGTTGTTTTACAAGCTCACAACTCAAACTTGTTGTTTTCCCGGGATCACAACGAACCCAGCCGGTTTTACACGGGCTTACCAGCACAAAACCCAAACACAAGCTTACCAAGCTTGAACGAGGTAAACTACCTCCACTAGTTCAATCCCCCAGATTGAACTAGACAAAAAATAGAAATTGTTTGTTTAATACAAGCTCCTTAATGAGCAAATAACAAAAATAAGAATAGGTTTAGAAAAGCCTGATTTGCAGTTGGTTGGCTTTGGCTTTTCTTCTTTTCTTCAACTCCTTTGAGTGTGGAATCGGCCTCAGCACAGATTCTCCTAGAATGAGTTTGGAGTTGTTGAAGCTTTTCCCTTTTTCTTTGAGTGGTGGAAATCACTTGAGATGCACTTGGATTTCTTCTGAACTTTTGGATAGTAGAGCTTGAGCACAGATGGAGCTTCTCTTTGATTTCACCCTCTTTCTTTCACTCTATTTTGAATCAAATTTTTTCAATAAGCTCTGTTTTTTTGATTTTTCCTTTCTTTTTCTTTGAAATAAATATCTCTCTCTATTGCTCTTTGATTTGAAAAGAGCTCCTCTATTTATAGATTCTGCAAGAATATAGCCGTTAGAGACAAAGAAAAATAGCCGTTAATCAAAAAACTAACCGTTGGAGCTGAGTTGGCATCCGTAAAAATTTCGCCCAGATTTGCTGGAGTCGACTCATGCTTTTCCCGAGTCGGCTCGAGCTCGTCTTACCAAAAATAGAAATGTTTATAAAGGTTAGGGGTCGACTCACCAAAAGTAAAGTGTCGACTCCTGAAAGTCGGGAGTCGACTCATGAAAAGCTGGGGTCGACTCGCGAAGTGCTCAGAAAAACACCTCTGGTGTCTGAGCGGAGTCGACTCGCACAGTCAGGAGTCGGCTCGACAGAATCAGGGGTCGACTCGACAAATTTTGTGGGTCGACTCGAGACAGATGCACATTTCTGTACACTGAGCGGAGTCGACTCTGAAACTCAAGAGTCGGCTCCGGAACGTATCAAAAATCAGAAACTTTTCTGATTGACATTAAAATCGTTCCAGATTCATTTTAATTCATTGTTTTGACTTGAATTCAATAAAATTGACATTAAGAATTGATTCAAGAACTATTCCAAAAACTCATTGAATAAAACATGAATTATAAAATTTCTTTTTGAAAGTTTAAACATTGAGCTTAAAGTTACTTTCAAAATTGATTAAAGTCAAACTTTAACATTCTCATTCATTGTTCAAAATAAATTTATTGCTCATTTAAATAAACTCATTATATCTTTTAATGAACTCAATGGCTTTTAGTAATCATCAAAATCAAAAGGATTGGGTCATATAATTTTTCAATAATCTTCCAACAGTCAGGATTTCCCAGTTCCCGCCAGATCAGTCCCAGCATGGCCCTATCAGTTCAGGGCGTCACCTCTCTGACGTGCGCCGCCTGACAGTGCCAGATCCAACAACCCACTGGCCACGCCGGTGATGGGACAAGACCCACCTACCCAACAACTGATGGGACGTAGCCCACTAACCAGCCCAGATTCACGCAAGGCTCAGCAAACATTCTGACTTCACGAAAACCCACGTGATCATGCCAGCGTCAACCCCTATAAAAGGGTAGCTCACTTCGAGAACCAGGTAACGCAAGTTTACACACTTGATACCCTAATACTCAGAGGAAAATTCTGGTCCTTCTGAGATCTCTCCCTTTTCCAAGAGCTCTCTCGAGCTCCTTCTCTGCTGTGACCTCGATTGCTGACTTGGGCATCGGAGGGTCTCACCGGAGAATCCCCTCCGGTCTTGGAACTTTTTTGCAGGCCATTCGGTACATCGAAGGTTCGTGGATCAGCCCACATCCCGACATTCAGGACCAGTGACCGGTCGTCATCAGATTGGCGCGCCAGGTAGAGGGATAAGAAAAAGTAGCGAACGTTCTTCCTGCGCTACATCTCGGTAGGCGAGACTCTCTCCCCCTCTTCTCTTCGAGAAGCCATGGTGGTGATGCGAGCTCAGGAAGCCTCCATCAGTTGTCCAGCAAGGCTCCCCCCATCAACTAGGCAGCAGGAGGCCAATCCCCCTGCTACCAACCCTCCAGTTGCCTGCCCACCGCCGGAGGCCATTGATCAAACAGCGGAGCGGCTGGCGACTCTTTACCAGCAAGTCCAGAATCTCACCGCCATGGTCCATGGGCTCCAGCAGCAACAGTCCATGGCCACTCAGCACCAAACCGCTCCTCCCGCCAGTTAGCAGTCGGCGAGGGGAGGCTCTCCTCGGCGAGAGGCTGGTCGGCGCGAGACCGGCTGATGCCCGGCTTCCCCTAGGAAGCCTCACTTCGAGCCCCCCAAGCGGCCATGGTCCCCCGACCACGGCCCCGGCAAGTTCCCTCCCGAGCCTCGTCATTAGGAGGAGCCCAGGCGGAAGTCTAGACTCCCATCTCCATCTTCTTTCTCCTCTTCTTCTTCCTCCTCCGAGCCATCTCGGAGGGCCCCGACAATCAGCCGCCAAGCGGAGGAACGTCTGGAGGAGTACAACCGACGGCTAGATGAGCTCGCCAGGAAAATAAATCATCAGCTGAAGGAAGAGTTTGACCATCATCCTCCGCTCTCTCGCCACATCACGGAGGAGCCGGTTCCACCTCGGTTCCGTCTTCCCCAGCTGGACCCCTACGATGGTACAACGGACCCTCTGGACTACTTGGAGAGCTATAAGGTCCTCATGCAGGTCCAGAGGGTGACAGACTCTCTTCTGTGTGTTGCTTTTCCAGCCACACTACGGAAAGCAGCGCGTGCATGGTATTCTCACCTGCCGCCCCGCAGTATCAATTCGTTTAGGTAACTTGAGCGGTCTTTTCTGGCTCACTTTGATGCATGCCGGAAGATCCCTCGAGTCGCCGATAGCTTGTTTGCCGTCCAACAAAGGAGTAGCGAGATCTTGAAGGACTTTGTAGCTCGATTTAAGGAGGCCGCGCTCGAAGTCTATAACTTGGAAGATTCTGTCGCTACCCTAGCATTGAAGCGGGGACTCCGCCCCTCAAGATTTGCATATTCTCTGGACAAAAAGCCTCCCAGCTCCTATGCCGAGTTGCTAAGTCGGGCACAGAAGTACATCCGCGCCAACGAGGCTGACTCGTCCAGAAGGGAAGCTGACATGAGTTCCAATAAGAAGCCGACACCCACGGAACCAGTCGAGGGACGATCCAGGCAGCCCGAACCACCCCGTCGCTTTGACCACCGGCTCCAGGCACTGGTTCCTAAGGGGCGGTTTACTCCTCTCACGGCTCCGATCTTCCACATCCTGCTAGAGATTGAGGAGGAGCCTTACTTTCAATGCCCACGTCCCCTAAAGTCAGTAAACCCCCACAATAAAGAGCTTTACTGTCGGTATCACCGAGACTATGGACATGACACCGAAGATTGCCATCATTTGAAGAGGGCCATTGAAAAGTTTGTCCAGCAGAGCCACTTGGGCAAGTTCGTTCGAAGAAACCTCATTGCCCTGGGTGCGTCGGCACCTCCAGTGCCTCAGATTTGCATCAACAATGCCCCAACGGAAAGAACAATAGCATGATCTCATGAGGGGCGAGCAGCAGCTCGAAGAGCCGACGGAAGGAAGCAAGCTGGCATCAAAATGGGAAGCTTCTCCCCCGCACTCTGAACGCGGACAATTTACGATGGTATTATCAGTAGCTTGCTGATTCTTTAATAAAGTATTATTCAGAATATCCTTGTTTTATCATGCTCTTGGGATGAGTATATTTCTTAGACAAAGACCGGCTCCGCATCAGCACCAAAGACCGGCTCCGCGTCAGAAACAAAGATCAACTCCGCGTCGGCACCAAAGACCGGCTCCACGTCGGCAACAAAGATCGGCTCCGCGTCAGCAACAAAGACCAGCTCTGCGTCGGTACCAAAGACCGGCTCTGCGTCGGCACCAAAGACCAGCTCCGCGTCGGCACCAAAGACCGGCTCCGCGTCGGTGATAAAGACCGGCTCCGCGTCGGCAACAAAGACCGGCTCCGCGTCGGCAACAAAGACCGGCTCTGCATCGGTACCAAAGACCGGCTCCGCATCGGTAACAAAGACCGGCTCCGTGTCGGCACCAAAGACCGGCTCTGCGTCGGCAACAAAGACCGGTCTCCGCGTCGGCACCAAAGACCGGCTCCGTGTCGGCACCAAAGATCGGCTCTGCATCGGCACCAAAGACCGGCTCCGCGTCGGCAACAAAGATCGGCTCCGCATTGGCACCAAAGACCGGCTCCGCGTCGGCAACAAAGACCGGCCTCTGCGTCGGCAACAAAGACCGGCTCCGCGTCGGCAACAAAGAATGGCCTCGCGTCGGCACCAAAGACCGACTCTGCATTGGCACCTTCAAGCCCGGCCCCTGCGTCGGCACCTCAAGACCGGCTCCATGTCGGCACCCTCATGCTCAAGACCTGCGGATTCCAATCAACAGAGTTTCCTGGGGGGCAGGTCATCAACCCTGCAGAAGGAGACCAATTTCTTTAAAGAAAAGGACACCTGAGCAAAAAAAAGGGGCACTTGAGCCTGGTCCAAGCACCCTCAGGCCACCCTTCGGGGCTAAAAGGCACCTGAGCTTGGCCCAAGCACCCTCTGGTTACCCTCCGGGATTAAAGGCTCCCAAGCATGGTCGAATCCCAGTGACTCTCGGGTCATCCTCTGGGTTCAAAAGGTTCTCGACGGCCTCAACTTTGCCTCATCGGCTTTATCTTTACCTCAACGGCTAACTGACGAGCATCCTCCCAAAAAATTAGCGTACGCTACTTTGAGTGGCGGGCGTGAGGTAATCAATTTGCCTCCAAAAAATTTCTTGAAGTTCTACACTCCTTTCGCTTAGCTGATGCAGGGCACGCAAGCTCAAGAAGTGTGGGGGTCATTTGATGGGGCCAATTGACCCCATGGAGAATAAAATTTTTTTGAATGGCCTACCTTAACAGCGGCGTCGGTCTCAACGGTGGCCGCATCCCACCTCGATCTTGGTATTGGCCACGTCCCACCTCGATTTTGGCAATGGCCGACGGCCCCAATGGCTGACGGCTCCAATGGTCGACGGCTCCATGATCGGCAGCTCCACGGCCGACGACCCCATTGGCCGACGGCTCCAATGGCCGACGGCTCCACGGCCGACGGCCCCATTGGCCGACGGCTCCAATGGCCGACACCTCCAAGGCCGGCACCTCCCAGTCGGCCCCGGCACCTTCCTAGCCGGCCCCGGCATGTCCAAGCTAGGCGGCCCCGGCACCACCCAGGCACCCCCGGCATCTTCCTAGCCGGCCCCCTACGTCTCCAAGCTAGGCGGCCCCAGCACCTCCCAGCCGGCCCCGGCACCTCGCGGCCTCGGAACCTTCCCAGGCGGCCCGGCATCTTCCTAGCCGGCCCCCTACTTCTCCAAGCGAGTCGGCCCCGACACTTCCTTGTCGGCCCTTCTCAGCCCGGCGTCTCCAGTTCCGCCGAGTCGGCCAAGGCCATCCCCGGTCGGCCCGACTCGGCCCCGACATCTCCAGTTCCGCTGAGTCGGCCAAGGCCATCCCCGGTCGGTCTGACTCGGCCCCGGCGTCTCCAGTTCCACCGAGTCGGCCAAGGCCATCCCCGGCCGGCCCGACTCGGCCCCGGCGTCTCCAAGTCCATTGATTCGGCCCCGCCCCGGCACTGCCTTGCCAGCGGGATTGGCCCCAGCCATCTCGGGTCGACCTGGCTCGGCCCTGATAAGTCAGGATTTCCCAGTTCCCGCCAGATCAGCCCCAGCATGGCCCTATCAGTTCAGGGCGCCACCTCTCTGACGCACGCCGTCTGACAGTGCCAGATCCAACAACCCACTGGCCACGCCGGTGATCGGACAGGATCCACCTACCCAACAACTGATGGGACGTAGCCTACTAACCAGCCCAGATTCACGCAAGGGCTCAGCAGACATTCTGACTTCACAAAAACCCACGTGATCGTGCCAGCGTCAATCCCTATAAAAGGGTAGCTCACTTCGAGAACCAGGTAACGCAAGTTTACACACTTGATACCCTAATACTCAGAGAAAAATTTTGGTCCTTCTGAGATCTCTCCCTTTTCCAAGAGCTCTCTCGAGTTCCTTCTCTGCTGTGACCTCGATTGCTGACTTGAGCATCGGAGGGTCTCACCGAAGAATCCCCTCCGGTCTTGGAACTTTTTTGCAGGCCATTCGGCGTATCGAAGGTTTGTGGATCAGCCCATATCCCGACGTTCAGGATCAGTGACCGATCGTCATCATGTGGCTCTTGTGGGGATGCGAATTGTAGAAGAGATGATTGTGTTTGACTAATAAATGGCTGAGATAGCATAAATGAATTTGAGGGCGGGGTGGTCAAGGGGAGCCGAGAGGGAGGGCAGTAAGTCAGGGTGGGAGGCCAACGGTGGAAGGAAGAAAGAAGGAAGAGGAGGGAAAGGAAGAAGAAAAGAAGAAAGCTGAGTGATTATTTTTTAAAAAAAAGATCAAAAATGTCTGTTAACAACTATTTTCAATTTTATTTATCAAATATGCTTTAAAAAGTATTTTTATTTTTATAAAAATAAAAAATTAGGACTATTCATAAAATCAAACAAAATAGTTGATGGAGCTTATACTTTCTTTTCTTCTCTTTGCTTGAAAAGTTTTTCATAAAGATATAATATTTTAACTTTTCTTGTCCCACTCTCCTTAAGTATTTGTTCTCTTTCCTTTCTACATCTACATCCCGCTGTCCTTAATATTTGTTTTATTTCCCTGCGCTAACTTTTCATCTCTTTCCTTTCTAACGCCCATATCAAAATGGAGAAAAGTATCTAATTATTGTTTATTCAATTTGAAATAAATTTAAGTAAGTATTTAAACCTTTTACTAATTTTTTTAAAAAAATTGTATATATTGTATCATTTCTTAGAATTGTTAGACTAGTCATTTAATTCCCATCTAATTTTTATTCTCATGGTATTATGATTAAATTAGCATTTTCTTATGTAAAATTATTATAAGCCAACCATAGAAAAATATTTCAAGAGATATTTTCTCATACAAAATTCATATTAACCAAATGTGATAAAATTTATTCTCTCCTACAAAACCTTTTTTAGATAAATAGATATATAAGTAAAAATTTCTTAGAAAATACTAAACAAACACTAAAAGAAAAATAATAAAAAATTGCTGCTATCATACTAGAAAATAGTTAGAAGCCAATCATGGATTGGAGAGGGGAAAAAATAAAGAGTTAAGAGGAGAGAGGCTGGCTAATATAGATAGATCGGTAAATATACTTGCCAAGGAGAAGTTGTAGATGAAAAATAGAGGTAAAAAAAATATTTATAATACTTCTTAAACATATTTTTTTATTTACTTTTGGCTATAGTATAAAATTCTAATACTATACTAGATTTTAATATTTAAAAGACAATCAACTCTAGCAAAACCAATCTGGCTCTTTCATCTCAATTCCATTAAAAAAAATAATTTTATCGGCTTGCTTATCTTAGATCTTAAGCTCATTAAGTCTAAATTGTTCTATAGAATCTAATTTATATCCAATGTTAGGTTAATGATAGTGAGAGTGGATGGTAGGAAATTTGTTTTCTATGCTATAGATATAATATATATCTTAACATTATGTTTTCAACAGTAGGTGTAGAAACTTGGGTAGGTTGTCTTTCCTTTCTTTCAAAAGGATAATAAGTAGAATAAAGAGAACATTATATCTGTTTCAATTCTTTCATTATTTGATAGTTTGATCATTCTACTTAAACGGTCATCTTTCTACACATTTATTGTTCAAAAATGAGTGCAAGAATATATTTCACCACAAGATTAAAGATTGAAAAACACAGAAATTTATCAAGCAAAGCCCTTCACAACTATTATACCACAGAGTTAATTCTAGCTGTACAATAATATGATTTATTGCATAGGCAATAAATTAACATAAATAATTTATTGCATAGGCAAGAGATATCTAAACCCCTTGCACGCAAGAGTTATCTAAAACCCTTTGCATACCAAGACAAAAACATAAACATATATATATATATATATATATATATATATATATATATATATATATATATATATATATATATATATATATATATATATATATACATCTGCATACAAATCGGCATAAATATTTGTATATGCATGCCTATATATATAAACACATGTATACAAACAAATAAAATGTCTCTATCAACAAATACCCAAAGAGCATAGCATGTGTTCCATATAGATGAGCTATGTATTATTTAGGTAGTGTTTGATAGAAAAAAAATTATCCATGGATAAGTGTACGGGATAGAGTTTATCCCCTGGCTATCCCCAGGGATATCCCTTGGCTATCCCATTGATCATATCAAACGCAAAAATGTAAATCCATAGGATAACTTTTTTTTACTCTTATTTGAAGGGATAACCAGCTATTCCTGCACTTTCTAGGAAATAAATTGAGGGGATATCCCATGGTTAATCATGGTTAACCATGGATTATCCCTTTGGTTAACTTTATTCCCAGCTATCCCTTAGGTAGTGTTTGATAGAAAAAATATTATCCATGGATAAGTGTATGGGATAGAGTTTACCCCCTGGCTATTCCTAGGGATATCATTTAGCTATCCCATTGATCATATCAAATGCAAAAAGGTAAATCCATAGGATAACTTTTTTTACTCTTATTTAGAGGGATAACCAGCTATTCCTGCATTTTATAGGGAATAAATTGAGGGGATATCCCATGGTTAACCATGGTTAACCATGGATTATCCCTTTGATTAACTTTATTCCTAATTATCCCTTATAGTTATGGCTTTTGGGAATAAGAGGGGATATCCCCTCTTATTCCCTATTTCAAATACTACCTAATATAGTTATGGCTTTTGGGAATAAGAGGGGATATCCCTGGATATCCCCTTTTATCTTCTATTTCAAACACTACTTAGGATGACTTGCCACTGGAACTCTAGTTTGTAGTTTGCTGTAAACCTTCTATCAGAAATGCAGGAATAGGTAATTTCTCTGCATCCTAATCAAGGCAGTGATCTGGAAAAAAGAAGCAACAAGAAACCCCTCCAAAAGAGGGGGCGGAGAGTACACTCTTACATAAATCAGTAAGTTACCCCAAAACCAGCCATGAAGAATTTTAAAAATCTTTAAGAGTCATCCAAGTGCAAGAGCTAAGAACAGAGCTCAAGGCCAAATGATACAGAATAAAGTCCTTCGAAATACCAGAAGAACAGCCCCTGATGGCTAGAACAATAAAAGTAGAGCCTCCGACAGCAGAAACAAAAACCAGGAGCACCAATGTAGAGCGTTGCTCGACGTCGTTGCTGGATCTGGTTGAGGTTCTTACTTTCAAATATTCCATTAAGAAACTTCATGACACACATGAATAGGTCTTCTTGCCGGCGCGGTCATCTCCTACGCTTGCAGAAGCAAAGAAATGGGTATTGCTGAGATCAATGTTCCATTCATTAGTAACATCCAAAAATCTTTATGAACTGATAGCATCCAAAAAATTTGCTGGTCTTAGCAAAGGAAAGTTGCAGCTTCCTCAGATATGAGTTGAATAGTCTGACTGCCTGCTGCTACTATGTTATAAGAACTACTACATCAGATATAGAGAAAAGCTAAATCAAGCACTGGAAACATGATTCACATGACAGATAAAAATTATAATGGTAGTTTTCATTTATAGTCCATGAAGTGAATCTCAACTATCATGCTCAAAGACCATACAGAAAATGTGATTGTACTCTTACTGAACACAAGTTTTAATCATCTATCAGAGGGGACATGTCTCTTGAAATCTGCAGGAACTCCAGTTCCTCCACTGCGAGACTTCTCCCACCAGCATCCAATGATTCAAGGGCATTGTCACTGTCAGTACCACTGAAATGAGGAAGTTCAGGGCTTCGGGAGAACCTCAACCACTGCTTCTTCTCGACATACTTCAAACAAGGCTGCAGAACTAGTCCAATGATCACTGCTAAGAGGCTTATCATCATGATTTTGAGAGAAGCAAAAGCTAGCTCGGCGAATATCAACATTGTAGGAGGAATAAGGATCAATATGCTACCACTTGTGCCTAGAGGTATCTTAAAAGGTCGAGGTGCCGTCGCATATTTTATCCTTAATCTAATGAAGGCAAGAAATTCCAGGAGCATTCCAAAGCAGTAAAGTATATTCTCTGCAGCAATAATCTCTTGAAAGCTCATCCAGGATAGCAAGAGGACCCCAGAGGCAGAGAACAAAATCCCTACAACAGGAGTTCCATGATGGGACCTCATGCTAAAGAACTCTGGAAGCATGCCCCATTCTGCCATCCCAAGAAGCTGATAAGAATAGCTACTCATTTTAGCTACAAACATGCCCATGTTGGAAGCTGCTGCAGCTCCCTGCATCAACCATGTTAACCAAACTCCACCAATAATCTTCGCGATCACAGAAAAATAACCATCTGTCCATGACTCTCTATGAAGTGGAATAGCTCCTGTGCCAATGAGGAGGGGAAACAAGTTTGCAAGTATAACCAAAATGGCTGCATAAAAGAGAGCCTTTGGCAATGATTCTTTTGGCTGATCAACCTCTCCTGCCAAAGTACTAATGGAGTCCCAATAGTTGAGGTTCCAAAAGAGTGTGTTCAAGTACAGAGTCCAATCAACATGGTGAAGATCAACCACCAACCATCTCTCAAGCTTCAGGTTCGGAATAGCCATGAGCCCCATAATGATGAAAGGAAGGATTGAGAAGAGACCAAGAGAGACTGCAACACATCCAACTATGGCCAACCCTCTATAATTCATGTAAGTCAGTGCTGCTGTTAAACTTAACACTGAAAGAATTCTTGGGAGACCTCCGCCTAATGCCGGGATAGCTGCTTTCAGATAATCCAAGAATAGAACTGGATATAGAGCATTGTCTATGACACCACTGATCCATTTCATCCATCCTTGCTGAAAGCCCCAATATGGACCAAAAGCCGAAGAGACCCACACCACATACCCTCCATTCTCTGGGAACATGGTGCCCATCTCGGCGGTGATCAGAGCTTCTGGGATGCTCCATATGAAAGGGAACACCAGAAATCCAAGGATGGCAAGGAGGGGCCCTGCAGCCCGAACAGAGTCCTCTGCACCAAATGCACCACCAGAGACCTCATGGTAGATCAAGAACACAAGGGGTACAATTGAGACCTTCTGGAGATTATTTACTCTCTGAGCTCTGTCCTCAAGGTTATGGTGATCGATGTGAGAATATTCACCCATTGGAACAGAAGGTGTTTGAGCATTTGCTTTGCTGCTCCATTTCTCCATACGAAGCAATGGAATGTTCAAACAATGAAGAACAATTTGACCAAAAAAAGAAAATAGAAAAAGAAAAATATTCCTACTTCTTAAGAATTTAACAGAAGAAATTGCAGCTGTATCTTAATCAACAGAGACTGCACAACTGCACATATGAAATTCGACCCATTGAAGCATCTTTTCAAATTATTTCAAGAATGAAACCAAGGGGTGTACGGTGCCAAATGCTATAATTGAAAAACAAGAATTATTCATCTAGAAATCGTTTCTCTGACATAGTTTATTTTTCAATGCCTTGGACAAATGATAGATGTAATTCCACAACTATTGTTCTTCCTACTCAACTGGCAAAACTTTGCATCAAAAAAGAAAGATAAAAAATAGGTTCAAGAGAAGAGGAATTAAGAAACATATAATGGACCTAAATCTTATGAGGCACGCACCGCAGGAATCCATACAGTGATGAACTGGAGCAAGGGCAATGTCTGATTGCTTTCTTATAGCAATTGATTCAGAGAATGGATGCATCTTATAATGTCTCGGAGGAGAAAGGAAGTAAAGCAGAGGAATAAGGAAGGGGAATATATGTTTGAGAAAAAGAAAAGGAAAGGTAATAAATCTAGGACTCCATTCTTTGTCAAAGATCTTACAAAACTGGGGACGTGCGAGGTCGTGTCATAATTTTAGGAGTGATTTTAGGGCATACCAGAGGACAATAATAATAGGAAGTTTGAATGCCAGTGCCAAGATTTTAGGGGACCCGCACCAATCTAGAACACAAGTTAATGTGCCACCGTTTGGGTTTGGGAAAGGAAGGCCGGACCAAAGTCCAATGATCAAGCTTGGATTTCAATCCAACCAAGCAAAAGATTAAGCTGTTTCATTGGATATATATCAAGTGAACACCAAAATCACTTTGTAGGCGAGCCATTATCAAAGTTTTAATTTTTTTTTTTATTGTATGAATTAATATAATTATTTTTAAATTAAAATATGAATTAATTGAATGTCGGATTAATAAAATGTTTTGTAAGTCCATTATAGTTAATGAGAATTATGTACGAAGTTTTAATGTAGTATATGTATTAAGTTGATTTTTACAAGGGAAGGTTTGAACCTTGACCAAATCCTACAAGAGAAGTCTATGGATCCTACAATAAACTAAGATATGATTTATCTTATATTTTATGTGCATGTAAACTCATCATATTGAGGTTATCTATTATGTTTTGAATTTATGAAACATATATTTTCTATTAATTAGACAAATGATTCAGAACCCAAAAAAGTGTATCCAAGTAGAAATTCTAATCAATATTGTGTAGATCAACCACAAGCCATCCTTTAGGCCTCAGTTTCTCAGCAACAAATGGAAAGCAACCTATCCAACAATGGCTAGTCCTCTTTAGCTCATGTAAATTAGTGGTGCCATGAAAGCTTAGGCTGAAAGATTGTCATCATCAGCATTGTGCTTTGGAAGGAGGCAGTCTAACATGAGACCTCTGGTTTAAAGATTTATTTCATAGGAAAAAACTCAGGTGAACTGCAGTTCAAGGCAGATTTTTCGCTTATCATGTGACATGTATATAATTTTATACTATACTAGAAGCTTAAACCCTCTTAGAAAAACAATGGTAAACATATGTTATTTGCTAAAAGTGATGGTTATACGTATCTCTTATTAAGTAGAGAACTTGATAGCAAACAGCTACCAAACTATACTTAAGTTCTCTATTTTTAGATGCTTTGAGCAAAGCTAAAAATACCAAGATTACCAAAGCAAAAGTTACATTACTTCCATGGAATGTACACCATATTATTCAGCCATATGATATAAAATCACCATGGCACATATCATGCAACCTTAAAAGATATCACAAAGTCTTTCAACATGAAGCTTGTTTTCTCATTAAGCTAACCTTCTCCATCTGACCTCCTTTGTATGAAAAAAAATATTTCATGACGCATGACAACACCCACCTTGCCAATTTGGTATACTTATAAAATATATAAATAATTTATATATACTTTAACTTATTTTAAGATTACTTATCGAGGCTTGAAAACTTTTTAACATTTATGAATAAATTACAAAATATCTAACTTACAATAAATCTATAAAATACTTTAACTTATGATAAGATTACTTACCAAAGTTTGAAATCCTTTTATCTATCATAAATAAAAAACTTATGATTCAATTACTTACTAAGGTTTAAAATCCTGTAAGAGTTTTATGATCCTTCACTCAATATGTAACACAAAGCATAAATTAATGGATCAAGCAAACGAAGATTTATAAAAAGTATATTATTAATTAAAAATAAAAAAACTTCAGTTCATAACTTCACATAGTATTGATATACTAATACTTATAAATTTTAAGGTATCTTTAACTAGTACACAAACTTTTATGTAATATCTTTTGTGTTTATATTTAAAATTTTTATATATCTTATTCATGTCATCAATAATTCATATATCCGAAGTTTATATTCCACAATCATAAGCTATGGTCATATGTATCTCTGTGACAAAACTAGAGCACCATAATTAACTCTACGGATGAGGGCCAGAGCACCATAACCCTATGGATGGGATGTATCCTCCACATATCTCTCTTGTGAACATGAGTCCCCATATCAAAACATTGTATGAACTAGAGTTATTATATAATGGACCGAGAACTATATATTAAGCTTATATCATTCATTCGTTTATATCAGTCAAAACTTATGCATGTGTTTCAAAATTTTTATATTATATTATATTATAAAAATTTTTATTTTATTTTATTTGTTATTATTATTAGTAATATAATTATTTATGAATATATTTATTATATATAATTATAATATTTTTATGTTATAACAATTAATTTTTCTTTAGAATATGTTTATTCTTTAATTTTTATAATTAAATTTAATGCAATTATATTTGTTATTTATTTATTTATTTTAGTATCAATTATATTATCAAAACATTGATAATCTAAGCATTTAATAGTATTAATAGCCTAATTGGTTTCAAAAATAATTAATCAATATTCATATATAGAGCAATTTTAGTAATTATAACTTGTTAAATAATTTTATTGATCAAATTTTTAGATAAATATTAATTAATTAATTCATGCTTAATCAACTTACCTTAGTCGATTCAAAATGTAATTTCAAGAATTTTGTTCACCTACATGAGAGAAATTTTTCGTCTTCTATATATTTGCTATAATTCATAATACAGCCTAAACATAGGGCCCTATTGAAAATTATTTTCCAACGTCCCTTCCATCAAATCCCAATCAACAATAAAGATATATATATATATATAAAACTCTGCCAAGGCCGGTCTTAAGCCCGAGTAGAGGAGAAGGTTGCGTTAGGTAGCTTACAGTCAGAGTAAAACTCTATCAGATCGCTTAAAATATGAATCTACTAAATCAAATTGTGCAAAGGGCGAGAACGTTTCCGTTAAATGACGCGTTGCATCTATCTCCGGATGTTTCAAAAAATAGGCAAGGGATGCCGCGTCGGCGTTCCGGTGTACGTGGTGATAAGTGAGCAAGGGTTTTTGCATTACGAATGAGTACGGATAAAGAAGTTAGTCCATGATAGTAAGCTTAGAATAGCAACTTGAAACATAGTAATACTAACAGGTAATGCTATGGAGATAGTTGACACTATGATTAGAAGAAAAGTAAATATAATATGCTTACAAGAGACTAAATGGGTAGGTAAAAGATATAGAGAAATAGAGAAAATAAGATATAAATTATATTATACTAGAAAATATAAAAATATAAATGGAGTATGAATAATTTTAGACAAGAATTTTAAGGTAACTAGGAAAGAGATCGGATTATATCACTAAAATTTATAATTGAGAATAATATAATTAATATAATTAGTGCATATGCCCCATAAATAGGATTAGACCAATAAACTAAGATAATTTTGGAAAGACATAGATGAAGTAATACAAGAAATACCATAAGGAGAAAAGATATATTTGAGAGAAGATTTTAATGGATATGTAGGTAAACATAGCGATGGATATGAAACGGTATATGAAGGATATAAATTTGAAGATCGGAATGCTTATTAGATTTTGCAGTGGAGTATGATCTAACAATAGCAAATACTTATTTCAAAAAGAGAAATAAAATTTATATATATATATATATATATATATATATATATATATATATATATAAAACTCAACTTATCTAAGCCTTTTTTCAATTATATAGGATTGGCTACATAAATATGCTTCCTCCACTCTATTCTATTTAAGATCAAATCGGCATTCAAATTACAAATAGTTATATCTTTTTAATTATTTTATCTATATTAGTTTAGGTCTATCTCTATCTTTATTCTTATATATATTATTAAAAGATCATTCTTTCTGGCCGAAGCATTTAAAGTTTTATGTTGTTAAATCATCATAATCAATTATTTTATTTTATTTTTAATTAGAGCTACGTTGTATGTATTATTCTTTATTTTATTTTTATTATCGCCGATACATGGAACCGGTTGGCTCAACCCGCTCGACCGAAGATTTCAAGAAGTCTTCTTCTAGACTTCCCTTCACCCGCGGCCACCACCCGCCGCCCAATCGCACGGCGGATCACATCACAGTCGCCGATGACCCTCACGGCAACGCCACCGCCTCTAGTCGGGTGGCGATCGTCATCCTAGGTCGTGGTTCCATCTGGGTACCAGCAGGAGCCGCGGATGGTCACGGCGGGAACGGGAGGAGGGTTTCGCTGGGGGTCAAGGGCTGGGTACCGGCCGGTGATGACACCGACGGTAGCCCCATAGATTCACGGTCAGCCCAAAATCCCCATTTAAGTGAAAGTTGCCCGTTCCACGATCAGGGCAAGACGCTGGTTACTTTCCAAGAACAGGGCATCTTCAACTTGGTTTCGTTGCCACTTCCAGCAACCACCGGCAGCAACCCCATCCCTATAGACTCATGGAAACGTAAAGGAAGAAGGAGGAATGTTTACCTTTCCAATTCGTTGCTGGAGGGAGACATGTTTGCCGACGGAAGAGAAGACTTCAACTCTGTTTCTCTTATAAGAAACAGAGCCTTCCAACGATCTCCTCAAGCTCTGAATCCCAATGACTCCCATCGTTAATCACATGCCATACAGTTCATGATGGAGGAAAGATTGTAAATAGCTTAAATCTACCGGGAGATTTAGGCTTGATTCAAGATATTTGTCGCTTGGTTTAGAAGGAAGAAGATGACTCGCTTCTTCCTTAACAGCCAGCCGCTCCTCCAATCCGCAAGCTCTCCAAATTCTCACGGATCCGTCGACGGCCAAGGCTCAAACCGAGGAGGGTTAGAGCTTGGGATGCGTCCTATCCGCCTCTTTATGCCGTACCTGAAAGGAACTCTGTTTCTTCCTCACCGAAATTTTCTCTTTTGTTTTTGTTTTAAACGACTCAGTCCAAAGTGAAGAATAATAATTAAACCCTGGAAGCAAACCAGATAAATGTCAACATATAAAACATGGAAGAAAACGAATTTAACTAAGCACAAGTGCACAGAATATTGACCAAATTATAACAAGAATTTTATGTTTCTAGGCTTGCTTTCTTTCTCTTCCTTGCTTTCTATCCTCTCTCGTGGTAACTCCCTGTTGCCACGGAAATCCGTTCTCCAACTCGGGTGCGCTTCCGGCTTCGGGTCCAAACTCCGATCTCGATGTCCGGGATGGAACTTGCAAGACAGTCCGCACTCGTAAAAATTTTTTTTAGAGTTGTCCTCTGCGAGGGACCCTTCGACGCCCAAGTCAGTGGAGATTCACAGCAGGCAGATGTGAAGAGAAGACTTTTCACAAAAGAATCTTCTTCCAAGCTCTCGATCGGAGCTCTAATGGAGTAATCGATTCGTAAAGCCAATTGAATGTGTAGAAGTCTTTGTAAGGTGATTAGTGCGTACCTGAGAGGTTGAAGTGTTGTGGTATTTATAGAGGATCACCTGATTCCCTAGGCGTGTCGTGGGGGCCGAAAGTTGTTATGATTTGAAATGGATTCAAATCGAGTTCGTTGCAAGATCAGTAGGATATGTATCTTGTCAATTAGAGGATCGATGGCTAGGAGAGCTAGCTAATGCCTTGGGATTTCATGATTGCGTAGGCTCTAGGCCACTCCTGGGTATGATTCTCTGTTTGGAATCTTATTCTGTTTCAGCGAATAGGGACTCTCCCGTGTCGGATTCTGCAGAGGCATTTTGAGCGCTTCGGTCTGGCCGAGGCAGAGGAAATTTGGTTTTCCGAGGCATAAAGGCAGCTCGAGTTACCGAGATATAATCATGGCTCGTATCACCGAAGTATGGATACCTTGGCTTACTGAGAAATAATCATGGCTCGTATCACCGAGATATGGATACCTCGGCTTACCGGGAAATAAGAATAGCTTGTATCGCCGAGATATGGATACCTCAACTTACCGAGAAATGAGAATGGTTCGAATTACTGGGGCGATCCAACCTTGCTAAAGGCAATTGATCTTTGCTACTTGGTGGCTATGACAGCTGGCTAGCGAGATGTTGGGATTGGACCTGACCTAATTATCGATGTGTACATGCCTTAATGTAATGACAATTTTACCCCTCATCACATGTCCCCTACTCCCTAATCCGAAGTGTAAATTCGGATATAGGGAGTAGAATTTCAGAATGACCTCATTCAGGAGAATCCGATGGGTCAGGTAATGATAACTCCGTAAATGACAAATCATCGTCTTGTCATCATTTTTTGTCGTGGCTTGAGAAAAAGACGCCTAGTTTATCGCAAGCTGCGATTGTGGGAGCTCCACGTGGCGGGACTCCTTTATTTCCGACACCCATATCGGAATTTTTCGGCGTTTGGGGTTTCTTTTTGGATTTGCTATTTAAAGAAGGCTAGGGCGAGGTTCCTTCTGCAATGCCTCCTTCGTCCCTGCCATAGAGATTTTTCCCTCTTTTTTGAGCCACTGTTGTTTGTTTGCGTTTCACTCCCCATTCAACCAATATGAGTGGTCCAGGCGATGTTGCCTCTGAGGTAACCCTAGGCGATTTGGATAGGGTCCGTCGCCATTTTAGAGTTCCTCTGGATGTAGCTTTTTTCCTCTTTTCCATGTTATTTTGAGGATATTTAATTCGAAGGAGTCCGACAGATTGGAGGAAGTCTGATCCCAAGATGGGGGCGCCTCTTGAGCGCCTCGTTGCTATTTATTGATCCTCCTTGGCGAGGGGGCGCAATTCTTCATTTCCTGCAAGCACCTACTGGGGCGGTGACACGTGGTGAGTTTACGTTGGAGTTGATAGCTCGGGCGATCGAAATACTCGCTAGAAGTAGTTTAAATACGGATGAAAGGATGCCATCATTAATCGCTTCTCCTGTTGACCTCCCGAATATTTAGGATAGTAGGATGGCTTTTGAAAATGAAGGGGTGCCTACTGGGGCGCTAGATAACGGTGATAATGGTCGTGGGGGGCAGGCCCCTCCGCGAGGGGGCCCCCACTGGAGCCGCTCTCCAGTAACTATCGATAGAGAAGACATGTTGATTCTCGCAGAGCGTGATCGACTCCGGAAGATGGTCGAAGAATGCTTGGCCATCTCCTCGAGGGAGCACAAGCTCCTCAGTTGGATCAACAGTCAGCTGGAAGGGCAAGTGGTGACTCTCTAGCAACAAATCGCTATTCTTACCGTCGAGCTAAGTTTGCGGCGTGGGGAGAGCTTGGCAGTGCCCGGTAGAGACGATAAGCCCTGTTGAGGGATCGTGTGTCTTTTTCTTTTCTTTTTCTTTTTTTCTTTTATGATGAATAAAAAAGAATTTTCACAACTTTCGTGTTCACTGCCATCTTCGAAACATTCGTTCTCATCATGTGAGTCTTACAAACAAACCACCCCCCCTGGGGGATCTCTGGTGATCTAGTCGAGACTAAGGCACGGTTTCCCCGTTTTAGCCGAGGTAAGGGGAACTCATAACTTCCAGTCGGAGTGTAGTATATCACTTGGTTTTGCTGAAGCATAAGGAGCGTCCCGTGAGCGTTGGGGCGAGAATAGCTATCTCAGTTTGGACCGGGAAACTAGAGAACATTCGGTTTTTATCGAATCAAAAAGAGATACCTCAGTTTTTTCTGAAGTAAGGAGACTATCTCGGCTTTGAGTCGAAGCAAAAAGCGATGTCTCGGTTTAGGCCGAAACATAACGGGTGGTTCGACTTTGGGCCGAAGCAGGAGATATCGGCGTGTCTTTATTGAGGAGTACTTGGCTTTTGCACCTTTTTTATTACTCTACCAGCGTCTTATCTTTTTCAAGGCGAGTTGGCTTTACGTGGGCGACAAGCATCCGGCTTTCATTGGGGGACGTCTCTTTTAGTGGGGATTTCCCAGGCTCGTCTATATCTTGGAGATCTGCAGGCAGTTTTTCCGCATTTAAGGCTCTCGATTCGAGATCGTGGGAGATCTTCTGCCTTCCATAATGACCTGAGGGGTGCGCTTGGCGCGCTCTGAAAGGCGCTCTTTTATCTTGAACTGCTACGTGGTAGCATGGCTAGGGCGTTTTAAATCCTGGGGTTTTCTGCTTTAATGACTGCTCTCGGTCTGTTTGCTTATAAAATGGGGAGAGCGGGCCGCATTAGGCTTGAAGGGAGAAATAAACTCCGAGGCATGCATATTTTAAAATTTGATAACTATTATCAATACGGTAACTAAAAGATTACATATTAATCTATCTAATATGCATTAAGATCATATCTTTGCCTTATATATAGGATCGCTTGATCTAAATTATGCATATAAATAAAATCATCAAGATCATATCTTGATCCTCAAGGTAAGAAGTCGTACTTCTTGCCTTGAATCATGCATTAAGATCTAGGGATCATATCACTTACCTTAAGGGCAGTTGGTAAATCCTTTTATGCTCTGTAGCCGTTCAATCGTCCAGCCTCTAGTATCGTCCACGTGAAGCCCCGAATGATCAGATTTCTTGGAGTGCTAGCTCGCAAAAAAAATAACTTTGCTGATCTTGAATCCTCCTACTTGAATCTTCCTCCAAGATCCACCACGCTTTCGCTAACACCAGAATCACCAGGATTTTCTATTCTAACCTTTTAGAATTTTAATCCATGACATATCGTGTGTTATTGTTTTGTGTAATCTGGTGAGGAATGTCCTCTATTTATAGTCTCATTTTAGCCAGCCCATTGAATTATAACATTTAGAATTCCATCGTCCGGTAAAAAGCAAAGAGACACCGAACCAAAGAGGGTTAATTCGACGTTCGGTGAAAATCAAAGAGTTGCAATGTTTGGCTAATTTCGACGTTCGGTGAAAACCAAAGAGTCGCAGTGTTTGGCTAATTCAAAGAGGTACATGAATTCTAATACTTAGAATTCCAACGGGAGAAGATTAATGTCAGGCATTAAATTCTATATGAGAATTTAATCTCTCATGAGATGAGATTTCAGCCATCTCATCATGTGAGATCCTTATGCGAGAGGTGATCTGAATTTATTGGACTGAACCCACATAGATCATGGTCCTAGCCCAAATCAAATTTGGCTAGTCCTGAATCTATTTAAATCCAAATCAAGTCTAATTTCAAATCAATATTTGAAATTGACTAGTCCTTCTAATAGACTTAAACCAAATTGAATCTTATTCACTTCTACTTAACTCAATTGAGATAATTCAATCAATCAAATTAATTAATTAAATCATATACGATTCTCAATCATTGATCAACAAATAGATCATTCTAGGAAACTTCTATGCGTGTGACTCTCTAGGTTCGAACCTAAGCTGGTAGCATATAAACAACTTTCTATACTAATCGATGTGCCCATCTAGCAATGGAACCCGATGTCCGGATAGGTCGAAGAGTTGCCGAGCAAACTCCAAGAATCCTAAAAAACAGTTACCGTATAATTCATCCTCTTGACCACAAATGCTAAGGATGGCTTAAGAGCCTGTCAACTCTAAACAGCAAATCCATAAAGTGATTTTAATTTTAGTGATCATGTGACTTTCACATGAAGTGCCTTGGCCAAGGTCTTGCTAAATTGAAACACAAGCATCTTTGATCCACAACTGACTACCATAAGTACTTGACTGCACCCAGTAACCTTTCGTAGCTGGATTAGAAATCCAGGTGGTCCGGCACCTAAGTACAATGAGTTGCTTGTAAGCCACTGGTTGTGATTTTCAGGTCTGAAGGATACTTATACCTATATCTTCTCGGATTAACTCTTGACAGTAGAGTATCCAGAAATGAGTCACGTTCAGTGAAATGTACTCCTACACTTTTACCTGTATGTCATACCAGTGTCTCTACACTCCTTGGTTAAGAGGACAACCAACAAATATGATATACAACATCCTATAATTGATAGTACTGTGGCCCTGTCATAGTATATTATTTGGTCGCGAACTCTTTTAAGGACCTTCAAAGATAATCCTCCTTTATCGTGAAGGAAGATCCTGAGGGTTTCATTACCATTAGGAGTTTTAAGAAGATGTTCTTGTAATGAATAAATTTCCAAATAACTTTTTTAATATATCAATTTATTACAATTTACATTAGCACAATCATCAAATGATTGGCTTAGGATACAATTCCCAACAAACTCCCACTTAGCCTAAAGCCACTCATTACAATATTTAATACCCATCTTCAATTTATAGTCATCAAACTCCTTGATGCTGAGTGCTTTAGTAAATGGGTCACCTAGGTTTTCTTTTCCATCAATCTTCTGAAGATTTATGTCACCTCGGTCTACAATCTCTCGTATAAGATGAAATCGACGCAGTATGTGCTTGGTGCGCTGATGTGCTCGTGGTTCCTTTGCTTGAGCTATAGCACAAGTGTGTCACTGTACAATAGGATTGATCGATCTATGGAAAATGCCACTCCAAGCTCGGAGATAAACTTTCGCAGCCATACAGCTTCTTTCACAGCATCTGATGCAGCGATGTACTCTGCCTCGCACACTGAATCTGCCACTTGTTGGCCCAGATGACAACCCAAGAGGGGGGGGGGGGTGAATTGGGTTCTTTAAAAATTAGCCTTTTAAAAAAGTTTGCTTAATAAGAATGAAGGCAATAGCAATGCAAATACAAAGTGCAGTGAATAAAACAGTAATAGAGAAAGAGTCAATGGAAGCACGACAAACACAAAGATTTTATAGTGGTTCGGTGTATCCAACACCTACGTCCACTCCCAAGATTCACTTGGGTCCATACTATAATCTTCCTTGATTACAGCTGAGTTGTTTTACAAGCTCACAACTCTAACTTGTGTTTTCCCGAGATCACAACGAACCCAGCTGGTTTTCAAGGGCTCACCAGCACAAAAACCCTAACCCAAGCTTTACCAAGCTTGTACCGAGGTAAGACTACCTCCACTAGTTCAATCCCCCAGATTGAACTAGGCACAAAGAATAGAAATGTTGTTTTTCAGTTACAAAGCTCCTTAATGAGCAGATAAACAAATATAAGAATAAAGTTTAGAAAAGCATGATTTGCAGTTGGTTGGCTTTGAGCTTTTCTTCTTTTCCTCTTTTCCTCAACTCCTTTGAAGTGTAGAATCGGGCCTCAGCTCGGATTCTTCACGGAATGTATGTTGGAGTTGATTTGAGCTTTTCCTCTTTTCTTTGAGTGTT